>CM038680.1:504617907-505014671 GCA_021605205.1 Aegilops longissima | reverse complement strand
GGCTTCGGTCTCAGGCGGCATAGAGTGCAACCTGAAGATCAAGGCCATTGAGAGGATGGAAGTGCCCACCCGGCTGTTGGGCGTGCAAAAATTCACGGGTGCTTGGCATCCATCAACCGTTTCATCGATCGGCTGAAATGAAAACTCTTCCCGATACCAGCTCATGAAGACCAATTTTTTGAGTGGAATGACAAAGCGGATGAAGCTTTTCTCCAGCTCAAGAAGATGTTGACCACTCCGCCCGATCCTAAGCGGCTCCAGAGCTCTAAGGCCCATGCTCCTCTACATCGCCACTACCAGCGGGTGGTCGGCCTGATCCGCAGTGGTGGAGCAAGGAAGAAGGCAAAAGCACACTACCAGCCCGAGGCCGGTGTATTACCTTAGTAAGTGTTATGCGCCTCCAAGAAAAACTACCCCCACTACGGAGAAGATGTGCTATAGGCGTACACTTTGCCGTAAGAAACTAAAGCCATACTTCCAAGAGCACCCAATCGCTTGGTATGCAGCTCCGGTTGCGAGATCATTGGAAGCTGGGCAGCGATCTTCCGTGGGCCAAGCCCATCCTCAAATTCTGGTGAACAAGAGCTGCCGATTGGCGAGATCTCGGCCCGGCAAGTGCCATGTCGGGCAGCAACACTATAGTCAGCAGAGGCTTGTAGGCGCGGATGTCACTTGTGTCTACCAGGCGCTGCGTGGAGCGGAGCAAGGCCAAGCAATCCTCAAAGATATCCATCAGCAGAGTGTGGTCACCATGGCTTCAAAGCACTCGTGGCCAAAGCTTTTCGCCCGCAGGTTTTACGGCCATTGCTCTAAAGCGTAATGACCTGGTCAGAAATGCAAAGGGTGCGGAAGTTCGCTCCAAGCCTCATCAGCCGACTTACGCACTCAAGACTATCCCCATTGCCTTTCCCTTTGCTGTATGGGGCACAGACATGGTGGGACCATTTCAAACAACCGCGGTGGCATGACTCACACCTTGTCGCGGTGGACAAGTTCACCAAGTGAATAAAGCAAAACCAATCAGAAATTGAATGGTCCATTGTTGTGACTTTCATCTTTGACATCACCATCGGTATGGCATACCACACAACATCATCACCAACAATGGCACGAACTTACGCCAAAGGCGCCTTAGCTCGTATCTCGCGCGGCGAGGCATTGATGGATCTAGCATCTAGCCCATCCGATCAGCGGCCAAGTGGGCGAGCAAAGCGGCCTTATTTTGTCGGAACATCAAGCCCGACTAGTCGAGCCTCTAGGCGTTATTTGGCTCTGGCTCAACGAGTGCGGCCGTCCTCTGAAATCTCGCACAACCCGAACAAGTCAACGGCTTCCTCCTTTCTTCCTTGTCTACGGTGCGAGAAGCCGTCATCCGCGGACATATAATTCGACTCCCTCGAGTCACTATGTACCACCGAAGAGGCGGAAGAAGCGCGACAAGGCGACATCGATCTCGCTGGAAGAGGGCGGCTATTGGCACTCAACCGGTCCGCCATCTACCGGCGAGAATCTGCGCCGATACTACAACCCGAAGGTCAAGCCAAGATCCTTCAATAAGGAGACCTTGTGCTCCGGCTGATCCAGCGAACAACCGGCCAGCACAACTCTCGGCACCTGTAGGAAGCCCCTTCATCATCGGCAAGGTGTTGGGCAGCGACTCCTACTACCTCATCGGCCTTCGAAGCCTCGGCGCACAAAGATGACTACGGCAAGGAGGCGAAGAGAGACCATGGAATGCAAACCTCCTTGAAGGTTTTACAGTTGATGCAGTATATATCCGTAACTTTTGTATTAAGTCTGAAGACTCGGGTCCCCCGAGAAGAGCTCGGGGACTGCCCTCTTTTATCTATATGATAAGTATTACACATGTCACTTGTGTTATCCCTTTAGTCCGTCCGGCACCGAGTTCGACCAGTCGACCCAGGGACTTGCCGCCTTGTACTATGACATGCTTCCTACAGCCGGACAAGTAATGTGTTGGCACCTTAGCTTTTTCTGCCAGTGCGGCTTCATGAGAGCTTGGCTATTGATCGGCGGGAGCTAAAGCCGAAAAGAGTGTCTGCATGAAAAATGGCTAAGGACCTAAAGCATGCACATAGTCCAAGCCGGCTACTGGCCTCACCGACCAGCTGCCGAGCAGCCGGCCGGCCGGATTCTACTTAACTTGCCAGAAAACTCTAGCCGGCTAAGTACTTGCCTTCTCAAAAGTGGTAAGTACTTGACCCATCCAGATCCATGAGAGCGCTGTTTGGCTATAGATGGCAACCAAGGGAAAGCGGCAAAGGAAAAAGCCAAAAGAGCGAAAGCAAGGAAAGATAGAACTTCGGCAGATATATTTACATCAAAAAGGCCCTTGGCCAACATTCAACATAAGTATGAAATACACAGCATGGGTGGAATTATGCGAGATTAACAAAGTTTGTGGAGGCGATAGATAGGTAAAAAACAAAGATAAAAGCTGGCCTAGGAAGCGTAGGCGGCCAGGGAGGCGGAAGTGTCGGTGGTGCAGTTGGAGGAGGGCGGCCGGCTGGTGGTCGCCCAGCAATCACCTTGGCCGACAGCCGGCTCGCTCGAGGCGTGAATCGTTCTTGGAGGCTCGGTCGAGCTGAGGTTGGTCGTCCGCTCCGACCTCTGGCGCCTCCTCTCTACCTTCCTCCTCCTCCTCGTCTTCTTCCTTGCTGCTGGAGTCGATCACCTCGACCGAGTCCTCGCCGTCCTCCGGGTTCAGCCCAAACCATTCTGGTGGCGCCTCGGCGCCGTTCTCGGCCTGCTCTGGGATGAAGACGCTGGTGTTGGTGTACTCGGCGATTGCCGCCGCACGCTTGACAAGGTCATCCTCTACTGCCACAAGCTCCTCATGGGCCTCCTGCCGAAACGTGGTCGGATGGGCTGGGTGGCCAAGGGTACCATGTAACAAACTCAGGCTCGGCGCTCCAGCTCGGGCGAGGCCCTTCGAGCCTCAAGATGGCGGCCGCCACCTCGGCTAGTCGGCAGTCCATTGAGGTGCATGGTGCCCGGCATGTCCGGCCACAGGCGGCGATCGCCTAAGCGCCCGACACGCCGGCGAAGCGGCGCAACATCCGATGAGCGGCGAAGGCGGGCCTTGATGCTCGGGGAGCTGCTCGCTAATGGTCCGGGGGTGTTGGCAGCAATCTGCGCACCTTCGCCATTAGTCGCCGCGATCAAGCCGATAGCTTTGATTGGCGGCATCGAAGCGAGGCCCGGCTCGGTCGTGGCCGACAGCTCAAAGAAGGAAAAGAGAAGCTCACCATCAACTATGTCTTCAATCTGCGCCAAAAGCGTGACGTCACCGTCGTCGCCCGGTCGGTCGTGGGCGTTGATTGTGAACTTCGGCAAGGAGGCTGGTCTCCTTGTACTCCGCCTCGCCAGGGCCTTCTTGAAAGCTCCGCTTGCTCACTTTGCTCCATGATTCGCGTAACCAGCCGGTCACGCTCTTGACCAGCTTGCTACCTCCGTCTCCTTGGCACGAAGCATGGGTTTTGTTTTAGCCAGCTTCTGCTGCGAGGGCATTAGCCTCTGCAAAAGTGAAAAAGAAAGAACAAAGGGAGATATAGTTGCTGGGAAGATCCGGCCCATTTGCGCTCGTGATCGGCCCGCATCTCGGGGACTACAGCCCTTGGTCGTGTAGCGCCCCATAAAGAAAGTCATCAATATCAACAAAAAAAGAAAACGGTTGCGGGGAGATCCGGGCGGACTTTCGTGATCGGCCCGAATCTCGAGGACTATAACCAGCAGTGCGCCAGTACGCCCGTAAAAAAAAAACAAAGACTCCTCGGCTTTCCGACAAATCGGCGGTCCGTTGAGTTAGCTCTGGACCATGGAGTTGAAAGCGGTGCATACGAAGGTTGTGATAACCTGCACCAAAGATATCGAGATAACGTTAGACCTCGAAGCTTGCAGTTTAAAATTCGAGCCGCTTTGCTTTCGGACGGACCCGAAACTTCGAGGACTACACCCGGTGGGTGCCAGGCGCGCCCCATGAAAAGCATAAAGTCAAAAAAAGCAAAGTATACCTGGCGGCTGCTCGCGACTCCAAAGCGCATTGTTACAGCGCTTAAGGCGTCGGCCGACACGAAGCTTGGCTTGGACATCAAGATGTCGTGTTCAAAGGCGAATCCGTCCGCCTCCACACACCCGAGTGCGGTGGGCGCTGAGTCGCCTCGGCATCGAGGATTGAAGAGCTCGCGGCGGCAGTCTCCTGCGGGCGCGGCGCCGAAGCCGCCTTTGCAAGACGGCGAGGCGTCCGGGTGTGGACTTCAGGAGTAGGGTTCGTCGCCATCTCGTCTCCGGCTGATGGCGCTGGTGGATCAGCCGGCTGCTTGTCCTGCGCCTCCTCAGAAGGCGGCGGCGGGGGCACGATTACGTCTGACATGACGACATCGCCGCCGTCCCTCTCCATGATCGGTTGCACGTCGCCGGCTCCCCCAGTCGGCGCCACAAATTCTGGTGGTGGCGGCATGGAATTCAAGGCGGTGACGAATATCGCCGACTGACGGCGCGCGGCCTCCTCGGCCTGCATCTTCGCCGCGGCGGCTGCCACGACCTCCGCCAGTTTCTTCAGGGCGGCAGCCTCCGCCTTCTCCACTTCCGCCTTCTCCAGGCGAGCGGCTTCCTGCTCCTCGCACGCCTCCCATGTGTTCCGCTCCGTCGCCTCCCATAGGTTGGTGGCCGGATCGATTCGCCGGGTGGTGGCGGAGATCTCTGCCGAACCAACGATGGAGGCGGCAGCCGACTTCTCAAGAGAGAGTAGGGCTCTGAGTCAAGAAAATAAAGCAAGGGAAACTCGGGAAGAATCAATAAAGCAAAGGAAAGCGCAGGAGAAGATACTTACGCCGACACCATAGGGGGGCGCCTTGAAACTTCGAAATTTGGCGCGCTTTGCGGCGGCCTCCTCCGCCCGGGTTGCGGCGGTCGGGTTCTTGGCCTTTTCGTACCTGCACTGCCGAACAAGGCGGCACCTTGTTCGCGTTTTCGCATGCCGCCTCGTCGCGATCGGCTCGGCGGAGGAGCGCGTCCGCCTTGCCAGCGCCTCGTGAAGGCGGGTCATCTTCCTCGTAGTGTCGTCGGGCCAGGTCGATGCCGCATTCCTCGAAGCCTCACGGCCCCATAAGCGCCGCTTTGTTGCGGTGTCCTCGGCGGCTGCCCCCAAGTCGGGGAATCCACATCGCTCATGGACGGTCCGGTGCATAATCGCCACCGGCCCCACGGCGGCGATCGCCGCCCGGTGACATATATCTGCATCCCAAAGTCCATTGCTCAAGACCGCCGGTGAATCTGGATAAGTATTAAAAAAAGAAATTTAAAGACTTCACGGTGGGTGGCGGGTCCGCGGCGAAATCTGACGGCTTGCTTAGAACTGCAGGACTCCTCGGCTTGAAGCGGAGATTTCTTTTACCAAGTTGGCCACCTCGGCGGCCGGCATCTCCTTGTTGCTCAACCGGCATGGGTTGCGATGCCGCTCATCTGGCTGATCGGTGAGGCCGGCTGCTGGGCGGGAGCACCGGCGCCTGATGAAGGCAACCAACCGTCGGTGCCTTGAGGCCCTCGGTGTTGGTCAGCTCCGGTCGTTGGATGGCAGCGGCCCGTATCTTGACACAGGCTTGACATGGCCAGTTGTCGAGGCTTGGCCGGCGGGCTGGCTACGTAAGCTAGCAGGTTGAGGAAGTCAGCAGCCGGGTCGACGTTCTCCACATAAAAGTAAGATTGCTGCCACATCTTGACCGACTGTGGCAGCTTGATGGTGGGGAAGGCGTTCTTCGGAGACGATCGACGCACCGCAATGAATGCACCGCACTGGGCAGCCACCTCTCGGACGGGGGTGCCCAGCTTGGTGTAGAAGAAGGCTCCCCACAGCTCAATGGTGGGGAGGATGCCAAGGTAGCCGCCGCTGGCGTGAAGCGTGAGCCAGAGCATCACCGTGTTGGGCGTGGGTGATGAGGCTGAAGATGGTAGAATTCGAGGAAGGAGCGGAGGAAGCCGCTCGCCGGCAGGCCGAACCCGCGGATGAAGTGCGAGCGGAAGACGACCGGCTCGCCCTCCCCCGGCGCCGGCGAGATCTCTCCCTCCGGCGGCATGCGCGCCTTCACGTGTCCCGCACCGGGGAGACGTCGTGTGTCACGGAGGAATGCGATGTGGTCCTCACGGACATGCGACCCGTCCTAGTTCCCTCCATGCTCGCGCGCCATGGAGAGCTCGACGAAAAGAGCGGCGTGGCAGGAGAATCAAGACTGGGGCGGGCCAGGAGGGTTCGGGAAGGAAAAGCTCGTGAGCGGCAATGGCGACAGCACTCGGCGAACTCTGAAGGCTGCTGGCGAAGAAGAAGAGGAGGAAAGTGGGGTTGAGAGGCACGCGAGCTTTGCCGCTCCCTCTCCTCCCCTACTTATAGCCTACGGGCTACGAAGCCGAGGGGGTGGGCGTGGGATCGTGGGATTAACTGTGCCCACGAACCCCCGCTCCCGCCTTTACCGCATGGGTTACTGCGCGCAGTAACTCCGTGAGGAAACCCAACCGCCCGCCTCGGCCGCAGTAGATCCGCTCATAGGCCAAGGCCCGGTGGTGGCGGGCCCGGCCTGCGGTCGCGTCCCATCACGCGCGTGGGCTGGCTGGCCAACCCGGCTGGCTGGTGCCACGTGGCACGCTCGCGACGGGCAGCGGGCTGAGAAGCTTAGCAGGCACGCCACCTGGTTCCCCCTGGTGCGTTCGAAATTCCAGGAGCTGAATGAAGCTTCCTTCAGAGCACCCGGAGGAAGAAACTATTGATGCTCCTCGGCCCCTCAGCCGTGGCACCTCACAAGCTTCGGGGACTACTGTTGGGGTAATGGGCCACGGGTAGCCTAACCTGAGCTCCAGAACCTTTCAAGGCATTGGGGCTGGCTGCGCCCCTCAAGACGTCAAGATGAAGCGCCACCTTCTGGTAGCCGGCTAGATGAATGGCCGACTGCTGGAAGACGGCTCCAAGACGGGCCGACTCCTGGCTGGAGGCCTCCAGAGAGGCCGGCACCTAAGAAGTCGGCCCACGGTGCCCTCGGAGTCTACGCCCCCATTAAGAAGACAAGACAGGGTGAGGCTACAGTGTAGCCCATCACCCCCGTATCCTGGGCCGGGCGAGGCCACAATGCTCCGTCTGATGGGAGATCTTTCGGCCAGCAGCAGTGTTGTCACTCCGCCCACAGCGTCACCTGTAGCCAGCAAAGCCTGCTCCCACGACCGTCTGCAGTGCGACCCAAGGCAGCCAGGACCTACCGATCAGCGGGAGTGCAGGGAGGCGGTAGAGCCCCACCAGTCGGACCCAAGGAGGTCGGCCCCAGCGATCGGCCGCCCCTTCCTCGGGGCCACGCGACATTAACAGACGAGGGCAGAGTGGCTATAGTAATTGCCCGCCAAGCGGCGGGACTATGAAAATGTACGGTTATAATGCTATTATGCTACTATCTCTTAGTCTTGTGCTTGATGAGTAGGAATATGAAAAGGAGGAGAAGCGGAAATTAGAATTCATACGGTTTTTCTTTCAAGGAGACACTAAAGGAACAAATCCTACAGTTTTCCTTTGCTCCATTCCTTTGCACCAAATTCATGAAAGTAGTACCATAGGAAACTTTCCAATTCCTATGTTTTTCATTCACTTTTCCTTTCAAGCACTGGCGATTCTAGTAGGAAGGCTTGAGCAAGGAAAATCCTACACTAAAAAAATGTTTTTGTGCTACTTCTATTACTTTGGACCCAGGCCACTGCCATACTAGCTCAACTCCCAGGCCCATCGACAAATGCACAGCTCAAACACGCAGAGATAAATAATGATGGCATTCAAGAGAGTCCATCACGCATAGCTAAGTTGCACAGTACCTCACTTTGCTTGTCATATAGTAGGATAAAATAATCATATTTCCCGTTACGACAGTGCTCGATGGACAATATATATAATATGTAGAGTAAAAGAGATGCAACAAGTGTACAATCTCTTTGGCGAAGCCATGTCAATCTCAGCGTGATTGGGTTGCTTGGTGAGGATGCTCGGCTGACTTTCTTTGTCGGAGGAGGGAAGAAGATCTTAGGCGCCCGGAGATGGAGCCAGAGTACTGCTCGGCTGTGATCGAGGGTTCGTTGTTGGATCAGCTCCAAGTGAGCTGTACGACGCCGAGGCTGAAGCAGTGACAAAGAGACAACGAACAACGTTAACTGGTGGAATTCTAATAGCATCTCCAATACATGACGTAAAATACATAACCACAAAGTGCTAGATGTAAAATACATCAGCCGCTCATCTCTGAACTTAAGCTGTCGAAACAGAACTTAACTGTCGAAACCGAACTTAAGCGTCGGCGAGCCTAAGCGTAAAGCTGAATTTTTGTTGTCGAAACTGAATTTTGTTGTCGAAACTGAACGCACTAGCAAGGTGAGGCTACACATCGGTCGACTAACTTTTTCATCTCTAGTTAGTCGATTTTGCAGCCGTTGGATATGAAATCAAGGGCCTGCTGTTCATCTTGAACCTCCACCCCCCTGAGCCACCAGCCACCACCGGCCAAACAGCAGCCCCCGCCGCCATTGGCAATGGCGGCGCCGCCCGCCCGCCCAGAAAACACTCCCCACCGCGGTCCGTCGCCGCCTGACCATCCTCTAGGCCCCCCCGTGCGAGCTTTTTCTCCAGCGATCCCCGCCACCGCCCGCTTAACGCCCGCCACCGCATGGCGACCCCGCCCCATCACGAACCCTAAGATAGATAGTGGAGTACCTCTCCGTGAGAGCCCCCCTCCTGCTGCTGGCTGGTTCTTCCTTCACCCGGCGAGCCCACCCCTTGAAAATCGGTGACCCAAAAGTCGATTCGGTCGTGAAGTGTAGCCAAACCGAGCAGCATCACAAGCAAAGCAAGAGCGAGCAACAGCCTGCGTGAGCAAGAGCAATAGCAAGAGCAGACCAGGTAGGGGACCGAGAGCAAGAGCAGAGCAGCAGACGGCGAGAGCTAAAGCAGTAGCAGCTCCTACTAATGTGGGCGCCGCCGAGGGAAGCGGCCTTGCGGAAGAAGTGGTCGCTGACGCCGCCGTGGATGGAGCAGCGCCGTGTCGGCTCGGGACCGAGCGTCGACAGCACCGTGAGATCGAATCAAGAAGAAAATGCGGCGTGTTGGGGAGCGTAGTAATTTCAAAAAAATTCCTACGCACACGCAAGATCATGGTGATGGCATAGCGAGAGGGGAGAGTGTTGTCCACGTACCCTCGTGAGACCGAAGCGAAGCGTTTTGACAGCGCGTTGATGTAGTCGTGCGTCTTCACAATCCGACCGATCCAAGTACCGAGCGTCACGGCACCTCCGAGTTCAGCACATGTTCAGCTCGATGGCGATCCCGGACTCCGATCCAGCAAAGTGTCGGGATGAGTTCCGTCAAGCATGACGGCGTGGTGGCGATGATGATGCTCTACCGCGAGGGCTTAGCCTAAACTCGCGACGATATGACCGAGGTGGAATATGGTGGAGGGGGCACCGCGGCTAAGGAGCGATCCATAGATCAACTTGTGTCTCCATGGGTGCCCCTTGCCTCGATATATAAAGGATGGAGGAGGAGGAGGCCGGCCAAGGCAATAGGTGCGACCAGGATGTGGAGTCCTACTAGGACTCCAAGTCCTAGTAGGAGTCCACCAAGAGGGAGGAAGGAGAAGGAAGTGAAGGAGAAGGAAAGGTGGCGACCCCTTTCCCTAGTCCAATTCGGACTAGAGGGAGGGGCAGCAGCCCCTTGGCCCTTTCTCCTCTTCCCACTAAAGCCCATCAAGGCCCATTGCTTCTCCGTAACTACCCAGTACTCGAAAAATACCGAATCACTCGGAACCTTTCCGATGTCGAATATAGTCGTCCAATATATCGATCTTTACGTCTCGACCATTTCGAGACTCCTCGTCATGTCCCCGATCTCATCCGGGACTCGAACTCCTTGGTACATCAAAACTCATAAACTCATAATATAACTGTCGCCGAAACCTTAAGCGTGCGGACCCTACGGGTTCGAGAACTATGTAGACATGACCTAGAACTATTCTTGGTCAATAACCAATAAGCGGAACCTGGATGCTCATATTGGCTCCTACATATTCTCTGAAGATCTTTATCGGTCAAACCGCATAACAACATCGTTGTTCCTTTGTCATCGGTATGTTACTTGCCCGAGATTTGATCGTCGGTATCAATACCTAGTTCAATCTCGTTCTTGGCAAGTCTCTTTACTCGTTCGTAATGCATCATTCCGTAACTAACTCATTAGCTACATTGCTTGCAAGGCTTATAGTGATGTGCATTACCGAGAGGGCCCAGAGATACCTCTCCGACAATCGGAGTGACAAAACCTAATCTCGAAATCGCCAACCCAACATGTACCTTTGGAGACACCTGTATTACTCCTTTATAATCACCCGATTCGTTGTGACGTTTGGTAGCACCAAAGTGTTCCTCCGTGGCAGGAGTTGCATAATCTCATAGTTACAGGAACATGTATAAGTCATGAAGAAAGCAATAGCAATATACTAAGCGATCAAGTGCTAGGCTAGCGGAATGGGTCATGTCAATCACATCATTCTCCTAATGATGTGATCCCATTAATCAAATAACAACACATTTCTATGGTTAGGAAACATAACCATCTTTGATTAATGAGCTAGTCAAGTAGAGGCATACTAGTGACTATATGTTTGTCTATGTATTCACACATGTATTATGTTTCCGGTTAATACAATTCTAGCATGAATAATAAACATTTATCATGAAATAAGGAAATAAATAATAACTTTATTATTGCCTCTAGGGCATATTTCCTTGAGTCTCCCACTTGCACTAGAGTCAATAATCTAGTTCACATCATCATGTGATTCAACACTAATATTCACATCGTATGTGATTAACACCCATAGTTCACATCTTCATGTGACCAACACCCAAAGGGTTTACTAGAGTCAATAATCTAGTTCACATCGCTATGTGATTAACACCCAAAGAGTACTAAGGTATGATCATGTTTTGCTCGTGAGAGAAGCTTAGTCAGCAGGTCATCACATTGAGCCGTATGTATTTTGCAAATATTCTATGTCTACAATGCTCTTGCGGAGCTACTCTAGCTAATTGCTCCCACTTTCAATATGTATCCAGATTGAGACTTAGAGTCATCTGGATCAGTGTAAAAAGCTTGCATCGATGTAACTCTTACGACGGGCTCTTTTATCACCTCCATAATCTAGAAATATTTCCTTAGTCCTCACTAAGGATGTTCTTGACCAATGTCGATGATCTACTCCTAGATCACTATTGTACTCCTTTCAAATTCAGAGCAAGGTATACAATAGGTCGGTACATAGCATATCATACTTTATAGAACCTATGGTGAGGTATAGGAATGACTTTCATTCTCTTTTCTATTTTCTGCCGTGGTGGGATTTGAGTCTTACTCAATTTCACACCTTTGCAACACGAACAAGAACTTTTCTTTGACTGTTCCATTTTGAACTACTTCAAAATCTTGACAAGGTATGTACTTATTGAAAAACTTATCAAGCGTCTTGATCTCAATATATCTTGATGCTCAATATGTAAGTAGTTTCTTGAGGTCTTTCTTTGAAAAACTCCTTTCAAATACTCCTTTATGCTTTGCGAGAATAATTCTACATTATTTCCGATCAACAATATGTCATTCACATATACTTATCGAAATGCTGTAGTGCTCCCACTCACTTTCTTGTAAATACAGGCTTCTCCAAAAGTCTGTATAAAACCATATGCTTTGATCACACTATCAAAGCGTTTATTCAACTCGAGATGCTTGCACCAGTCCATAGATGGATCATTGAAGCTTGCACATTTTGTTAGCTCCTTTAGGATTGACAAAACCTTCTGGTTGCATCATATACAACTCTTCTTTAATAAATCCATTAAAGAATGTAGTTTTGACATCCATTTGCCAGATTTCATAAAATGTGGCAATTGCTAACATGATTCGGACAGACTTAAGCATCGCTCTGAGTTGAGAAAATCTCATTGTAGTCAACACCTTGAACTTGTCGAAAACCTTTTGTGACAAGTCGAGCTTTGTAGATAGTAACACTACTATCGGTGTCCGCCTTCCTCTTGAAGATCCATTTATTTAACATGGCTTGCTGATCATCGAGCAAGTCAATCAAAGTCCATACTTTGTTCTCATACATGGATCCTATCTCAGATTTCATGGCCTCAAGCCATTTCGCGGAATCTGGGCTCATCATCGCTTCCTCATAGTTCGTAGGTTCATCATGGTCTAGTAACATGACTTCCAGAACATGATTACCGTACCACTCAGTGCGGATCTTACTCTGGAAGACCTACGAGGTTTGGTAGCAACTTGATCTGAAGTTTCATGATCATCATCATTAACTTCCTCACTAATTGGTGTAGGAATCACTGGAACTGATTTCTATGATGAACTACTTTCCAATAAGGGAGAAGGTACAATTACCTCATCAAGTTCTACTTTCCTCCCACTCACTTCTTTCGAGAGAAACTTCTTCTCTATAAAGGATCCATCTTAGCAACGAAAAACTTGCCTTGAATCTATGATAGAAGGTGTACCCAATAGTTACCTTTGGGTATTCTATGAAGACGCACTTCTCGATTTGGGTTCGAGCTTATCGGTGAAAACTTTTCACATAAGCATCACAACTCAAACTTTAAGAAACGACAGCTTAGGTTTCTTGTTAAACCATAGTTCATACGGTGTCGTCTCAGCGGTTTAGATGGTGCCCTATTAAGCGTGAATGCAGCTGTCTCTAATGCATAACCCCAAAGCGATATTGGTAAATCGATAAGAGACATCATTGATTGCACCATATCAAAATAAAGTCGATTCTGACGTTCGGACACACCATAACGTTGTGGTGTTCCGGTGGCGTGAGCTATGAAACTATTCCACTTTGTTTTAATTGAAGACCAAACTCGTAACTCAAATATTCATCTCCACGATCAGATCGCGGAAAATTTATTTTCTTATTACGATGATTTTCTACTTCACTCTGAAATTCTTTGAACTTTTCAACTATTTCAGACTTATGTTTCATCAAGAAGATATCGCATATCTGCTCAAATCATCTGTGAAGGTCGAAAATAATGATACTTGCCACGAGCATCAACACTCATTGGATTGCATACATCGGTATGTATTATTTCCAACAAGTCAATAGCTTCGTTCCATTGTTCCGGAGAAGCGGAGTTTTAGTCATCTTGCCCAAAAGGCACGGTTCGCTTAAGCATCAAATGATTCATAATCAAGTGATTACAAAAGCCCATCGGTATGGAGTTTCTTCATGCGCTTTACACCAATATGACCTAAAGCTGCGAGTGCCACAAATAAGTTGCACTATCATTATTAACTTTACATCTTTTGGTTTCAATATTATGAATATGTGTATCACACGATCGAGATCAACAAACCATTTTCATTTGCCATCCTTCTTATCCACCAAATATTCAGGGCATTTCCGCTTCAAATGACCATTTCCTTTGCGATTGTAAGCTTTTCGGTTTCAGAGCTTTGGTCTAGCTTTGGGCTTCTTCGCGGGAGTGACAACTTACTTGTCTTTCTACTTGAAGTTCCTTTCTTTCCCTTTGCCCTTCTCTTGAAACCAGTGGTCTTGTCAATCATCAACACTTGATGCTCTTTCTTGATTTCTACCTTCGTCGATTTCAACATCACGAAGAGCTCGGGAATCGTTTTCGTCATCCCTTGCATACTGTAGTTCATCACGAAGTTCTAGTAACTTAGTGATGGTGACTAGAGAATTCTGTCAATCAATATCTTATCTAGAAGATTAACTCCCACTTGATTCAAGCGATTAAAGTACCCAGACAATCTGAGCACATGCTCACTAGTTGAGCGATTCTCCTCCATCTTTTAGCTATAGAACTTGTTGGAGACTTCATATCTCTCAACTCGGGTATTTGCTTGAAATATTAACTTCAACTCCTGGAACATCTCATATGGTCCATGACGTTCAAAACGTCTTTGAAGTCCCGATTCTAAGCCGTTAAGTATGGTGCACTAAACTATCAAGTAGTCATCATTTTAAGCTAGCCAAGCGTTCATAACGTACGCATCTGCTCCTGCAATAGGTCTGTCACCTAGCGGTGCATTAAGAACATAATTCTTCTGTGCAGCAATGAGGATAAACCTCCGATCACGGATCCAATCCGCATCATTGCTACTAACATTTTTCAATACAATTTTCTCTAGGAACACATATAAAAAACATAGGGAAGCAACAACGAGCTATTGATCTACAACATAATTTGCAAAATACTACGGGACTAAGTTCATGATAAATTAAAGTTCAATTAATCATATTACTTAAGAACTCCCACTTAGATAGACATCTCTCTAGTCATCTAAGTGATTACGTGATCCAAATCAACTAAACCATGTCCGATCATCATGTGAGATGGAGTAGTTTCAATGGTGAACATCACTATGTTGATCATATCTACTATATGATTCACGTTCGACCTTCGGTCTCCGTGTTCGAGGCCATATCTGTATATGCTAGGCTCGTCAAGTTTGACCTGAGTATTCGTGTGTGCAACTGTTTTGCACCCATTGTATTTGAGCGTAGAGCCTATCACACCCGATCATCACGTGGTGTCTCAAAGACGAAGAACTTTCATAGCGGTGCATACTCGGGAGAACACTTCTTGATATTTAGTGAGAGATCATCTTATAATGCTACCGTCAATCAAAGCAAGATAAGATGCATAAAGGATAAACATCACATGCAATCAATATAAGTGATATGATATGGCCATCATCATCTTGTGCTTGTGATCTCCATCTCCAAGCACCGTCGTGATCACCATCGTCACCGTAGCGACACCTTGATCTCCATCGTAGCATCGTTGTCGTCTCGCCAACTATTGCTTCTCGACTATCGCTACCGCTTAGTGATAAAGTAAAGCAATTACATGGCGTTGCATTTCATACAATAAGCGACAACCATATGGCTCCTGCCGATTGCCAATAACCGGTTACAAACATGATCATCTCATACAATAAAATATAGCATCACGTCTTGACCATATCCATCATCACAACATGCCCTGCAAAAACAAGTTAGGCGTCCTCTACTTTGTTGTTGCAAATTTTACGTGGCTGCTACGGGCTGAGCAAGAACCGTTCTTACCTACTCATCAAAACCACAGCGATAGTTTGTCAAGTTGGTGCTGTTTTAACCTTCGCAAGGACCGGGCGTAGCCACTTTTCAGTTCAACTAAAGTGAGAGAGCAGACACCCGTCGGTCACCTTTAAGCAACAAGTGCTCAGGCGGTGAAACCAGTCTCGCGTAAGCGTCTGGCGTAATGTCGGTCCGGGCCGCTTCATCTCACAATACCGCCGAACCAAAGTATGACATGCTGGTAAGCAGTATGACTTGTATCGCCCACAACTCACTTGTGTTCTACTCGTGCATATAACATCAACGCATAAAACCAGGCTCGGATGCCACTGTTGGGGAACGTAGTAATTTCAAAAATTTCCTACGCACACGCAAGATCATGGTGATGGCATAGCAACGAGAGGGGAGAGTGTTGTCCACGTACCCTCGTAGACCGTAAGCGGAAGCGTTATGACAACGCGGTTGATGTAGTCGTACGTCTTCACGATCCGACCGATCCAAGTACCGAACGTACGACACCTCCGAGTTCAGCACACGTTCAACTCGATGACGATCCCCGGACTCCGATCCAGCAAAGTGTCGGGGATGAGTTCCGTCAGCACGACGGCGTCGTGACGATGTTGATGCTCTACAGGCGCAGGGCTTCGCCTAAACTCCGCGACGATATGACCGAGGTGGAATATGGTGGAGGGGGGCACCGCACACGGCTAAGGAACGATCCGTAGATCAACTTGTGTCTCCATGGGGTGCCCCTTGCCTCGTATATAAAGGATGGAGGAGGAGGAGGCCGGCCAAGGCAATAGGTGCGGCAGGATGTGGAGTCCTACTAGGACTCCAAGTCCTAGTAGGAGTCCACCAAGAGGGAGGAAGGGAGAAGGAAGTGGAGGAGAAGGAAGGTGGCGACCCCTTTTCCCTAGTCCAATTCGGACTAGAGGGGAGGCGCAGCAGCCCCTTGGCCCTTTCTCCTCTTCCCACTAAAGCCCATCAAGGCCCATTGCTTCTCCGTAACTACCGGTACTCCGAAAAATACCGAATCACTCGGAACCTTTCGATGTCGAATATAGTCGTCCAATATATCGATCTTTACATCTCGACCATTTGAGACTCCTCGTCATGTCCCGATCTCATCCGGGACTCGAACTCCTTGGTACATCAAAACTCATAAACTCATAATATAAGCATCATCGAAACCTTAAGCGTGCGGACCCTACGGGTTCGAGAACTATGTAGACATGACCTAGAACTATTCTTGGTCAATAACCAATAGCGGAACCTGGATGCTCATATTGGCTCCTACATATTCTACGAAGATCTTTATCGGTCAAACCGCATAACAACATCGTTGTTCCCTTTGTCATCGGTATGTTACTTGCCCGAGATTTGATCGTCGGTATCAATACCTAGTTCAATCTCGTTCTTGGCAAGTCTCTTTACTCGTTACGTAATGCATCATTCCGTAACTAACTCATTAGCTACATTGCTTGCAAGGCTTATAGTGATGTGCATTACCGAGAGGGCCAGAGATACCTCTCGACAATCGGAGTGACAAAACCTAATCTCGAAATCGCCAACCCAACATGTACCTTTGGAGACACCTGTAGTACTCCTTTATAATCACCCGATTACGTTGTGACGTTTGGTAGCACCAAAGTGTTCCTCCGTAAGCAGGAGTTGCATAATCTCATAGTTACGGGAACATGTATAAGTCATGAAGAAAGCAATAGCAATATACTAAGCGATCAAGTGCTAGGCTAGCGGAATGGGTCATGTCAATCACATCATTCTCCTAATGATGTGATCCCATTAATCAAATAACAACACATGTCTATGGTTAGGAAACATAACCATCTTTGATTAATGAGCTAGTCAAGTAGAGGCATACTAGTGACTATATGTTTGTCTATGTATTCACACATGTATTATGTTTCCGGTTAATACAATTCTAGCATGAATAATAAACATTTATCATGAAATAAGGAAATAAATAATAACTTTATTATTGCCTCTAGGGCATATTTCCTTCACGGTGATTAGTGTACAACCTCTTTGGTGGCGCCGATTAGGCCGCAGCTTCATCCGAGGAAACGGTGATGATGATGCTCTTCCGGTGGTGCAGGTGAAGACGGCGGTGTGGGAATGGAGGTGGCGCGAAAGACGAGGGGAACGTCGGGGCAGCTCCTTGGTGGCTGAACCGGCAGGACGATGAGATCGACGACGGATCCTCATCCGGTACGGTGGATGAGGGACGTCGAGGTGTTGCTGTGGAAGACGTCGTCGGGGTAGAGGCTCCGGCTGGGTGGCGGACGGAGCAGGGTGTGGGGTTTCGTCGCGGGTTTTCGCGGCCTCGGTGTATGAATGGGTGGGCGTTGGGTTATGCGGTAGGGTGCGTCGACTGCAAATTAAAAATTCCTACGCACAGAACATCCAGGAACATGCTACGGGAGATGGATCACAGTTCGTTACCGCTAGACGCGCAGTGACGTGCAGCGGAAGAGTTGGGGCAGCAGCGTTCGGTGGATCGTCTCCTCCTCGTCCGATCTCCCTCGGCGGCGGTCGTCCGATCCCACGTGACGAGTTCGCGGGCGGCGCAAGTGCACCGCCTCTAACGGTATCCGCGCGTGCGGGAGGAACGTCGTGCGGCGGACTGCTAGGTCCGATCACAGAGTTGGCGGCGAGTGGAGGTGGCTATACGCAACACATGCAAACCCTAGTCGCAGCACCGAAGCGATCAAACTCCTGAGGCCGAAGCGATCAACCTCCTGAGGCCGAAGCGATCTGCCTCCTGAGGCCAAAGCGTTCTCTTTTTTGAGTGTGCCGCACCTCCACTTTATATAGGCATCCGTCGCGAGCTCAACACTTGGGCCTCGCCACGGACCCTAAAGCCAAAGTCTACTCGGTCACGTTCCTAGTCGATTCGGATCACATCCGACAGTGTCCTAAACCGACCTCGTAGGTTCCTTCCCTTAAGCGTGCGACCCCTTAGGTTCAAGTCGGCTTGGTCGTAGTTCGGATCACCTCCGGACTACATGGCTAATGCGACCTCTAGCAAAGCGTGCCGACCACCAAGCGACGATGAAGCTGGTTAGGCGAACTGCACAACGTGTCACACTTCATTCCCTTTGCCGCACGATATATGTTGCCGGGCTCAAAGGCGAGACTGTCATCCTTGTGCTAACCCGACCTCTTTCTCGTTCGGTGATACCGACCACTATCCGGATTATCTCATAATCCTTGTCGCATAGCCATGTTGTTCTGGTCGGATCACACGAGGGCCAGAGTATATCTCTCCGATCGGAGGGCAAATCCCATCTTGCTCGACCATGTCTCGCAGCATGGGACTGGACAAACCGAAACCTACCTTTGTAACTACCCGATCCACGGAGTAGCGTTTGGTCGGCCCAAAGCAAGTCTGCATCACCATCCAGTACATCGTCGGCTCAGGTCTTAGGACATAGAGCGTATGTTGTACTAGAGACTCACAGATGACATATCGTTGTGTCTCATAGTTGGGTCTGTCCGACTCGGACCTTATCTCGACTCGGATCCGACTATGTCAAATCCGACCAGACCTTTCCAAGTCCATATTATCGGGTTAGCATCCAATGCTCCATGGCTAGTGAGACCAAGCCATCGACCGTGTCATATGCCAGTCTAGTCGGCTGCGCGTCCACACAGCCCTTTCGACTAGGGACCTTTTAGGACAGTCATCATACAATGCATAGTCCCACAAACAAGTCACGTACTTGCTGATACACATCATTGATAATGTCCAAGGACTATCTTTATTCATAAACACATAGGAAATATCATCATACATGATTGCCTCTAGGGCATATCTCCAACAGTCTCCCACTTGCACTAGAGTCAATCAAATAGACATCGAATGCCCATAGCTCTAACGTGCCCCTCATGCTTGGGTTGTGGAAGCGGCTTAGTCAACGGATCTGCAACATTTGCATCCGTGTGAATCTTGCATAACTGTACATCACCATTCTTTACGATCTTTCGTATCAGGTGATATTTCCGGTCTATGTGTCTGACCTTGTGGTGATTCCTCGGCTCCTTGGCTTGTGCGATGGCACCAGAATTATCACAATAAAGGTCCAACAGTTTCACCGAGGCTGGGAAAATACCAAGATCATCCAGAAAATGCCGGATCCAAACACCTTCCTTTGCAGCTTCACAAGCCGCAATGTATTCGGCTTCTTGGTAGAATCGGCCACCTTATCCTGCTTGGAACTCATCCAGTGCACTGCTCCTCCGTTCAGGACGTACACGAATCCAGACTGTGATCAACAATCATCTCTGTCGGTTTGGAAACTAGCATCGACGTAACCCCTTACGACGAGCTCTTCCTCACCTCCATAAACTAGGAACATCTCTTTAGTCCTTTTCAGGTACTTCAAAATAGTCTTTACCGCTGCCCGGTGACTCTCACAGGTTGGCCTGGTATCTACTTGTTAGGCTTATTGCAAAAGCAACATCAGGCCTTGTACATATCATGGCATACATGATGGATCCGATTCTTTGAGGCATCGGAATCCTACTCATCTGCTTCGCTCATCGGATGTCGAAGGACTCGAGTCTCGCTTAGCCTTATACCATGTGAGGCGGCAAGAACCCTTTCTTCGCCTCACTCATGTTGAACCGCTTCAACACTTTATCTATGTACGTGCTCTGGCTTAAGCCGAGCAGCCTCCTCGATCTATCTCTATAGATCTTAATGCCTAAAATATAGACTGCCTCACCAAGGTCCTTCATCGAAAATTTTCCATTCAATGATCCCTTGACCGAGTTTAACATCGAAACATTGTTCCCGATCAGTAGTATGTCGTCCACATACAAGATCAAAAACACTATCGAGCTCCCACTTAACTTCTTGTATAAACAAGAGTCCTCTTCACTTTTGATGAAACCGAGATCAGTGACGACTTCATCAAAACGAATGTTCCAACTCCGAGATGCTTGCTTCAACCCATAAATGGATCTCTTGAGCTTGCATACCTTACTAGTGCTAGTCGGATCGACAAAACCCTCGGGCTGTATCATATACGTCCTCGGTTAAATTTCCGTGAAGGAAAGCCGTCTTGACATCCATCGCCATATCTCGTAATCGAAATATGCAGCTATAGCTAGTATGATCCTCACCGATTTCAGCATCGCTACGGCGAGTAAGTCTCGTCGTAGTCAATTCCTTGAACTTGTCCATAACCTTTAGCGACAAGCCGAGCTTTGTAGATCTGAACATTTCCATCCACATCGGTTTTCTTCTTAAAGACCCATTTGCAACCAATGGCGATTCGCTAGGTGGCGGATCAACCAAGTCCGGACTTGATTCTCATCCATGGACTTTAACTTTCGGATCTCATGGCCTCCAGCCATGCCCGAATCTGGTCTCACCATCGCTTCGCATAT
The DNA here is from genome assembly GCA_021605205.1 of Aegilops longissima. NCBI lineage: Eukaryota > Viridiplantae > Streptophyta > Magnoliopsida > Poales > Poaceae > Aegilops > Aegilops longissima. The sequence continues at coordinate 504,994,071 of CM038680.1, read as the reverse complement.
GTGGCGGCTCGTCGCTTTCTAGCAACAATACATCGCGCACTCTGCGCAATCTTTCCGACCTCCGTGGTTCGGTGCGCTTCCACTCGGGTTCCTGACCGACTCGGTATGATTTCATCACCGGCCGAGCCGTCCCGAGTGGTCCTCGAATTTCTTGAGTCGAACCGTCCTCCCACTGGCCTCCCGACCGAGAAACTCTTTCTCAAGGAAAACCCGTTCGAGCAACAAACACTTTGTTCTCTTCCGGTTGTAGAAGCTATATCCCAAGGTTTCCCTCGGATATCCACGAATATGCATTTATCCGACTTGGGTGTAAGCTTGTCGACATAAGTCGCTTGACAAATGCTTCACAACCCCAAATCTTTAGAAAAGACAAGCGGGACTCTTCGGTCCACATCTCATGCGGTGTCTTGTCTCACGGTTTTGATGGTACCCTATTAAGTGTAAGCTGCAGTTTCTAGGCGTATCCCCAAAATGACAAGGGTAAATCCGACTTGCTCATCATAGACAGGACCATGTCCAACAAGGTCCTATTCCTCCGTTCGACACGCCGTTTCTACGTGGCGTGCCGGAGGTGTGAGCTGAGTACTATACCTCGACTTTTCAGATGATCATTGAACTCTGGCTCATGTACTCACCTCCACGATCAGATCGCATAAGCTTTATAGTCTTGCCGAGCTGATTCTCAACCTCGTTCTGAAACTCTTTGAACTTTTAAAAAGTCTCCGACTTGTGCCTCATCAAATAGATATATCCATATCTACTCAAGTCGTCGGTAAAAGTCACGAAATCTTGATAGCCACCTCTGGCGGTTGTGCTCATTGGACCACACATCATCTGTGTATAAGCTCCAACAGCTCGGATGCCCTCTCGCAACTCTTTGCAAAAGGAGACTTAGTCATCTTGCCGAGCAAGCATGATTCACATGTCTCGAATGATCCGAAGTCGGACGAAGTTAGGAGTCCATCATCATGGAGCTTCTTCATGCGTTTCAGACTAATGTGTCCAAGCCGGCAATGCCAGAAGTATGTCGGATTTATCTCATTAGGCTTATGCCTCTTGACATTTACGTTATAGATCGGTTCCTGTTCTAGATTCAATATAAATAGCCCATCAACAATGGGTGCATAGCCGTGGAACATACCATTCAAAAATATCGAACAACCATTGTCCTTTAAATTGAATTCATAACCACGACTCATCAAACATGAGGCAGAAATAATGTTCGACTAAGTGCAGGAATGTAATAACAATTATTCAATTACATAATGAATTCGGAAGGGAGCTGGAGCTGCATCGTGCCGACCTCCAACGCAACAACTCTTGCTTTGTTGCCGACCACGATGTCAATCTCCCCTTGTGCCACCGCCTAGTTCTTACCAGCCCCTGCATCGAGTTGCAAATATGAACAACCGATCCGGTATCGAATACCCAAGAGCTACTAGGTATGTCGGCAAGGTAAATGTCTATAACATATGCAACAAGTGTACCTTTGCACGAAGAAGCATTTCCGGCCTTCTTGCCATGCTCGCAAACCACTTGCTCAGTTCCTCTTCCAAATGACCGGTCTCCTTGCGGTGATAGTAAGCGGTCTTTGAGTCCGGTCCAGACTTGGCGCGCGGCGAGAGGTTACCATCTCCGTGCCCTTTGCCTTAGCCTTTTCTTGGACCAACTCTTCTTGAACTTAGCGATTTACGCACCATCAACACTTGATCGTGCCTTTCTTAATATCTGCTCGCCACCTTGAGCATCCCATGCAATTCGGTGAGCTTCTTATCCATGCCATGCATATGATAGTTCGAGATGAGCGTCAAATAGCTGGGCGGAAGAGAACCCAGAACAGCATCGATAGCCAGCTCATCCAAGGCGGGAAGCCCAAACGATCCAAAGCTTGCACATATCCGATCATCTTGATCACATGTGGGCTCGATGGATCACCTTCCTTCAGCCTGCAATCCATCAAGGATCGCAGACGTTGAACCTTCGGTCCTAGCACGTATGCGAAACATGCTCTTGAGACTCTCGATCATATCGTAAGCCTCAACGTTTTGAAATGCTGTTGCAAATCGGGCTCCATACAAGCCGACATCAGACGGCTAATCTCCGTTGATTCATCAACGAGTTTACAGTAGGCATTTTAGGTGTGGCACTAGCATTATCGGAAGGTTCCTCCGAAGTGGATCCTCTAGAACATGTTCCTTTTTAGCGTGCTTGAGAACAATTCTTAGATTTCTATACCAGGTGGTAAAGTTTGTTCCATTCAGTTTATCCTTTTCCAGAATTGATTTCAATGCGAAGTTGGGTTGAGCAGGTGGTGCCATTGATCTACAACAGAAAATATGCAATCACTAAGCAATGTGTTTATGTAGAGTAATTCTAGCCTAAACAGAAATACTCCCTTGAAGTTGGCATCCCTCCGCAAACTCTCGGTGATTCAGGATCCGACTAGCGCATGCGACTAGTGAGCTTTAGCATCACGCTAGCCAACATACCTATCGGTAAGCAACTCCTTGCTAATCGTATCTCTATCGACTCACCGGTCGGGAAGGTATCTCATACCCGGCTCCCAACCTTCTTTGCCACAAGGCCCAAAATCGTTTTGATAGCCTTGTCAAGTTAACTGATGCGATGCATGTCCGTGTCAAACCACGAACCCTTGATTCAAGGACACCCAGCAGCACCCCAATTTTATGAGCCCACTACTAGGCGTGCTTGGCGTGCGAAGGTGCAACATCGGGGATGGCAATTAAGCTTGATATTCATGAGGATCATTCTATCATTTTAACATGCATAGAAACAAAGAAGCATAACAATCACAAAATAACACATATTGTGAAATAGTATGGCTCCTTCATGGACGTTCTTCTAGGTCGGCTCCGACTCCGATGACCATCTACGAACTCCATCTTGTTTGTCATGCCGGGACGCCAAGCCGCCAACCTGATCTCTATTATCCAACTACTGCAACTAGTAATGAATTTTACACAGAGTCACAAGTCGACACGCAGGTCGTTATACAATAAGATGACAGCACTTTGGCTCCTGCCGGCTGACAAACATGACACGCAGGCCACGTATAAATTACACACATGCATCACATACACATGAGCCATACTATTCACATCAAACCTGCAAAACAAAGTTATGCATAGAATCGCATTCTACCGGTTTGTGTGTCGGGTACGAAATACACGGCGCTACGCACACGTTTTCAGAAATCACAGATCACATCTGAACTGCGATCACGCGAATTTTCTCGATCGACCGATCTTATCGATCATCGCGAATCCGATTCGGATTTACGTTTCACTGTTAACCCCGATGGCGGATGACCGACCGGTAGGGGTAGATCGTGCCACGACCTCATCGATTCCGAATTATAGAAAACATAGCCTCAACGATCCCCATGTGCAGTTGATCACATCAACCGTGCACATAGCCGATCTCTTCAAGGACAACAGATCTCATCTGTCGCCTCCACATATCTAATATGCATACGATCTGAATCCAAATCCTATAACAGAGGCTCGATACCCTTTGTTGGGTTATGCGGTAGGTGCGTCATTGCAAATTAAAAATTCCTACCGCAGAACATCCGAGGAACATGCTACGGAGATGGATCACTTTGTTCGTTACCGCTAGAAGCGCTTGATGCGTGCAGCGGAAGAGTTGGGGCAGCGCGTCCGAGTGGATCGTCTCCTCCTCGTTCGATCTCCCTCGGCGGCGGTCGTCCGATCCCACGTCGCGAGTTCGCCGGAGCGGCGCAAGTGCACCGCCTCTAACGGTATCCGCGCGTGCGGGAGGAACGTCGTGCGGCGGACTGCTAGGTCCGATCACAGAGTTGGCGGCGAGTGGAGGTGGTTATTCGCAACACATGCAAACCCTAGTCGCAGCACCGAAGCGATCAACCTCCTGAAGCCGAAGCGATCTGACTCTTGAGGCCAAAGCGTTCTCTTTTTTGAGTGTGCCGCACTTCCACTTTATATAGGCGTCTGTCGCGAGCTCAACACTTGGGCCTCGCACGGACCCTAAAGCCCAAAGTCTACTCGGTCACGTTCCTAGTCGATTCGGATCACATCCGACCGGTGTCTCTGAACCGACCTCGTAGGTTCCTTCCCTTAAGCGCGCGACCCCTTAGGTTCAAGTCGGCTTGGTCGTAGTTCGGATCACCTCCGGACTACATGGCTGGTAGCGGCCTCTAGCAAGGCGTGCCGACCACCAAGAAGACGATGAAGCTGGTTAAGCGAACACGCCTGGCGTGTCACACTTCATTCCCTTTGCGCCGACGATATATGTTGTCGGGCTCAAGGCGAGACTGTCATCCTTGTGCTAACCCGACCTCTTTCGTTCGGTGATACCGACCACTATCCGGATTATCTCATAATCCTTGTCGCATAGCCATGCTGTTCTGGTCGGATCACACGAGGGCCCAGTATATCTCTCGATCGGAGGGCAAATCCCATCTTGCTCGACCATGTCTCGCAGACATGGGATGGACAAACCCGAAACCCACGTTTGTAACTACCCGATCCACGGAGTAGGGTTTGGTCGGCCCAAAGCAAGTTTGTCACCATCCAGTACATCGTCAGCTCAGGTCTTAGGACATAGAGCGTATGTTGTACTAGAGACTCACAGATGACATATCGCTGCGTCTCATAGTTGGGTCTGTCCGACTCGGACCTTATCTCGACTTCGGATCCGACTATGTCAAATCCGACTAGACCTTTCAAGTCCATATTATCCGGTTAGCATCCAATGCTCCATGGCTAGTGAGACCAAGCCATCGACCGTGTCATATGCTAGTCTAGTCGACTCTTGGCGTCTACACAGCCCTTCGACTAGGGACCTTTTAGGACAGTCATCATACAATGCATAGTCCCACAAACAAGTCACGTACTTGCTGATACACATCATTGATAATGTCCAAGGACTATCTTTCTTCATAAACACATAGGAAATATCATCATACATGATTGCCTCTAGGGCATATCTCCAACACGGATGGGATGGCAATGGGGAACCATGGCTTAGAGACGCACATCTCCGAAATGTGGGGTAAGTTACGAAAGTACCCCCCCCCCCCACCGATTTGAGGCGGTTCTTTCGGTTCAGGGGTACCACGGGCATTTCACGTGTCGGGATTTCACAGGAGGTGGGAGTTTTTCAGCGTTGTAATTTCGGAATAGCAAGGCGCGGGTTGAGATGGAGGAGTTGTCGTAGCACAACGAGACAAAGATATATCTTAAATATTTCGGGCTAACAAAGCGCGGGTTGAAGAGGCGGGAGTTCATGACATGATGATAACGAGGCGCTAGCTTCAATTTTTGGCATAACAAGCGCGGCTTGAAATTTCAGAACAACAAGCTTAACGTGTACCCCAAAAAAAAAGACAATTTGCACCTCAACCCGCACAACACACACAAACACCATTTAGACTAGAGTAAGGTACATGTGCATTGCATGCATGAGATTTGGCAACCAAATTATGAATAAATACCACATTATAGCATGCATGCTTTGAGTAATATATGCATGATGTAGATGTTCGTTTAATTCTTATAGTTCATTTCATTCAAAATCATCTAGTTTTTATAAGAAAGCTAATCTATTTTAAGATTCATGGAATTGTGCGTTGTAAGACATAAAGTAAAAAAAATATTGGCAAATCATGTAGAAAAACATTTGGGCAATTCTGATACGGAAGATTCTAGAACAAATAAGAAGTGATTGTGTTTTGATGTTTGTGCATTATGCTTAAGTTCAACCATGGAGTCTTCTAGATTATACATGTGGCGAAATCTGGTGGAATCTAGATGATATCACACGGCCAATAGTGCTCAAATTTGCCATCTTTGGACCATCGGATTCGCCTCATCCAACGACCATCTTTCAAAGTTAAAGTTACCCACACACAATATAAAAATATATATAATATAATATATATAGGGGTATAGATATAGATATGTGATGCGAAAGCTGCCCATCATCTCCAATTAGAATAGTGTGTCCATGCACGGATGCGACGTGGGCAAATGATGTCGCCATCGGTATCTCAAATTCAAATCAGTCGACCTTGTTCAATGTGTATACATTACAACATGCTCGTTTCCAAACCACACCGCGCAGATCTCCGTTATATTCATGCATGCATGGGTTTCAAACATCAGGATCTCTTATTCAAATATTTGAATTCAACTTTACATTGATTATGACCTCACTTATTCTTTTACACCCACACAGTAGTCTTCTCTTTATAATTGTACCACTAACTTTCTCTCGTGCATGCATGCACACACACTACCGATCGGCATTATCTATCGACGCATGCAATCTTTTTCTTCAGGTCGGTGCCCATGAAGGCACACACCCACACATCCCCTCTCCATCATATCGGGCATTCTTTATCTCTCACGCGTGCATGCTAGCGATCGATGTTCCTCTATGTATGTGTGTATATAGCTAGGTCTTTCATAGTTTTCACACAAACCGATCAATCGATATATCCAGTGAGGTCTCACCCTCTTTCCCACGTCCACATCGATCAATCTATACCTCTCCCACGTCCACATCGATCAATCTATACCTCTCTATATAGGATTAACACAAATAGCTAATACACCCACATTAATTATATATCCAACGTCCCCTCTCATCATCCATGCCTTCGCTTCATCTCTCGGACAGCGTGCACAATGGCGAAGACATGGGGCAGTAAGGGCCCTGCCCCCCCCCTAACATCACTATATATCGAGGCTAATATGAATGTGATCATTAGACAATTGCTGCTAAAAAGGTTTAATTTCATGAATTGACCCTCCTCGTAAAGGATTAGCAATGCTTGGCCCCCTAGCTCATTTATTTTTCATGGCTCCGCCACTGCGTGAAACAGTGCACGTGTTCGCCCCCTCTCTCTAATATCGATCTCGCACTTGTGCATTCCTTCATAGTCTCCCTCCACTCGGCCCCTCGCACCATCTTCTAGCCCCCCACCAGATTTTGCCACATGTACAATCTAGCAGACTCCATGGTTGAACTTAAGCATAATGCACAAACCTCAAAACAACAGTAGTTCTCTTTTGTTCTAGAATCTTCCGTGTCATAACTGCCCAAACTTTTTTTCTAGTTGAATTGCCATTATTTGTTTTACTTTATGCTTTACAACGCACAATTCCATGAATCATAAAATAGATTAAAGGCTTCTTTGATTCAAAGGATTCTCAAAGGAATTTTGGAGGATTCTAATCATTAGGAATTTTTCCTATCTTGGTTGTTTGATTCGTAGGATTGTAAACTATAGGAATTTTTCCATATGATTCATTTGCACTAGATTTCATAGGAAACATCCCATCCACTCAAACCTCTTTGAAAGAATTCTGTGCTTTTTCTATGCACAATCAAACACTCGTACAATCCTGTAGGATTCAAGACGACATTCCACTATAATCCCATGTTTTTCCTATTCACGCGTTCTTAGCTTTTTATAAAAACTAATTTGATTTTGAATGAGATGAACTATAAGAATTAAATGAAGGGCTACATCACGCATATATGACTCAGAGCTTACATGCTATAGTGTGGTGTTTATTCATAATTTGGTTGCAAAATCTGATGCGTGCAATGCACGTGTACATTACTAGTACTTCGAGTATGTGCAAAACACGTAAATTAGAATACCAATGGCACGCTACACAGTGTCTCTCTTACAGTTCATGAAGCCACGTGGCACATGTGGAGGCGTTGTCGCGACCTCCTTGCGTGGATTGATCACAGTGACGTGCTGCTGGTTCCAGAAGAATGTACTCGTCCTCCCTGAGCCATACTAGCGGTACATGCACGAAGCGAAGATGTGCACGCACGCCACACACGCACTCATTCCCTCGCACGCACATGCGGGTACACGGGCGGACGCAATTTTGTACCAAGATCCACCCCATGTGATAATTTGACGCGTGTAAAGTCGTTCACTTCATTGATGGTCAATTAATACAGCGCATGCAAATTGAGTGGGCGTGAGGCGGAAGAAAGACATTATTACTCCATAAGCGCATGCAGTAGTAAAATCGTGGGTTGCTAGTAGTACTTCCATTGGTCTCCTTCATATTTTGTGCCAATTTTTGACAGTGTAGTACTTGAAATTTATGTTCCGCTAAACTCATCGGGAGCCGTTTCGGGCCTCGAAACCAAAACCATCAATTAATCTTTACCTTGTTCCCATCACATTCGAAAGCCTGCTCACACCTACTAGTACGTACCAAACCTGAACGTGTTCCCACTATGCAGGTATTAGTACTACTAGTGCTAGTACTTAGGTTATAAAAAGGGGAACTACCTAACCGAAAATTACTCTACCTTTCCTCCTCATAAGTGCTTCTTCTTCGTCCGTCGTTGCCATGGCTGGTGAGCAGAGCTCTAGGTCGAGAACTACTCGTAACAAGGGAGCGGCAACCAAGGCTGCGGAAAAAAAAGAGGGCTCGCCGCCACGTAGAGACCTCAAAAGATCTCTCGCGGGCAGGCGATGGCTCCCAGGAGCGCCCTAGCCGCGGAGGCAAACATGCCGAGCCGGCGGAGCTGGAGCCGTTATCCCTCGACGGCATGCCCGATCAGCTCAATAAGCACCTCAATAAGCAGAAGGAGTTCATCCAAGGCTTGACGGAGTTGCTGAAGGAGAGCCTCGACGACATGCCCGCTGAGCTCAATCAGCAGGGGGAGTTGACCACCGGCTTGGTGATGCTGCTGAAGAAGAGCATTGCCTCAAAGAAGAAGGCGACCGGCGAAATCCTTCGACTTCAGGAGGACAAGGCGAAGCTCTGCCACGAGATCGACCTGTTGAAGGAGAAGAACGCCGGCTGAAAGAAGCTGCATGAGAATAGTAGTTCCTCGATGAAGATGATGCATGCCCTCGTCATGGAACAGAAGGAGGAGTTGGCGACCGCATCGAGCACCCGGCTGCTGTCAAGGTACGTAATGCGGCCGTGGAACAGATGATGAAGGCTCGCGTCGAGAAATCCTGCGTCATGGACAGAATGAAGAAGACGGCAGAGGAGACGCGCAAGGAGATGGAGGTCGTGGAGGCGATGAAGAAGCGATTCACGACTCATGGCGAATTAGATCATTTGGGGTGATAATCTTCCTTCTTCTTATCTGCTGTGTTTCATCTTTTGCTTGGTGTTTCGCAAGCGTGTCACGTTCTCTGCGAGGCATGAATAGAACAATGGTTTTTGTTTTTTGAGGGAATGAATAGAACAATGCTAGTAACAATGAGATGACTAGCAAATTAGATCATTTTTCATCGCCATATGGCACTGGGCTGTCGTGTTTCGTGCTCCTCCGTCGCAGTACTACTCCAGTGGAAAACTTGAGTATACCGCACGGTTCTTTGCTCCTCCTCGATCAGGTCGTCGGCGCATCTATACGAGCAGTCAAATCACAAGGCCCCGCCTTCCAGCAGTAATGAGCCGTCAAATCACAAAGGCCGTCGCCTCTCGTGAAACCGACCAAGATAGAATGCCCCGCCCTCTAGCCTTTTAAAAAATGTATACTTTTGTACATCAGTAGTATCGATGGATTGCGCAATGGAGCAAAACTTGAAATTAAAAAAAAGGTGGTACATATAGAGAGCGCTCGTCGCCAAATTATGCATATAGTACTATTAAAAAGGCTAGTCACAATAATGGTGTCCAGCACAACCCACCCCTCAAATAAAACTAAGCACCCTGGAATTCTTTGACAAAACTAAGTGTGACGCCCCCGATTCAATCATACACTAATCATGCACGCAAACGTGTATGATCAAGATCAAGGACTCACGGGAAGATATCACAACACAACTCTAAAATATAAATAAGTCATACAAGCATCATAATACAAGCCAGGAGCCTCGAGGGCTCGAATACAAGTGCTTTCGATCATAGAGCGCAGTCAGCCGAAGCAACAATATCTGAGTACGGACATAAGTTAAACAAGTTTGCCTTAAGAAGGCTAGCACAAAGCGGGATCTGAGATCAAAAGAGGCATGCCTCCTGCTGAGATCCTCCTAACTACTCCTGGTAAATCGGCGGGCTGCTGCGTAGTAGTAGGCACCTCCAGCATAGTATAGTAGGTAAGTCGGCCGGTGGCGTCTGCTCTGGACTCCAGCATCTTGTTGCGACAACCGTAAAGAAAGGAAAGGGGAAAGGGGAGAAAGCAACCGTGAGTACTCATCCAAAGTACTCGCAATCAAGGAGCTACACTACATATGCATGGGTATATGTAAAGGGCCATATCGATGGACTAAACTGCAGAATGCCGAATAAGAGGGGATAACTAATCATCTCAAGACTACGCTCGGCAGCCTCCGTCTTGCAAACATGTAGAAGAGAGAGGTCAAGTCCTCCAAGTAGCATCGCATAGCATAATCCTACAGCAATCCCTCCTCATATCCTGTTAGAGAGCGATCACCGGGTTGTATCGGCACTTGGAAGGGTGTGTTTTATTATGTATCCGGTTCTAGTTGTCATAAGGTCAAGGTACAACTCCAAGTCGTCCATTATGAAGATCACGGCTATTCGAATAGATAAACTTCCCTGCAGGGTGCACCACATAACCCAACACGCTTGATCCCATTTGGCGGACACACTTTTACGGGTCATGCCCGATCAGCGGAAGATCAAGGCGCCGCAGCCCCACCTAGGCCAGCAGAGAGGTCAAGACGCGGTCTAAACCTAATCGCACAAGGGTGCAGGCCCATCGCCCTTAGCACACACCTGCACGTTGCGTCTGTGCCGGAAGAAGACCTATCCTAGCGGCGTTCGGTCCAATCCGGTAGCGCCGCTCGATTCGCTAACATCACGAAGGCTTGGTGATACCACGCCGCGAGTGCCCATATCATCCCGTGAGTTGGTTAGTGCGTGTAGACCAAATGGCGGACTCGGATCAAATACCAAGATCTCGTTAAGCGTGTTAATGATGTAACCGCGGACACCGACCAGGGCGAGGCCCACCTCTCACCCAGGTAGTCTCAACCTGCCCTGACGCTCCGCCACAAAGAACCACACAAAGGGCCGTTGGGACAAAGGTCCTTTCAGCCCCCAATCCGTGAATCACTCGCTGGTGCTCCACGAGCCGACCCGACTTTAGTCACCACATGTATCATGTATAAAGTATAGTATATACCCGTGATCACCTCCCAAGTGATCACGGCCCAATAGTATAGCACAGCGGGCGGACAAGAATGTAGGGCCACAGATGGAATACTAGCATCCTATACTAAGCATGTAGGATTGCAGGTAAAGGTAACAATAGTAGTAGCAAGGACAGGCTATGCATCAGGGTAGGATTAACGGAAAGCAGTAACATGCTACAATACTGTAATGCAAGCAGTAGAGAGTACAATAGGTGATATCTGGTGATCAAGGGGGAGGGCTTGCCTAGAAACTCAGCCAAGAAGGAGGGGTCGTCAACACCGTAGTCGTACTGGGTAGCAGCGGCGTCGGTCTCGGTGTCTAGTGAGAGAAGAGGGGGAAGAAACAATAAATACAATAGAAACAGATGCATAACGATGCATGACAAAGCAAAGCGTAAGGTTAGGCATGCCCAATTGCGGTAGTAGGTGATACCGGCGAAGGGGGGAAACATCCGGAAAAGTATTCCCTGTGTTTCGCGTTTTCGGACAGATGAATCGGAGGGGAAAATTTGTGAGTTCAATAGGTTAGGCATGTGTGGCGGACGAACGGGCTGCGTATTCAGATTCGTCTCATCGATCTGAGCAACTTTCATGTACAAAGTATTTTCATCCGAGCTACTGATTAGTTTATATTAATTTTTAAAGATTTAATTCATTTTAGAATTAACAGAATTAATTTAATTCAACATTATCCAGAATAATGCATGCTGGCATCATCATGATGTCAGCATGACGTCAGCAGTCAACAACGGTGTTGACTGGTCAAACTGACGTGTGGGTCCAGTGGGACACACCTGTCATACTCTGTTTAGGTTAATTAGGATTTAGCTAAACTAATTACTATTTAATTAAACTAACAAGTTAATCAGATTAATTAAATAGGATTAATTAACTTAATTAATTCACTGATTAATTAATTAATTGTAAATTTGATTAATTCATTTTTGTTCATTTTTATTTTAAAACGTTCAGGGGCTGGGGCCCGCCTGTCATTGGCCCAGGTGGCCTTAGCGGGCGCGTGGGTTACGGCACTGGCGCCCAGCCCGATCGGGCATACGCCCAGATCGAAGGGGGAAGCCGCCGACCACGGGCACGGCGAGGCTGGCCGCCTGATGCGGCCAACAGCGCGCCCACGGCGAGGCGGGCAGCAGGGTAGCAACGGGGAGGGGCTCCGCAGCGGGCCAGCGGCGGCGAAGGCTTGCTGAGGGAGGGGCGAAGGGTTCGGCCGGAACAGGTCCGGGCTCGGCAGCGCCGACGCACAGGCGGGCGAGGCACGTGGCCAAGGCACGCACAGGGCAGCCAGGGCGCGCGTGGAGGCGTGGCTGGGCGTAGCCGTTCACGGCCAGAGGTCCGCGGCGGGCGTGGCCAGTGGGCGAGTCATCCATGGGCGCGCGCAGGTGACGCGGTGTGGGGCACGGTTTGGGCGCGGTGTGCACGCATAGTGGCGCACTGGAGCGGGCCAGTGGCGCGGTGGCGATGTCAGGTCGCCTTGGAGCAAGGGGGGAAGAGGATAGGCGGGGAGGCCAAGGCTCACGACGGTTCGTAGGGCAACGACAGCGGGTGTCGAGGAGGGGGATGGGGACGCGCGACGCAGGGGAGGATGACGGTGTGGCGGTCCGGCGAGAAGGCGTGGTCGAGGCGGCGTTACAGGCGACGGCGGGGCGACGAGGTCGGTGAAGGCCGTTGGGGAGGAGGACAGGGACGCGAGGCGGCTGATCCGGCAACAAAGCACGGCGGCAGGGCACCGGATCCACGGCGGAAGCAGCGGCGTCGGCGAGTGCGGCGGTTGGTTGAGCCCGATCCAGATCGGGAGGAGGAGAGTGGGTGGGGATCGTGCAGGGTGAGTGGGTGCGCTGGGGGTTAGGGTTAGGCTGCGGGTGGGGTTATCCAGCCGGGGGTGGGCCAGCTGGGTCATGTGGGTAGCCAGCTGGGCCAGTTGGCCCAGTTGGCCGGGGGGGTGTCCTTTTCTTTCTTTCTAATTTTATTTTGCTTTGTCTTTGTCTTTTCTTATTTTTATTTGTTGTTTTATTTTAGATACACATGATTTTTAGTTTAGTAAAATATGATAGCAACACCTAAAATAATGTTTCAGAACCACCAACTTTCATAAAAGTTTTACCCCAAAATAAATTAGTTTAGAGTTTTATTAATTGAAAAAGGTATTTACTTAATTGTTTGGTTTACTCTTTAAATCACTTTAGAGTATTAAAGCATTATATAAAAGTGTGGTTTCTTCGCCATAATTGCCTACGCATTATTTGGCTCACTCCGAACATTTTAGTTTTAACATTTGAAAATTTTATTGTTTGCCTTTACTTTGAAGTTGAATTCCGAATCGGTTTTGAACTAACGCGAGATTATCAACAATAACCGAAGTGACGTGGCATCATTACCAGAGGGTTACTGTAGCTTAATTACCCGGGCGTCACACTAAGCATGCTGAAATTCTTTGACAACTAAACTGCTGGCCATATATATTGTACGTATATAATGTGAATAAACGAGTGGTAGTACTATACCAACTAAAAGATGAAATGTAAGAAATACTAGTATGTACTTACTGAAGAGTTAAAGTAACAAGAAGAAACATAACATAGTTCTGCTGGGGGCTCAGCACAACACACCCCTCAAATTAAATTAAGCACACCTGAAATTAAACTTTGCGTCTATTCCGGTAGACACTGCATTAGAACCACCATGATCAACGACACTGCCACCTTACTCGGAGTCCTCGTCCACGTCCTCGACTTCGTCCTTGTCCCTCTTCCTCTTGGCCGATACTTCTTTGCTTGAACCGCCAACTTGGCTGTTGCTCTTCATCCAACCCTTGTAGTGTTGGAAATATGCCCTAGAGGCAATAATAAATTAGTTATTAGTATATTTCCTTGTTCATGATAATACTTTATTATCCATGCTATAATTGTATTGAAAGGAAACTCAGATACATGTGTGGGTACATAGACAACACCATGTCCCTAGTAAGCCTCTAGTTGACTAGCTCTTTGATCAGCAGATAGTCATGGTTTCTCGACTATGGACATTGGATGTCATTGATAACGGATCACATCATTAGGAGAATGATGTGATGGACAAGACAATCCTAAGCATAGCACAAGATCGTGTAGTTCGTTTTGCTAGAGCTTTTCCAATGTCAAGTATCTCTTCCTTAGACCATGAAATCGTGTAACTCCGGATACCGTAGGAGTGCTTTGGGTGTACCAAATGTTACAACGTAATCGGGTGACTATAAAGGTGCATTACAGGTATCTCCAAAAGTGTCATTGGGTTGACACGGATCGAGGCTGGGATTTGTCACTCCGTATGACGGAGAGGTATCCTTGGGCCCACTCGGTAGTGCATCATCATAATGATCTCAAAGTGACCAAGTGTTTGGTCACGGGATCATCATTACTGATGCGAGTAAAGTGACTTGCGGCAACAAGATTGAGCGAGGTATTGGGATACCGACGATCGAATCTCGGGCAAGTAAAATACCGATTGACAAAGGGAATAGTATACGGGGTTGATTGAATCCTCGACATCATGGTTCGTCTGATGATATCATCGAGGAGCATATGGGAGCCAGCATGAGTATCCAGATCTGTTGGTTATTGCCCGAGAGCCGTCTCGGTCATGTCTGCATGTCTCCCGAACCCGTAGGGTCTACACACTTAAGGTTCGGTGACGCTAGGGTTGTATGAATATGAGTATGCAGCAAACCGAATGTTGTTGAGTCCGGATGAGATCCCGGACATCACGAGGAGTTCGGAATGGTCGGAGGTAAAGATTTATATATAGGAAGTCTTATTTTGGTGGCGGAAAAGTTTCGCGTTATCGGTATTGTACCAGAGTGCGAAAGGGGTCCGGGGTCCACGGGGTCCACCTGCCGGGGGCCACATGGGCTGTAGGGGTGCGCCTTGGCCTATATGGGCCAAGGGCACCAGCCCCAAGAGGCCCATGCGCCAAGATATAAGAAAAGGGAGAGTCCTAAAGGGGAAGGCACCTCCGAGGTGCCTTGGGAGGATGGACCCTCCCCCTCTTGGCCGCACCCTTCCTTGGAGGAAGGGGCAGGCTCGCCCCCCTCTCTTGCACCTATATAAAGGGAGGGAGGGAGGGGTGGCCGCACCCATAAGCCTGGCGCCTCCTCCTCCTGCAACACCTCCTCCTCCTCCCATAGTTGCTTAGCGAAGCCCCGCGGAGTTCTGCTGCATCCACCACCACGCCGTCGTGCTGCTGGATCATCATCAACCTCTCCTTCCCCCTTGCTGGATCAAGGAGGAGACGTCATCCGCTCCGTACGTGTGTTGAACGCGGAGGTGATGTCCGTTCAGCACTAGGTCATCGGTGATCTGAATCACGGCGAGTACGACTCCATCATTCCCGTTCCATTGAACGCTTCCGCACGCGATCTACAAGTGGTATGTAGATGCAATCACTCTCCCATGACTCGTTGCTAGATGAACTCATAGATGGATCTTGGTGAAACCGTAGGAAAAATTTAAATTTTCTGCAACGTTCCCCAACAGTGGCATCATGAGCTAGGTCTATGCGTAGTTCTCTATTGGAAGAGTAGAACACAATTTGTTGTGGGCGTATATGTTGTCAACTTTCTTGCCGCTACTTGTCTTATCTTGCTTCAGCGGCATTTTGGGATGAAGCGGCCCGGACCGACCTTACACGTACGCTTACGTGAGACTGGTTCCACCGACTGACATGCACTAGTTGCATAAGGTGGCTAGCGGGTGTCTGTCTCTCCCACTTTAGTTGGAGCGGATTCGATGAAAAGGGTCCTTATGAAGGGTAAATAGAAGTTGACAAATCACGTTGTGGCTTTCACGTAGGTAAGAAAACGTTCTTGCTAGAACCCTATTGCAGCCACGTAAAACTTGCAACAACAATTAGAGGATGTCTAACTTGTTTTTGCAGCAAGTGTTTTGTGATATGATATGGCCAAAGTTGTGATGAATGATGAATGATATATGTGATGTATGAGATCATGTTCTTGTAATAGGAATCATGACTTGCATGTCGATGAGTATGACAACCGGCAGGAGCCATAGGAGTTGTCTTTATTTTTGTATGACCTGCGTGTCATTGAAGAACGCCATGTAAATTACTTTACTTTATTGCTAAACGCGTTAGCCATAGAAGTAGAAGTAGTCGTTGGCGTGACAACTTCATGAAGACACGATGATGGAGATCATGATGATGGAGATCATGGTGTCATGCCGGTGAAAGGATGATCATGGAGCCTCGAAGATGGAGATCAAAGGAGCTATATGATATTGGCCATATCATGTCACTACTATATATAATTGCATGTGATGTTTATTATGTTTATGCATCTTGTTTACTTAGAACAACGGTAGTAAATAAGATGATCCTCATAACAATTTCAAGAAAGTGTTCTCCTAACGTGCACCGTTGCTAAAGTTAAATGCTTCAAGCACCACGTGATGATCGGGTGTGATAGATCCTTACGTTCACATACAACGGGTGTAAGCCAGATTTACACACGCGAAACACTTAGGTTGACATGACGAGCCTAGCATGTACATACATGGCCTCGGAACACAAGACACCGAAAGTTCGAGCATGAGTCGTATAGTAGATACGATCAACATGAAGATGTTCACCGATGATGACTAGTCCGTCTCACGCGATGATCGGACACGGCCTAGTTGACTCGGATCATATAATCACTTAGATGACTAGAGGGATGTCTATCTGAGTGGGAGTTCATGAGATGAACTTAATTATCCTGAACATAGTCAAAAGATCTTTGCAAATTATATCGTAAGCTCGCGCTTTAGTCCCACTGTTTAGATATGTTCCTAGAGAAAATATAGTTGAAAGTTGACGATGGCGATTATGCGGACGAGAGAAAGCTTATGTCCTTAATGCACCGCTCAGTGTGTTGAACCCCAAACGTCGCCTCGTGGATGTTGCGAACATCGGACATACACGTTTTGATAACTACGTGATAGTTCGGTTAAATGGTTTAGAGTAGAGGCACCAAAGACGTTTCTCGAAACATATAAGATGTTTCGAGGGCTGAAATTGGGATTTCAGGCTTGTGCCCACGTCAAAAGGTATAAGACCTCCGGCGATTTTCTTAGCCTGCAAACTAAGGGAGAAAAGCTCAATCGTTGAGCTTGTGCTCAGATTGTCTGAGTGCAACAATCACTTGAATCGAGTGGGAGTTGATCTTCCAGATGAGATAGTGATGTTTCTCCAAAGTCATTGCCACCAAGCTGCTAGAGCTTCGTGATGAACTATAACATATCAGGATAGATATGATGATCCTTGAGGTATTCACGATGTTTGACACGCGAAAGTAGAAATCAAGAAGGAGCATCAATTGTTGATGGTTGGTGAAACCACTAGTTTCAAGAAGGGCAAGGGCAAGAAGGGATACTTCATGAAACGGCAAATCAGCTGCTGCTCTAGTGAAGAAACCCAAGGTTGAACCCAAACCCGAGACTAAGTGCTTACGTAATAAGGGAATAGCCTTTGGAGCAGAATTACCCTAGATACTTGGTAGATGAGAAGGCTGGCAAGGTCGATAGAAGTATATTGGATATACATTATGTTAATGTGTACTTTACTAGTACTCCTAGTAGCACCAGGTATTAAGATACCGGTTCGGTTGCTAAGTGTTAGTAACTCGAAATAAAAGAGCTACTGAAATAAGCGGAGACTAGCTAAAGGTGAGTGACGATATGTGTTGGAAGTGTTTCCAAGTTTGATTTGATCAAACATCGCACGCTCCCTCTACCATCAAGATTAGTATTAAACCTGAATAATTGTCATTTGGTGATTGCGTTGAGCATAGACATGATTGGATTATGTCTATCGCAATCTGGTTATTCATTTAAGGAGAATAATGGTTACTCTATTTATTTGAATAATACCTTCAATGGTCTTGCACCTAAAGGAATGGTTTATTAAATCTCGATCGTAGTGATACACATTTTCATGCCAAAAGATATAAGATAGTAATGATAGTACCACCTGCTTATGGCACTTGCCATTTGAGTCATATTGGTATAGAAGCATGAAGAAGCTCCATGTTGATGGATCTTTGGACTCACTCGTTTTGAAAAGTTTGAGACATGCAAACCATGTCTATTGGTGTATATGCATGAAGAAACTCCATGCAAATGGACCGTTTGGACTCACTTGATTTTGAATCACTTGAGACATGCAAATAATACCACATGGGCAAGATGGTGAAAGCCTCGTTTTTCAGTGAAATGGAACAAGAAAGCAACTTGTTGGAAGTAATACATTTTGATGTGTGCAGTCCAATGAATCTTTGAGGCACGTGATGGATATCGTTATGTTCTTACTTCACGAGATGATTTGAGTAGATCTTGAGTATATTTACTTGATGAAACACAAGTCTGAATTATTGAATGGTTCAAGTAATTTCAGAGTGAAGTTAAAGATCATTGTGAAAAGAGGATAAAATGTCTATGATATGATCATAGAGATGAGTATCTGAGTTACGAGCTTTGGCACGCTATTAAGACATAGTGGAAATTGTCTCACAATTAATACCGCCTGGAACACCATAGTGTGATGGTGTGTCCGAACATCATAGTTGCACCCTATTAGATATGGTGCGTACCATGATGTCTCTTATCGAATTACCACTATCGTTCATGGGTTAGGCATTAGAGACAACCGCACTCACTTTAATAGAGCACCACGTAATTCCGTTGAGACGACCCTGTTTGAACTATGGTTTGGACAAACCTAAGTTGTCGTTTCTTAAAAGTTTGGGGTTGCGACGCTTATGTGAAAAAGTTTCAGGTTGATAAGCTCGAACCCAAAGCGGATAAAATGCATCTTCATAGGACACCCAAAACAGTTGGGTATACCTCCTAATTCAGATCCAAAAGCAATAGGGATTGTTTCTTGAATCAGGTCCTTTCTCGAGGAAAAGTTTGTCTCGAAAAGTTGAGTGGGAGGATGGTGGAGACTTGATATGGTTATTGAACCGTCACTACAACTAGTGTGTAGCAGGGCACAGGAAGTTGTTCCTGTGGCACCTACACCAATTGAAGTAGAAGCTTATGATAGTGATCATGAAACTTCGGATCAAGTCACTACCGTACCTCGTGGGGTGACAAGGATGCGCATTGCTTGAGTGGTACAGTAATCCGTCTTGAAGGTCATGTTGCTGACAACAATGAACCCACGAGCTATGGAGAAGCGATGGTGGGCCCATATTCTGACAAATGGTTAGAGGCCATGAAATCCGAGATAGGATCCATGTATCAGAACAAAGCATGGACTTTGGTGGACTTGCCCGATGATCGGCAAGCTATTGAGATAAATGGATTTTAAGAAGAAGACGGACGTGGACGGTAATGTCACCGTCTATGAAGCTCGACTTGTGGCAAAGAGTTTTTCACAAGTTGACTACGATGAGATTTTCTCATCCGTAGCGATGCTTAAGTCCGTCGGAATCAGGTTAGCATTAGCTGCATTTATGAAATCTAGCAGATGGATGTCAAAACGAGTTTCCTTACCGGTTTCGTAAGGAAAGGTTGTATGAGATACAATCGAAAGGTTTTGTCGATCCTAAGGATGCTGAAAGGTATGCTAGCTCCGATGATCCTTCCATGGACCGGAGTAAGCATCTCGAGTTGGAATATACTCTTTGATAAGATGATCAAAGATTTTGGGTTTATACAAAGTTTATGAGAAACTTGTATTTCCAAAGAAGTGAGTGGGATCACTATAGAATTTTGATGAGTATATGTTGTTGACATATTGTTGATCGAAATGATGTAGAATTCTGGAAAGCATATAGGGTTATTTGAAAAGTGTTTTCAAGTGAAAACCTGTATTAAGCTACTTGAACATTGAGCATCAAGATCTATAGGATAGATCAAAACCGCTTAATGGTACTTTCAAATGAGCATATACCTTGACATGATCTTGAAGATGTTCAAGATGGATCATCAAAGAAGGAGTTCTTGCACGAGATGTAAGGTATGAAGTTAAGACTTAAAGCTCGACCACGGCAGAAAAGAGAGAAAGGACGAAGGTCGTCCCTATGCCTTAGACGTAGGCTCTCGGTATGCTATCTTGTGTACCGCGACCGGAAGTGTGCCTTGCCATGAGTCGGTCAAGGGTACAAGAATGATCCAGAATGGATCATTGGACAGCGATCAAAATTGTCCTTGGAGTAAATAAGGACATGTTTCTCGATTATGGAGGTGATAAAGAGTTGGCGTAAAGGGTTACGTCGGTGCAAGATTTAACACCTATCCGAGTGACTCGAGTAGCAAACCGGATACGTATAGTGGAGCAACCATTTGGAATAGCTCCAAGTGGAGCGTGGAAGCAGCGTTTACAATATGACCTAGAAATTTGCAAAGCACACACGGATCTGAAAGGTTCAGACCCGTTGAATAAAACCTCTCTCACAAGCAAAACATGATCAAACCTCAGAACTCACTGAGTCTTAATCACATGATGATGTGAACTAGTTTACAGACACTAGTAAACTCTTTGGATGTTGGTCACATGGCGATGTGACATATTAGTGTTAATCACATGACGATGTGGACTAGATTATTGACTCTAGTGCAAGTGGGAGACTGTTGGAAATATGCCCTAGAGGCAATAATAAATTAGTTATTAGTATATTTCCTTGTTCATGATAATCATTTATTATCCATGCTATAATTGTATTGAAAGGAAACTCAGATACATGTGTGGGTACATAGACAACACCATGTCCCTAGTAAGCCTCTAGTTGACTAGCTTGTTGATCAACAGATAGTCATGGTTTCCTGACTATGGACATTGGATGTCATTGATAACGGGATCACATCATTAGGAGAATGATGTGATGGACAAGACCCAATCCTAAGCATAGCACAAGATCGTGTAGTTCGTTTTGCTAGAGCTTTTCCAATGTCAAGTATCTCTTCCTTAGACCATGATATCGTGTAACTCCCGGATACCGTAGGAGTGCTTTGGGTGTACCAAACGTCACAACGAATCGGGTGACTATAAAGGTGCATTACAGGTATCTCCAAAAGTGTCATTGGGTTGACACGGATCGAGGCTGGATTTGTCACTCCGTATGACGGAGAGGTATCACTGGGCCCACTCGGTAGTGCATCATCATAATGAGCTCAAAGTGACCAAGTGTTTGGTCACGGGATCATGCATTACGGTACGAGTAAAGTGACTTGCCGGCAACGAGATTGAACGAGGTATTGGGATACCGACGATCGAATCTCGGGCAAGTAAAATACCGATTGACAAAGGGAATAGTATACGGGGTTGATTGAATCCTCGACATCGTGGTTCATCCGATGATATCATCGAGGAGCATGTGGGAGCCAACATGGATATCCAGATCCCGCTGTTGGTTATTGCCCGAGAGCCGTCTCGGTCATGTTCAGATGTCTCCCGAACCCGTAGGGTCTACACTTAAGGTTCGGTGACGCTAGGGTTGTATGAATATGAGTATGCAGCAAACTGAATGTTGTTCGGAGTCCTGGATGAGATCCCGGACGTCACGAGGAGTTCCAGAATGGTCCGGAGGTAAAGATTTATATATAGGAAGTCTTATTTTGGTCGCCGGAAAAGTTTCGTGCGTTATCGGTATTGTACCGGGAGTGCCGAAAGGGGTCCGGGGGTCCACCGGGGGGGTCCACATGGGCTGTAGGGGGTGCGCCTTGGCCTATATGGGCCAAGGGCACCAGCCCCAAGAGGCCCATGCGCCAAGATATAAGAAAAGGGGGAGAGTCCTAAAGGGGGAAGGCACCTCCGAGGTGCCTTGGGGAGGATGGACTCCTCCCCCCCTCTTGGCCGCACCCCTTCCTTGGAGGAAGGGGCAAGGCTGCGCCCCCCCCCCTCTCTCTTGCACCTATATAAAGGGAGGGAGGGGGGGTGGCCGCACCCATAAGCCCTGGCGCCTCCCTCCTCCCTGCAACACCTCCTCCTCCTCCCGTAGTTGCTTAGCGAAGCCCTGCCAGAGTTCTGCTGCATCCACCACCACGCCGTCGTGCTGCTGGATCATCATCAACCTCTCCTTCCCCCTTGCTGGATCAAGAAGGAGGAGACATCATCCGCTCCGTACGTGTTTTGAACGCGGAGGTGCTGTCCGTTCAGCACTAGGTCATCGGTGATCTGAATCACGGCGAGTACGACTCCATCATCCCCGTTCCATTGAATGCTTCCGCACGCGATCTACAAGTGGTATGTAGATGCAATCACTCTCCCATGACTCGTTGCTAGATGAACTCATAGATGGATCTTGGTGAAACCGTAGGAAAAATTTTAATTTTCTGCAACGTTCCCCAACATGTAGATATTGAAACAAAGGTAGCAATCCATTGCAGCGTACTGGATGTGGTCTATATCTAGTACATTCTGCTGCCATGCATGACGATGAAACGTGTATGGAGGTTTCTCTAGTTTACCGTATGAAGGATGAACCATGGCTCCTGCCAGGGTCAGCATTGAAGGCTGACGAGAGGACACCAGCCGATCCTTTTGGAGGTCAAAGGTGTTGCCTACAACGAGGCCTATCCGACGCAGGACTTCTTTGTCGTTACCAAAGTCTCTGAGAATAAATTTGACTAGGTTGCTCTCGAGGAAGTCCTTAAAATCCTGGCACTCAACGTCGGCATGGCATATGTGGTAGACCAAGCATAAGTCATGCATGCAAACCTGGATCACAGCGGGCTTCTTCCTCTCTTCGTCCTTTAGATCCTTCTCCCGTCCCACGGCTGTGGTGTACTCAACATCTAGCCCGACGACCCACTCATCATCTGAGTCTTCGAACATGCGTCTGAAGCGAGAAAGGCATCCTTTCACCGTCGCGCAAGAACGGGTGTAGATGACGTCGAACTCATCGCCAGTGATGGTTCTAACCTTGTACTCACCGCCGATCGGGGAGATTTGGGACGCCATGGATTTGGGAGGAGGGTTAGGATTAGTGGAACTACCGTAATGTGAATGGACGGGACGACTAGGAGCGAACCTCCGTAGTATTAAAGGACGTGCGGGGACGAGTAGGAGCGAACTGCCAGCGTGCGAACGACAGGGTAGTGGCTTTCCATTCTCCCATTATACGGGCTTCCGAGAGCCCTTGGATCGGAGATCGAACGGTTGCATGGCGTGATTCTAGACCAATGGGTGAATATCCTATCCTGAAGGGTTATTCTGCAAATTTTCAGCAACTTAGCATGCGACCGTTTGATCTCAAATCCAAGGGCTGCCAAGAGCCCGTATCATGGTCGCGCCTACCACGACCGTCGCGTCGCCGCGCTGGGTCGCTTTGGAGATTTAACATGGTGCGTTAGGCTATCCGATGTTGGCATGTCATACATAGTCATCACTTAGTCACTCATACTACAACAAGGTTGGCTATAAGTGTATTTTTTACTCCTCTCTATCTTTTTTCAGACTCCCTCCGTCCCATAATATAAGAACGTTTTTGACACTAGTGTAGTGCCAAAAACGTTCTTATATTATGGGACACAGGGAGTACTAGTATTTATTGCGTTTGCCAATGAGTGACCTCTTCCAATGAAATGGTGTTGCTAAGTTTGCTTCATTTAATTAGCTATAGACTCAAAATTGTCTTTTCACGTAGGTACACGCGCTTAGCACCGTTTCTTCCTTGGGTCACCAAACTAGTCTCTCTCTTCTTGATTAACTTGCCACATCAGACTTTATGCCTATGTGGCAAGCTTAAGCACCAGAGGAGCAAGTAAGGTGCCCGTCCGTGTACGGAAGAGTGAAATGCATTCATCGGGGTGTTGTTTATTTTGACAAAGGAGGTGGGGGCCATCTCATGTGTAACATGTATCGATAGGTTTCTTCGGATATTATTTCATCTCTAGAGCTCAGAAACATCCGGGTGAAATAGATAAAAAAGTATCTTTTGCAAACAAAAGCGTTCAACTGTTCAACCTGCATCCAAAACTTGTGAAGAAATAACTCTTATTGTGCTTTGAGGGAAATGGTTCATCATAAGTCTTTCACCGGTACTGTAGTAAAAATTCATACATGGAAGATTCTAGACTAAACCATAAATGGATACACTTTTATTCATGCGCGATACTCCAATAGAGCAAGATCATGCATGGAAGTCTCCACATGCTTAGACAGCGGATTACATTGAGAGAAGACTAATGATCAACATTTAACTTAGTAATGCATATGTCCAGGTGAACCTCCTTGGAGTCCCCATGCACATTGTTGGGGGTCAAATAATACCATGCGTCTTCCATGTCCACATCGGCGGGAAGGTCCCAGCTCGGCAGAGTCCAAGTCAGCTTGACGTAGCCAGTGTCGCTGCCCACGGACCTTCGAGGGGTAGTAATAGTGAGCACGCACCCGTACATCGGCCTCGTGTCAGTGTCAGCGTTAGCGGCGTCGCCCCTGACGCACACTACAGAGATGTGGCGGCGTCCTGCGCGGGCCTCGCCGGTGGCCACGATCAAGAGGAAGACGCTGTCGTCCTCCTCCGAGACTAGCAGGCGGCGCTGATCCTCCAGCGACTCCAGCACGGTGAACGGGTAGCACGTCTCGTACTTGATGTTCTTCACCAAGGGCCAGTAGTGATCGCCGCACCCCTGCGTCAGGTGATGCACGATGTCCGCCGGCGAGCCCCAAAACGGCACCGGGCACTCATAGCAGTAGACGAAGGGCTCCTTGGAGGCATCGACCAGGCCGTCCAAGAAACAGGAGTGGCTGTAGGGGACGTTCCGCCAGTTGAATATATGAGGAAGTTACTACGAGATTTACTACAAAATAAATCATGACGGCTATAACAAAGATTAAAATAATCATGCAGACTAGCATAGTAGATGAACAGATCGAGTCTAGGACACAGACTAGTAACATGAATTCTACCACGATTTCGAACAGGAAGGACAGAAACACATACAGTGCAACGGGAGCAGCACCATTGGCGTTGAGGTTGTCACCCATGTCGTTGAGGAAGAGGTTGCCGAGGTCGGGGAAGAAGTCATCATCGGTGAAGTCGTGGCTGCTAGCAGTCGCGAGAGTGCCCTCCCCAAATGTCAACAGCGCCCGCCGAATGGAGCACAAGAGGGAGTGGCTGTAGGGGACGTTGCGACCGCCGAATGGAGCGCAGGAGTAGCCCACGAAGCAGTAGACGGTGCTCCTCCCTAGTCTCTATTCTTATCTCTATCTCTACTACTCTTCTTTGTTTTTTAAATATACTAGTTGTAGTTGTCAAATCGAATAGTACTGCGCCGTCCACTGCACGCCCGGCTGAACACGCCTCCTCGCCTCCATTAAACCCGCATGCAAACCGAGAAACCTACTCCGGCCCGCGGGAGGAAATTTGCCGGTTGCCGCGGGAGGGTTATTCTGCAAATTTTCAGCAACTTAGCATGCTACCGTTTGATCTCAGATCCAAGGGCTGCCAGCACCCCGTATCATGGTCGCAGCTACCACGACCGTCGCGTCGCACGCACGGTCGCGCCCTTGGAGATTTAACATGGTGCGTTAGGCTATCTGATGTTGGCATGTCATACATAGTCATCACTTAGTCACTCGTACTACAACAAGGTTAGCTATAAGGTTAGTCATCACTTAGGAGAAAATTTTACTACTCCCTCCGTTTACTCCTCGTCCCTACTACGTACGTACTTTGGTTAGTACTCCCTCCATTTACTTATACAAGGCCACTATAAAAAAATACATTTTGCATCTATACAAGGCCATAAATAGTAATCAAGCCTTTCCAGTTTATGGCTCAATTTGAAAATCTTTCCAACCAAGGTAGATGGTGAGTGGTCGAATTAATTTCGTACTTTGCACAGTACACTCGTTTTTCTCAAGAAGTTATGTTTACCGAGGCATTAATTAGAACGAATGCATGAATGACCACTAAATTTCCATGAACTTGTACATGCATTGGTTAGTTTCCTCTTGACACTGCTTGCGTCGGGTGATCTAACGCACCTCGAAATCCAACATGTAATGGTACTACTACTAGTATAGTAGAATTGAGACTTATCAAACGGAAAAACGAATGTTTTTTAGATGAGCCCTATAAACCCTAGTGGGTACGTACTCCGTAAAAACAGTTTTGTCCAAAACTAAGTCGCTCCCTTTCATGAATTCTGTAGTATACTCCTGCGTCGACGCTCCCTTTCATGAATTTTGTACTTCCTGTCGCCGACATGTGGGACATATAGCAACCGGGTCGACGTGTCAAGCACCAAATAACAGTGTAGAATAGCAGGGGGGACGCACCCCACTCGTACCGACCCAGTATTAGTAATGAGCAATGAGACGTCAAATCACAATGCCGCACCTTCCCAGACGGACGAAGCAACCATTATTTCACACTTCGGTTCGACATCATCTCAAACCACGTACTAGTATTGCTTCTGCCTCAAGAGGGACACGCACATCGCCTTGGTACATCATGACATGTGGGACCGCATGATGAGGCCATGCTCCCCGCCAATCGCCGGTAAAATCACCTCATTTTACTATACTTCCTCGGATCGGTTTACTACATGGCATGCACGCTGCTCTAGGTTGAGAATTTAGCGGCTATATATATATATGTGATGAACGATACGCTAGCCTTTTAAAAATGTATACTTTTGTACCGTAGTACTCCACTATCGATGGATTGTGCCATGGAGCAAAAATTGAAATTAAAAAAAAAGGTGGTACATATAGAGAGCGCTCGTCGCCAAATTATGCATATAGTACTATTAAAAGAGCTAGTATGTGCTTAATTGGGGTGCTAAATTCTATTAAAGAAATACTAGTACTAGTATGTACATCTTCAAGAGTTAAAGTAACGAGAATAAACATAACATAGTTCTCGCTGGGGCTCAAAGACAACACACCCCTCAAGTTAAACTAAGCACACCTGAAATTAAACTATGCAACTAATCCGGTAGACACTGCATTAGAAGTTTAGAACCGCCATGAGCAATGACACTGCCACCTTACTCGGAGTCCTCGTCCACGTCCTCGACTTCGTCCTTGTCCCTCTTCCTCTTGGCCGATACTTCTTTGCTTGAACCACTAACTTGGCTGTTGCTCTTCATCCAACCCTTGTAGATATTGAAACAAAGGTAGCCATCCATTGCAGCGTAGTGGATGTGGTCTATATCTAGTACATTCCTCTACCATGCATGACGATGAAACGTGTAATGAGGTTTCTCCAGTTTGCGGTACGAAGGATGAACCATGGCTCCTGCCAGGGTCAGCATTGAGGGATGACGAGAGGGCACCAGCCGATTCTTCTGGAGGTCGAAGGGGTTTCCTACAACGAGGCCTATCCGACGCAGGACTTCTTTGTCGTTCTTAAAGTCTACAGTAACGAATTTGACTGTTTTGTCCTCGAGGAAGTTCTTAAAATCCTGGCACTCAACGTCGGCATGGCATATGTGGTAGACCAAACAAACGTTATGTACGCAAACCTTAATCAAAGCGGGCTTCTTCCTCTCTTCGTCTTTAGATCCTTCTCTCGTCCCACGACTGTGGTGTACTCAACATCTAGCCCAGCGATCCACTCATCATGTGAGTTTTCGAACATGCGTCTGAAGCGAGAAAGGCATCCTTTCACCGTCGCGGAAGTACGGGTGTAGATGACGTCGAACTCATCGCGGTGATGGTTCTAACCTTGTACTCACCGCCGATCGGGAGATTTGGGACGCCATGGATTTGGGAGGAGGTTAGGATTAGTGGAACTGCCGTAATGTGAATGGACGGGACGACTAGGAGCGAACCGCCGTAGTATTAAAGGACGTGCGGGGACGAGTAGGAGCGAACTGCGCCGCGTCGCGAACGGCGAAGTATTGGCTTTCCATTCTCCCATTATACGGGCTTCGAGAGCCCTTGGATCGAGATCGAACGGTTGCATGGCGTGATTCTAGACCAATGGGTGAATATCCTATCCGGAGGGTTATTCGCAAATTTTCAGCAACTTAGCATGCGACCGTTTGATCTCAGATCCAAGGGCTGCCAGCAGCCCGTAATATGGTCGCGCCTACCCACGACCGTCGCGTCGCTCGGGTGGTCGCGCCCTTGTAGATTTAACACGGTGCGTTAGGCTATCTGATGTTGGCATGTCATACATAGTCATCACTTAGTCACTCATACTACAACAAGGTTGGCTATAAAATTGGCTATAAGTGTATTTTTTTACTCCTCTCTATCTCTTTCTTCGTACTCCCTCCGTCCCATAATATAAGAACGTTTTTTACACTAGTGTAGTGTCAAAAACGTTCTTATATAATGAGACACAGGGAGTACTAGTATTTATTGCATTTGCCAAGGAGTGACCTCTTCCAATGAAATGGTGTTGCTAAGTTTGCTTCATTTAATTAGCTATAGACTCAAAATTTTCTTTTCACCTAGGTACACGCGCTTAGAACTGTTTCTTCCTTGGGTCACCAAACTAGTCTCTCTCTTCTTGATTAACTTGCCACATCAGACTTTATGCCTATGTGGCAAGCTTAAGCACCTGTAGGAGCAAGTAAGTACAATAGTGCGCTTTACATGGCATTTTTGCATATGTGGAGGAAAGAGAGGCAAGGAAAAAGTGGAGAAGTGGGCTCTCATGCAAGAGCCAGCCTCCACTACTACATGGTGGAGCATTGGGAGATGCACCTGTATGGAGGTGGTTAGGAATCAGGAGACTCACGCCGGTCGTAGTGCCGTAGTTAAAATGATAATGGCAAGTCAAATCACGGGGCCCCACCTGTCCAGCAGTAACTCACTGTCAAATCACACAGCCCTACGTTTGCAGCAGCCTACTTCCTCGTCTTCTCGCGTCTCTGTCGAACCGACAAGGCGGAACTGTCCCGCCGCCTACCGGGCAGGAAAAGCCCCGCCCTCGACTTTTAAATAGTATACAGTATACTAATTTTGTATCCATGGATTGCGCCCGCGCCATGGTGTTGGGGAACGTAGTAATTTCAAAAAAAATTCCTACGCACACGCAAGATCATGGTGATGCATAGCAACGAGAGGGGAGAGTGATGTCCACGTACCCTCGTAGACCGTAAGCGGAAGCGTTATGACAACGCGGTTGATGTAGTCGTACGTCTTCACGATCCGACCGATCCAAGTACCGAACGTACGGCACCTCCGAGTTCAGCACACGTTCAGCTCGATGACGATACCCGGACTCCGACCCAGCAGGGTGTCGGGGATGAGTTCCGTCAGCACGACGACGTGGTGATGATGATGATGTTCTACCGACGCAAGGCTTCGCCTAAGCACCGCAACGATATGAACAAGGTCGAATATGGTGGAGGAGGGCACCGCACAGGCTAAGGAACTATCACGAAGATCAACTTGTGTGTCTAGAGGTGCCCCCCTGCCCTCGTATATAAAGGAGCAAGAGGGGAGGCCGGCCGGCCCTAGGGGCGCGCCAAGGAGGGGGGAGTCCTCCTCCTAGTGGGAGTAGGACTCCCCTTTCCTAGTCCAACTAGGAAGGAGGAAGGGGGAAGGAAAGAGAGGGAGAGGGAGAGGGAAAGAGGGGTCGCGCCCCCCTCCCCTAGTCCAATTCGGACTCCCCATGGGAGGGGGCGCGCCACCTCCTGGGCTGTTGCCCTCTCTCTCCCCTCAGGCCCACTAAGGCCCAATACTTCCCCGGGGGGTTCCGGTAACCCCTCCGGCACTCCGGTTTTCTCCGAAATCACCCGGAACACTTCCAGTGTCCGAATATAGTCGTCCAATATATCAGTCTTTATGTCTCGACCATTTCGAAACTCCTCGTCATGTCTGTGATCACATCCGGGACTCCGAACAACCTTCGGTACATCAAAACTTATAAACTCATAATAAAACTGTCATCGTAACGTTAAGCGTGCGGACCCTACGGGTTCGAGAACTATGTAGACATGACCTAGAACTGTCTCCGGTCAATAACCAATAGCGGAACCTGGATGCTCATATTGGCTCCTACATATTCTACGAAGATCTTTACCGGTCAAACCGCATAACAACATACGTTGTTCCCTTTGTCATCGGTATGTTACTTGCCCGAGATTCAATCGTCGGTATCCAATACCTAGTTCAATCTCGTTACCGGAAAGTCTCTTTACTCGTTACATAATGCATCATTTCGTAACCAACTCATTGGCCACATTGCTTGCAAGGCTTATAGTGATGTGCATTATCGAGAGGGCCCAGAGATACCTCTCCGACAATCTGAGTGACAAAACCTAATCTCGAAATACGCCAACTCAACATGTACCATTGGAGACACCTGTAGAGCTCCTTTATAATCACCCAGTTACGTTGTGACGTTTGGTAGCACACAAAGTGTTCCTCCGGTAAACGGGAGTTGCATAATCTCATAGTTGTAGGAACTTTGTATAAGTCATGAAGAAAGCAATAGCAACATACTAAATGATCAAGTGCTAGGCTAACGGAATGGGTCAAGTCAATCACATCATTCTCCTAATGATGTGATCCTGTTAATCAAATGACAACACATGTCTATGGTTAGGAAACACAACCATCACTGATTAATGAGCTAGTCAACTAGAGGCATACTAGTGACATTAAGTTTGTCTATGTATTCACACATGTATCATGTTTCCGGTTAATACAATTCTAGCATGAATAATAAACATTTATCATGATATGAGGAAACAAATAATAACTTTATTATTGCCTCGAGGGCATATTTCCTTCAGTCTCCCACTTGCACTAGAGTCAATAATCTAAATTACACTGTAATGATTCTAACACCCATGGAGTCTTGGTGCTGATCATCTTTTGCTCGCGGAAGAGGCTTAGTCAACGGGTCTGCAACATTCAGATCCGTATGTATCTTGCAAATCTCTATGTCTCCCAACTGGACTTGGTCCCGGATGGAATTGAAGCGTCTCTTGATGTGCTTGGTCCTCTTGTGAAATCTGGATTCCTTTGCCAAGGCAATTGCACCAGTATTGTCATAGAAGATCTTCATTGGTCCCGATGCACTAGGTATGACACCTAGATCGGAAATGAACTCCTTCATCCAGACTCCTTCATTTGTTGCTTCTGAAGCAGCTATGTACTCTGCTTCACATGTAGATCCCGCCACGACGCTTTGTTTAGAACTGCACCAACTGACAGCTCCACCGTTTAATATAAACACGTATCCGGTTTGCGATTTGGAATCGTCCGGATCAGTGTCAAAGCTTGCATCGACGTAACCATTTACGACTAGCTCTTTGTCACCTCCAT
The DNA here is from genome assembly GCA_021605205.1 of Aegilops longissima. Classification (NCBI taxonomy): domain Eukaryota; kingdom Viridiplantae; phylum Streptophyta; class Magnoliopsida; order Poales; family Poaceae; genus Aegilops; species Aegilops longissima. Next base: position 504,962,684 of record CM038680.1, on the reverse strand, counting down.
AAACGAGAAACACATCCCTAGTCCTTTTCAAGTATTTCAGGATATTCTTGACCGCTGTCCAGTGATCCACTCCTGGATTACTTTGGTACCTCCCTGCTAAACTTATTGCTAAGCATACGTCAGGTCTGGTACACAGCATTGCATACATGATAGAGCCTATGGCTGAAGCATAGGGAACATCTTTCATTTTCTCTCTATCTTCTGCTGTGGTCGGGCATTGAGTTTGACTCAACTTCACACCTTGTAATCTTGGCAAGAACCCTTTCTTTCGATCCATTTTGAACTTTTTCAAAACTTTATCAAGGTATGTGCTTTGTGAAAGTCCAATTAAGCGCCTTGATCTATCTCTATAGATCTTGATGCCCAATATGTAAGCAGCTTCACCGAGGTCTTTCATTGAAAAACTTTTATTCAAGTATCCCTTTATGCTATCCAGAAATTCTATATCATTTCCAATTAATAATATGTCATCTACATATAATATCGAAATGCTACTGAGCTCCCACTCACTTTCTTGTAAATACAGGCTTCTCCAAAAGTCTCAGATAAAACCATATGCTTTGATCACACTATCAAAGCGCTTATTCCAACTCCGAGATGCTTGCACCAGTCCATAAATGGATCGCTGAGTTTGCATACTTTGTTAGCACCTTTTGGATCGACAAAACCTTCTCGTTGCATCATATACAACTCTTCTTCCGTAAATCCATTCAGAATGCAGTTTTAACATCCATTTGCCAAATTTCATAATCATAAAATGCGGCAATTGCTAACATGATTCGGACAGACTTAAGCATCGCTACGGGTGAGAAAGTTTCATCGTAGTCAACCCCTTGAACTTGACGAAAACCTTTCGCAACAAGTCAAGCTTTGTAGATAGTTACATTACCATTAGCGTCAGTCTTCTTATTGAAGATCCATTTATTCTCAATGGCTTGCCGATCATCGGGCAAGTCAACCAAAGTTCACACTTTGTTCTCATACATGGATCCTATCTCAGATTTCATGGCTTCCACCATTTTGCGGAATCTGGGCTCATCATTGCTTCCTCATAGTTCTTAGGTTCGCCATGGTCAAGTAACATGACTTCCAGAATAGGATTATCGTACCACTCTGGTGCGGATCTTACTCTGGTAGACCTACGAGGTTCAGTAGAAACTTGATCTAAAGTTTCATGATCAATATCATTAGCTTCCTCACTAATTGGTGTAGTTGTCACAGGAACCGGTTCTTGTGATGAACTACTTTCTAGTAAGGGAGCAGGTACAGTTACCTCATCAAGTTCTACTTTCCTCCCACTCACTTCTTTCGAGAGAAACTCCTTCTCTAGAAAGGATCCGAATTTAGCAACGAAAATCTTGCCCTCAGATCTGTGAGAAGGTGTACCCAATAGTCTATTTTGGGTATCCTATGAAGACACATTTCTCCGATTTGGGTTCGAGCTTATCTGGTTGAAGTTTCTTCACATAAGCATCGCAGCCCCAAACTTTAAGAAACGACAACTTTGGTTTCTTGCCAAACCACAGTTCATAAGGCGTCGTCTCAACGGATTTTGATGGTGTCCTATTTAACGTGAATGCGGCTGTCTCTAAAGCATAACCCTAAAACGATAGCGGTAAATCAGCAAGAGACATCATAGATCGCACCATATCTAGTAAAGTACGATTACGATGTTCGGACACACCATTTCGTTATGGTGTTCTGGGTGGCGTGAGTTGCGAAACTATTCCGCATTGCTTCAAATGTAAACCAAACTCGTAACTCAAATATTCTACTCCACGATCAGATCATAGAAATTTTATTTTCTTGTTACGATGATTTTCCACTTCACTCTGAAATTCTTTGAACTTTTCAAACGTTTCAGACTTGTATTTCATTAAGTAGATATACCCATATCTGCTCAAATCATCTGTGATGGTGAGAAAATAACGATAGCCGCCGCGAGCCTCAATATTCATTGGACCACATACATCAGTATGTATGATTTCCAATAAATCAGTTGCTCGATCCATAGTTCCGGAGAACGGCATTTTAGTCATCTTGCCCATGAGGCACGGTTCGCAAGTACCAAGTGATTCATAATCAAGTGATTCGAAAAGTCCATCAGTATGGAGTTTCTTCATGCGCTTTACACCGATATGACCTAAACGGCAGTGCGACAAATAAGTTGCACTATCATTATCAACTCTGCATCTTTTGGCTTCAACATTATGAATATGTGTATTACTAATATCGAGATCCAATAAAAATAGACCACTCTTCAAGGGTGCATGACCATAAAAGATATTACTCATATAAATAGAACAACCATTATTCTCTGATTTAAATGAATAACCGTCTTGCATCAAACAAGATCCAGATATAATGTTCATGCTCAACGCTGGCACCAAATAACAATTATTTAGGTCTAAAACTAATCCCGATGGTAGATGTAGAGGTAGCGTGCCGGCCGCGATCACATCGACTTTGGAACCATTTCCCACGCGATCGTCACCTCGTCCTTAGCCAATCTTCGCTAATCCGTAGTCCCTGCTTTGAGTTGCAAATATTAGCACAGTAACCAGTATCAAATACCTGTGTACTATCTGCGAGCATTAGTAAGGTACACATCAATAACATGTATATCACATATACCTTTGTTCACTTTGCCATCCTTCTTATCCACCAAATACTTGGGCTAGTTCCGCTTCTAGTGTCCAGTCTGCTTGTAGTAGAAGCACTCAGTCTCAGGCTTAGGTCCAGACTTGGTGTAACGCCCTCGATGCGGCTATATCTCCCACGTGTCGAAGCACGACTTAGAGGCATAACCGCATTGAAAGCAATGTCGCAAGTGAGGTAATCTTCACACAACCCATGTAATACATAAGGAAAGAGATACATAGTTGGCTTACAAATGCCACTTCACACAATACATAAATAAACATCCATCATTCAGATTACACTCAAGGTCCGACTACGGAACCAAAATAAAAGAAGATACCCCAAATGCTACACAGATCCCGATCGTCCCAACTGGCTCCACTACTGATCATCAGGAAAAGACACATAGTAACGACCGCTTCCTCGTCGAACTCCCACTTGAGCTCGGTTGCGCCACCTGACCGCATCGTCGGCACTGCAACTGTTTTGGTAGAATCTGTGAGTCACGGGGACTCAGCAATCTCACACCCGCGAGATCAAGACTATTTAAGCTTATAGGAAGGACAGAGTTTTGAGGTGGAGCTGCAGCAAGCGACTAGCATATATGGTGGCTACGTTCGCAAAAGAGAGCGAGAAGAGGAGCAAAGCACGGTCGAGAAGCTAGTAGCGATCAAGAAGTGATCCTGGACTACTTACGTCAAACATTACTCCAACACCGTGTTCACTTCCCGGACTCCGCCGAGAAGAGACCATCACGGTTATACACGCGGTTGATGTGTATTTTAATTGAGGTCAACTTTGGGTTTTCTACAACGGACATTAACAAATTCCCATCTGCCTCATAACGCGGGCACGGCTTTGAAAGATAATACCTGCAGGGTGTCCCAACTTAGCCCATTATAAGCTCTCACGGTCAACGAAGGATATTCCTTCTACCGGAAGACCCGATCAATCTCGAATCCCGGACTACAAGACATTTCGACAGCAATAAAACAAGACCAGCAAAGCCGCCCGATTGTGCCGACAAATCCCGATAGGAGCTGCACATATCTCGTTCTCGTGGCACATCCGGATGAGCAGTCCGCATAACTAAAACCAGACCTCAAGTTTCCTTGAGGGGCGTTACCACAGGGCTCTAGTTTGGGCCAGCACTCGAAGGAGCACTGGTCCGGGGGGGTTAAAATAAAGATGACCCTCGGGCTCGCGAAAACCCGGGGGAAAAAGGCTTAGGTGGCAAATGGTAAAAACAATGTCGGGCCTTGCTGGAGGAGTCTTATTCAAAGCAAACTGTCAAGGGGGTCCCATAAATCACCTAAGGAACGCCAAATCAAGGAACATAACACCGGTATGACGGAAACTAGGGTGGCAAGAGTGGAACAAAACACCAGGCATAAGGCCGAGCCTTCCACCCTTTACCAAGTATATAGATGCATTAATTATAGCAGATATATTGTGATATCCCCAACAAGTAAACATGTTCCAACAAGGAACAAAATCTCCATGTTCCAACAAGGAACAAACTTCATTTCACCTGCAACTAGCAACGCTATAAGAGGGGCTGAGCAAAGCGGTAACATAGCCAATCAACGGTTTGCTAGGAAAGGATGGTTAGAGGTTTGACATGGCAATACGGGTGGCATGATATAGCGAGTGATAGGCATCGTAGCATAGGCATAGCAAAAGAGCGAGCATCTAGCATAGCAAAGATAGAAGTGATTTCGAGGGTATGGTCATCTTGCCTGCAAAGTTCTCAGAGTTGTCGAAAGCTTGATCCTCGTAAGCGTTCTCAACAGGTTCCTCATTCACGTACTCGTCTCCCGGCTCTACCCAAAGCAAGAACACAAACAAAGGAACCACAATAAATCACGGTGCAATGCACAAGCAACATGATGCAAAACATGACATGATATGCGAGATGTGATATGCAATGCGTATCGCGCGCTCGGAAGGAAAATGATGAACCAGGCATCAACTTGGCAAACCAAGTATGCCGCTGGAAAGATGAGATGATTTCGGTTGAAATCGATATAAAGATCACCGGAATCGGATGCACGGTTTGCAAATGACAAGCAAAACAAGAATTGCACAAATCTGCCATTAACAGCATGATGCCACTTAGCAAGCAACAAGAAATTAAGCTACTGCACCCAAACGTACCAGAAAAGCATATGGCAGTGATCTACTCAAGATGCTTGACAAAAGATGAACACTGAGCTACGGCTAAATCACAACATAACAGGTCCAAACAAGCATGGCAAAAGTGCAAAAATATATCAGCTTCACAGACTTAGAGAAATTACTGAACATGGCAAAAACAGCATCAGGAAGCAATGTTCAGAGCAAGAAAACAACATGCTACAAGAACTTATAATATAAAAACAAGGGATGGCATGAATCTACTCAAAGCATAGAACAAAAGTCCCTTACTGACCATAAGCCAAAAAGGATCAGAAACTATAATAACACCCATGTCAAAATAGCAAGTTTCGTTAACAGATTCAGCAACAGGGCATGCCAAAAACAGATAACAAGTAGGCATGTTTAATAGCTCAATGCACTCACTACAGAGCATTACATGATAAACTAAGCATACATCCATCAAGAAGACATGGCATAGAAGATATACATGGCAAGAACAACATCATAGCATACACGGATCAACCACAACAACCTTGGCAAAATTGAATAACATGTAAACAATCTGCCAGGAAACATTTTATAGCAAAAGTAGAGCTCGATTGACTCAAGCTATGGCACTGCATAATTGCAAACAAGGGCATGGATGGATAGACATAACCATATGTTCAAAACATCCTTACTGAAGTATCTCAAAATATGCATGTATCTCTCGATAGCATCAAGTTAACATGGCATAAAAATATCAGCAAAACAGGGGCTGAAATCAGCAACATCAGGAAGCCTAGTTTGCATGCTTGTGCTAGTCACCACAGAGATCACAAAAATACATGGCATACACCCCTGGAAGATGACATGGCATATTACAAAACACATGTAGGACTCAAGTTCATAGGGTGCACACATCAATCATGGCAAAAATGACAAAAGTGCATGTTCTGTTAAGAAACAGAAACTAACATCACATAGCCTACTTCTAACAGCATTTCGGGAATCAAGATGAGCTAAAATTAAAATGATGCAATGGAATGCAATGATCTACTCTTCGAGACGAACATTTTGACATATTACACGCACGAAACGGAGCTACAGGTGCAAAGTTATGATGCGTTGAAGATGCCACAAATTAATCCTAGAAAAAGACTTAGAGGGAAAATGGGGGGAGGGGAAAGTCAACCCTCGCGGATCCCGATCGGATCGAGGCCGGATCTAGCCGGAGCTCGTCGGGGCGAGCCGGAGGAGGGGCGCCGGAGGAGGAGAGGAGGCGGGCGGCCTTGCTGGCGGCGGAGGCGGCCGGGAGGCGCGGCCGAGCTGCGGGCGGGCGACGAGCCTCGGGCTCGCCGAGGTGGTGGGGAGGCGCGGCCACAGCTGCGACAAGCGCGGGCGGGCGGCCGGGCCGGCGCCCGGTCGGGCGGCTGGCGGCGGGAGGCTCGGGCGGCGGGCGGCGCGGCGGATGGGCCCATGGGGCCGGAGCGGGCCGAGCGGGCGGGCGGGCGGCCTGGAGGCGCCAAGCAGCCACGTGTGGCGGCTATAGGCGCGGGCGGCGCGCGATTTCGTCTGGCCGGACCGGACGTGTCCGGGGGCGCGGGGTGGAAGAAGGCTAGGGTTTGGACCCGGATTTGGACGGGGGAAGGCATATTTATAGGTAGAAGGAGCTAGGATGCTCCAAATGAGGTGCGGTTTTCTCCCACATGATCGTGATCGAACGACCGAGAGCATGGAGGTGACTTAGATGGGTTATTGGACTATTTTGAAGGGGTGTTGGGCTGCAACTTAAAAGAGGCCTTTGCGAGAGTGCGGTTAACCGTTGGAGTACCAAACGAGCTCCAAATGACCCGAAACTTGAGCGGTGGTCTACCGGTGGTATACCAAGGCCACTTGACAAACCTCGGTCCATTCCGAGAAAGTTTAGTACTCGCTCACGGAAAAACGTAAAAGGGGACGCCGGGGGACATAGGAATGCCGGATTGCAAAACGGACAACGGGAAAATGCTCGAATCATGAGGCGAACACGTATGCAAATGCGATGCACATGATGACATGATGTGAAATGCATGACATGGACAAAATGCAAAAGAAGAAAACCCAACCACGGAGGGAATATCATATCACAATGCCGAAAATGGCAAGAGTTGGAGTTACAAATATGGAAAGTTACATCCGGGTGTTACAACACTCCACCACTACAAGAGGATCTCGCCCGAGATCTAGGACTGAAAGAACTCGGATATTCGAACGGAGGTGCTCCTCGCGCTCCCAGGTGGCTTCTCGGTCGGAATGGTGTGACCACTTCACTTTCAGGAATTTGATTGACTTGTTGCGAGTCTTGCGCTCGGTTTCTTCAAGAATAGCAACGGGGTGCTCATGATAAGAGAGATCTTCTTGAAGGTCAATTTCTTCAAAGTTGATAGTGCGATCAGGAGTCTTGAAGCACTTGCGAAGCTGTGACACGTGAAACACATCGCACGTTCGCGAAGTTGGACGGAAGCTCAAGTTGATAGGCGAGATCGCCTCTTTTGCCAATGATCTTGAAAGGACCCACGATCTAGGGGCAAGCTTCCTTTGATACCGAAGCGACGAGTGCCTTTCATTGAGAGACGCGAGGTAGACATGGTCTCCGATTTCAAAAGCCACATCACGGTGCTTGTCATCATAATAGCTCTTCTAGCGCGATTGCTGCTTTGAGATTCTCACGAATGACTTTGCACATTTCTTCGCTTCGTGATCAAGTCGTTGCCAAGAAGTTGGCGCTCACCTGTCTCGGACCAATTGAGAGGAGTATGACACTTTCGCCATAGAGAATTTCGAATGGGGCCTTGCCGAACTCGCTGGAAGCTGTTGTTGTAGGAGAACTTCGGCATATGGAAGACAATCTTCCCATTTCATACGAAGGAAATGACACAAGCCCCGAGCATATCTTCAAGAATTTGATTGACTCGCTCGACTTGGCCACTTGTTTGAGGATGGAAAGCTGTGCTGAAACGAATGTTGGTGCCCATGGCCTTCTGGAAAGAATCCCAAAACTTGGAGGTAAAGATGCTGCCACGGTCTGAAGAGATCAATTGTGGAATGCCGTGCATGGAGACAATCCTGGAGGTGTATAGCTCTGCCAACTGAGCTGTTGTGATAGATTCTTTGATTGGAAGAAAATGAGCCACTTTAGTAAGCTTGTCAATGACAACGAAGATAGCATCATTTCCACGCTTGGACTTTGGAAATCCAGTCACGAAGTCCATTTCAATATGATCAAACTTCCATTCTGGAATAGCAAGAGGTTGGAGGAGACCAGCTGGTCTTTGGTGTTCTGCTTTCACCCTTCTGCAGACATCACATTCATTCGCGAATTGAACAATTTCTCGCTTCATTCGAGCCCACCAATATGACTGCTTGAGATCATGGTACATCTTCGTACTTCCAGGATGAATGGACAGAAGCGAATTGTGTGCCTCGTTCATAATGACTTTACGTAGATCACCCTTTGGAACCACTATCCGGTCCTCGAAGAAAAGAGTATCTTTGTCATCAACGTGGAAGCACTTGTACTTGGAAATGCCCTTGTCGATACCACGTTTCACCTTTTTCACCATGGTATCCAGGAGTTGAGCCTCACGAATCTGATCTTCCAAAGTAGGAGAGACTATGAGGTTGGCAAGAAAGCCTTGAGGAACAACTTGAAGATTCAGCTATGGAAAGCTTCACAGAGATCCGATTGGAAGGGCTTGAGGATTAAACTGTTGCGATAAGCCTTCCTGCTCAAAGCATCTGCAATCACATTGGCCTTGCCGGAGTATATTCAATACTTGGGTTGTACTCTTGAATCATTTCACCCATCGAGTTTGCTCGAGGTTGAGGTTGGGTTGAGTGAAGATATACTTGAGACTCTTGTGATCGGTGAATATGTCCACTTTCCTTCCCAACAAGAGATGTCTCCATGTTATCAATGCATGGACAACTGCCGCCAACTCAAGATCATGAGTGGGGTAGTTCTTTTCGTTGGGCTTCAACTGACGAGAGGTATAGGCCACAACTCTCTTCTCTTGCATTAACACAGACCGAGACCTTGAAGAGAAGCATCACGAAAACTTGAATGGCTTGGATTCATCAGAGGAGTCAAGACAGGAGCTGTGACGAGTTTCTCTTTGAGAGTATTGAAAGCAATGTCACACTCAGGAGACCAGACATACTTCACATGCTTCTGAAGGAGGTTGGAAAGAGGCTTTGCAATCTTAGAGAAGTTCTCAACGAATCTTCGGCAATAGCTTGCAAGACCCAGAAAACTGCGGAGCTGCTTGACATTCTGAGGAGGTTCCCAATTCACAATTGCAGACACCTTCTCGGGATTAACAGCGATGCCCTTGGGGGAGATGATATGACCAATATAAAGCACTTCATCAAGCCAAAATTCACATTTGGAAAACTTCGCATAGAATTGATACTCTCTGAGCTTGTCTAGCACCAATCGCAAATGTTTAGCATGATCCTTCTTATTCTTGGAGAAGACCAAAATATCATCAAGATAGACCAAGACGAATTCATTGGTGTAGGGGTTGAAGATGAAGTTCATCATTCGAGAGAATGTTGGAGGAGCATTGACAAGGACGAAAGACATGACAGTATATTCATAAGAACCAAAGCTTGTTCTGAATGTTGTCTTGGGAATATCTTGTTCACGAATGCGAATCTGATGATAACCCATACGAAGGTCAAGCTTGGAGAACACTTTAGCACCTTTGAGTTGCTCGAAAAGCTCATTGATGTTGGGAAGTGGATACTTGTTCTTGATTGTCTTCTTATTCAATGGACGGTAATCGACGCAAAGTCGGTCCGTGCCATCCTTCTTCGGACAAAAGAACACCACAACCCCAAGGAGATGAACTCGGTGCGATCAAACCCAGACGCTCTTGTTCATCGAGCTGCTTCTTCAATTCCTTCAGCTCATCAGGTCCAAGCTTGTATGGACGCTTGCAAACGGGTTGATGCGTGCTCAAGATCATAACGAATTCAACTGGCCGGTGAGGAGGCATTCCTGGAAGCTCTTCTGGAAAGACATCTTGGTACTCACAAACGACTGGAATCTGAGAGATAGCATCCAACTCGCCCTTCTCGTTGAGAGAAAACAACCGAATGGTTTCATCACGATCGGCATAGATGATCACATCATTAGAAGAGTGAGTCAATTGAATTTCCCTGGCAGCACAATCAATCTGAGCTTTGTGCTGAGAAAGCCAGTCCATCCCAAGAATAAGATCAATATCCGAGTCACCAAGGACAATTGGTTTAGCCAGAAATCTATAGTCGCCCATCTTGATACCGACATTCGGAACCAAAACTCGAGAAGTCATTTCCTTAGCCGGAGAAACAATAGACAAAGGTCTCGGCAATACTTGAGTAACCAAATCATGCATAGCCACAAAAGGTCTTGAGATGAAAGAATGTGATGCACCAGTATCAAATAAGACTTTTGCAGGAATATCATTAACTGAGAGATTACCCATTATCACATCAGTAGATTCCTCCGCTTGAGCTGCATTCATCATGTTCACCTTGGCATGGTTGGGATTATGCTTGACCACTGCATTGCTGGAAGATTTCACAGGAGGAGGAGGCGGAAGGCGCCTTTGGTTGAAGCACTTGTTCGCATAGTGACCTTTCTGCTGGCACTTGTTGCAAGTCACCTCTGAGAGCGGACGGTGATAAGGAGCACTTGACCTTGGAGCTTGATAATTAGACTTGTTACGATAGCTTGGGTTGGGCGGGTGGGAAGATCCACGACCACCTGAGTTCTTCTGGCGATAAGGCCGACGGAACGGAGGAGGAGGAAGGTAGAACTTCTGCTGCTTAGCTGCCACTTGAGAGGAAGAAGAAGACTGAACTGCATCCCGATTCTCTTCTTAGAAGCCTCACATTTGAGCTGGGCAGCTTCTTGCTTGATGCCATGTTGTAGAATTCATCATACTTTTTACGGCTCAAAAGCACAAGAGCTAATTGCAGATCTTCTCTGAGACCACCTCTGAATTGATAGATCATACTCTTTTCATCGTGGACGCCTTGCTTAGCAAAACGAGCGAAGTTTCGAACTAGATATTGTATTGGTACACAGACATGTTGCCTTGCTTGAGATTGCGGAACTCCTCACGCTTGCTCTCAACAACACTTTTGAATGTGGTGAGCTCAAGTCTCGTGGAACTCATCCTGTAATGACACGACCTCCTCTGGAATCTTTGTATTGTGGTACCACTCGGCAGCTTGGTCCTTGAGTTGAAACGAAGCAAACTTGACAAAGTCCTCGGTCGACATTGCTACATTCAAAATGTTTGCAGATGTCCACAAGCCAATCGTCGGCGCCTCGTGGCCTCGACTACGTAAACCGAAAGACTTCGCTGATTAGCGAGGAACCGATCGAGGGTAGCAAAGTGCGGCTGGTTGTTGCCTTGACCTTGATTTCCTTGATTGCCTTGCCCTTGGGTACGCTCTTGCAAGAGCTGCAAAATCATCTGAGCATTGGCATTGGTGGCTACCATGATAGCTTGCCATGCCTCCGGAGGCAGAGGTGGAGGTGGAGGGTTCGACTGACTCCCATCATTTCGTTCCGGATTCTGACGCGTTGGCGGAGCCATCCTGAAGAGGGTGACATCCGTTAGCACTTGATAGACAGATAGACAAGTAGAATCAACGGATAGAAATTGCAACATATAGTCTTCACAATAAACATTCGAACAAGGATGAATGAATGAATTCCAAAAGCTAATCATCACACGTCCATTAAGGTGAGAAGCCACTTGATTAAAGGTTGATGAAAAAATAACAAGGTACGACTGGAACAAATAAGTGGTAAGGATTACCCAATCACAAACCAAATATCTGCGGGAAGAATTGCTAAGAGCTACTTGAATCCCACCTATAAACTCCGAAACTTTCGGTTATGCAATCTGGTGTTGGGGATACAGGGACACAAAATATATCACCCAAACTAACAATACCTAGATCCATTTGTATCCATCCGTCAACACATAACCAAGAAACCTTCGGAAATCGTGTACCTCGACCTTCGAAAAGCATCCGTTATACGAGTCATGGCAATACTCCCGAGCTCGCCCCAGTACTGGGTTATCGGGGTTATCTCACCAACAACTGCACAAAAGAGATTTCGATGTCGGTAAAACTCAAGTATTCCAGAATCTGCAGCGATAAAATTGTGACGACAACACCTCGGAGCTCAACTCCCGGGACACCGCCACAACCCCTAAATGTCGAGGCACCAAGAACAATGTTCTCGTCACAAAACCATCGAACGATTCCAAGATACCCGCGTGATCCTAAAAAAATTAGTGAAATTTGAGGAGAGGAGAGTCAAAACTTCTACGTCAGGAGACCTCACCAGAGCGACGAAGGACTGGGGAGTAAAAGAATCCTACTCTCCGATATATATAATCCTAAGACTCAAAACATTTTCCGTTCTAGACTCAACAACGCATGACAAACAATCAAGCAGGGGCTCCTAAGTCGGGATGGCTCGATTACCAACTTGCGCCCTCGATGCGGCTATATCTCCCACGTGTCGCAGCACGACTTAGAGGCATAACCGCATTGAAAGCAATGTCGCAAGTGAGGTAATCTTCACACAACCCATGTAATACATAAGGAAAGAGATACATAGTTGGCTTACAATGCCACTTCACACAATACATAAATAAACATCCATCATTCAGATTACACTCAAGGTCCGACTACGGAACCAAAATAAAAGAAGATACCCCAAATGCTACACAGATCCCCGATCGTCCCAACTGGGCTCCACTACTGATCATCAGGAAAAGACACATAGTAACGACCACGTTCCTCGTCGAACTCCCACTTGAGCTCGGTTCGCCACCTGACCGCATCGTCGGCACCTGCAACTGTTTTGGTAGAATCTGTGAGTCACGGGGACTCAGCAATCTCACACCCGCGAGATCAAGACTATTTAAGCTTATAGGAAGGACAGAGTTTTGAGGTGGAGCTGCAGCAAGCGACTAGCATATATGGTGGCTACGTCGCAAAGAGAGCGAGAAGAGGAGCAAAGCACGGTCGAGAAGCTAGTAGCGATCAAGAAGTGATCTGGACTACTTACGTCAAACATTACTCCAACACCGTGTTCACTTCCGGACTCCGCCGAGAAGAGACCATCAGTTACACACGCGTTGATGTGTATTTTAATTGAGGTCAACCGGGTTTTCTACAACGGACATTAACAAATTCCCATCTCGCCTCATAACCATGGGCACGACTTTGAAAGATAATACCTGCAGGGTGTCCCAACTTAGCCCATTATAAGCTCTCACGGTCAGCGAAGGATATTCCTTCTACGGGAAGACCCGATCAATCTCGGAATCCCGGACTACAAGACATTTCGACAGCAATAAAACAAGACCAGCAAAGCCGCCCGATTGTGCCGACAAATCCCGATAGGAGCTGCACATATCTCGTTCTCAAGGCACATCCGGATGAGCAGTCCGTACAACTAAAACCAGACCTCAAGTTTCCTTGAGGGGGCGCTGCACAGGGCTCTAGTTCAGGCCAGCACTCGAAGGAGCACTGGTCCGGGGGTTAAAATAAAGATGACCCTCGGGCTCGCGAAAACCCGGGGGAAAAAGGCTTAGGTGGCAAATGGTAAAAACAATGTTGGGCCTTGCTGGAGGAGTCTTATTCAAAGCGAACTGTTAAGGGGGTCCCATAAATCACCCAACCGTGTAAGGAACGCCAAATCAAGGAACATAACACCGGTATGACGGAAACTAGGGTGGCAAGAGTGGAACAAAACACCAGGCATAAGGCCGAGCCTTCCACCCTTTACCAAGTATATAGATGCATTAATTATAGCAGATATATTGTGATATCCCCAACAAGTAAACATGTTCCAACAAGGAACAAAATCTCCATGTTCCAACAAGGAACAAACTTCATTTCACCTGCAACTAGCAACGCTATAAGAGGGGCTGAGCAAAGCGGTAACATAGCCAATCAACGGTTTGCTAGGAAAGGATGGTTAGAGGTTTGACATGGCAATATGGGTGGCATGATATAGCGAGTGATAGGCATCGTAGCAAAAGAGCGAGCATCTAGCATAGCAAAGATAGAAGTGATTTCGAGGGTATGGTCATCTTGCCTGCAAAGTTCTCAGAGTTGTCGAAAGCTTGATCCTCGTAAGCGTTCTCAACAGGTTCCTCGTTCACGTACTCGTCTCCCGGCTCTACCCAAAGCAAGAACACAAACAAAGGAACCACAATAAATCACGATGCAATGCACAAGCAACATGATGCAAAACATGACATGATATGCGAGATGTGATATGCAATGCGATCGCGCGCTCGGAAGGAAAATGATGAACCAGGCATCAACTTGGCAAACCAAGTATGCCGCTGGAAAGATGAGATGATTTCGGTTGAAATCGATATAAAGATCACCGGAATCGGATGCACGGTTTGCAAATGACAAGCAAAACAAGAATTGCACAAATCTGCCATTAACAGCATGATGCCACTTAGCAAGCAACAAGAAATTAAGCTACTGCACCCAAACGTACAAGAAAAGCATATGGCGGTGATCTACTCAAGATGCTTGACAAAAGATGAACACTGAGCTACGGCTAAATCACAACATAACAGGTCCAAACAAGCATGGCAAAAGTGCAAAAATATATCAGCTTCACAGACTTAGAGAAATTACTGAACATGGCAAAAACAGCATCAGGAAGCAATGTTCAGAGCAAGAAAACAACATGCTACAGGAACTTATAATAGAAAAACAAGGGATGGCATGAATCTACTCAAATCATAGAACAAAAGTCCCTTACTGACCATAAGCCAAAAAGGATCAGAAACTATAGTAACACCCATGTCGAAATAGCAAGTTTCGTTAACAGATTCAGTAACAGGGCATGCCAAATACAGATAACAAGTAGGCATGTTTAATAGCTCAATGCACTCACTACAGAGCATTACATGATAAACTAAGCATACATCCATCAAGAAGACATGGCATAGAAGATATACATGGCAAGAACAACATCATAGCATACACGGATCAACCACAACAACCTTGGCAAAATTGAATAACATGTAAACAATCTGCCAGGAAACATTTTATAGCAAAAGTAGAGCTCGATTGACTCAAGCTATGGCACTCCATAATTGCAAACAAGGGCATGGATGGATAGACCATAACCATATGTTCAAAACATCCTTACTGAAGTATCTCAAAATATGCATGTATCTCTCGGTAGCATCAAGTTAACATGGCATAAAAATATCAAGAAAGCAGGGCTGAAATCAGCAACATCGGAAGCCTAGTTTGCATGCTTGTGCTAGTCACCACAGAGATCACAAAAATACATGGCATACACCCCTGGAAAGATGGCATGGCATATTACAAAACACATGTAGGACTCAAGTTCATAGGGTGCACACATCAATCATGGCAAAATGACAAAAGTGCATGTTACATTAAGAAAGCGAAACTAACATCACATAGCCTTCTTCTAACAGCATTTCGGGCATCAAGATGATCTCAAATTAAAATGATGCAATGGAATGAAATGATCTCTCTTCGAGACGAACATTTTGACATATTACACGCATCTAAAGCAGACTACAGGTGCAAAGTTATGATGCGTTGAAGATGCCACAAATTAATCCTAGAAAAAGACTTGGAGGGAAAACGGGGGGAGGGGAAAGTCAACCCTCGCGGATCCCGATCGGATCGAGGCCGGATCTAGCCGGAGCTCGTCGGGGCGAGCCGGAGGAGGGGCGCCGGAGGAGGAGAGGAGGCGGGCGGGCGGCGGCGCGGGCGGCGGAGGCGGCGGGAGGCCTTGGCCGGAGCTGCGGGCAGCGACGAGCTCGGGCTCACCGGCGAGGTGGCGGGGAGGCTTGGCCGAGCTGCTGACAAGGCGGGCGGCGGGCCGGGCAGCGCCGGTCGGGCGGGTGGTGGCGGGAGGCTCGGGCGGCTTGGCGGCTGGCGGATGGGCCCATGGGGCCGGAGGCGGGCCGAGGGCGGTGGCGCTAAGGGCAGCGGCGCAGCCACATGGTAGGCGGCGATAAGCGCGAAGGGCGGCGCGATTCGTCCGGCCGGACGGACGTGTCGGGCGTGAGGTGGAAGAAGGCTAGGGTTTGGACCCGATTTGGACGGGAAGGCATATTTATAGGTAGAAGGAGCTAGGAAGCTCCAAATGAGGTGCGGTTTTCGCCCACACGATCGTGATCGAACGACCGAGAGCATGGAGGTGACTTAGATGGGTTATTGGACTATTTTGAAGGGGTGTTGGGCTGCAACTTAAAAGAGGCCTTTGCGAGAGTGCGGTTAACCGTTGGAGTACCAAACGAGCTCCAAATGACCCGAAACTTGACCGGTGGTCTATCGGTGGTATACCAAGGCCACTTGACAAACCTCGGTCCATTCCGAGAAAGTTTAGTACTCGCTCACGGAAAAACGTAAAACGGGACGCCGGGGGACATAGGAGTGCCGGATTGCAAAACGGACAACGGGGAAAATGCTCGGAATCATGAGACGAACACGTATGCAAATGCGATGCACATGATCACATGATGTGAAATGCATGACATGGACAAAATGCAAAAAGAAGAAAAACCCAACCACTGAGGGAATATCATATCACAATGCCGAAAATGGCAAGAGTTGGAGTTACAAATATTGAAAGTTACATCCGGGGTGTTACACTTCGGTTTCTTCTCTTGAGCAGCAACTTGTTTGTTGTTCTTCTTGAAGTTCCCCTTCTTCTTCCCTTTGCCATTTTTCTTGAAACTGGTGGTCTTGTTAACCATCAACACTTGATGCTCCTTCTTGATTTCTACCTCCTCAGCTTTTAGCATTGCGAAGAGCTCGGGAATAGTCTTGTCCATCCCTTGCATATTATAGTTCATCACGAAGCTCTTGTAGCTTGGTGGCAGTGATTGAAGAATTCTGTCAATGACACTATCATCAGGAAGATTAACTCCCAGTTGAATCAAGTGATTATTATACCCAGACATTTTGAGTATGTGTTCCTTGTGAACTATTCTCCTCCATCTTACAGCTATAGAACTTATTGGAGACTTCATATCTCTCAATACGGGCATTTGCTTGAAATATTAACTTCAACTCCTGGAACATCTCATATGCTCCATGACGTTCAAAACGTCGTTGAAGACCCGGTTCCAAGCCGTAAAGCATGGCACACTAAACTATCGAGTAGTCATCAGCTTTGCTATGCCAAACGTTCTTAACATCGTCAGTCGCATCTGCAGCAGGCCTGGCACCCAGCGGTGCTTCCAGGACATAATTCTTCTGTGCAGCAATGAGGATAATCCTCAGGTTACGGACCCAGTCCGTGTAATTGCTACCATCAACTTTCAACTTAGCTTTCTCAAGGAACGCATTAAAATTCAATGGAACAACAGCACGAGCCATCTATCTACAACAAACATAGACAAGCAAAATACTATCAGGTACTAAGTTCATGATAAATTTAAGTTCAATTAATCATATTACTTAAGAACTCCCACTTAGACAGACATCTCTCTAGTCATCTAAGTGATCACGTGATCCAAATCAACTAAACCATGTCCGATCATCACGTGAGATGGAGTAGTTTCAATGGTGAACATCACTATGTTGATCATATCTACTATATGATTCAGGTTCGACCTTTCAGTCTCCGTGTTCTGAGGCCATATCTGTATATGCTAGGCTCGTCAAGTTTAACCTGAGTATTCTGCATGTGCAACTGTTTTGCACCCGTTGTATTTGAACGTAGAGCCTATCACACCCGATCATCACGTGGTGTCTCAACACGAAGAACTTTCGCAACGGTGCATACTCAGGGAGAACACTTCTTGATAATTTAGTGAGAGATCATCTTAAAATGCTACCGTCAATCAAAGCAAGATAAGATGCATAAAGGATAAACATCACATGCA
This sequence comes from Aegilops longissima, assembly GCA_021605205.1. Classification (NCBI taxonomy): domain Eukaryota; kingdom Viridiplantae; phylum Streptophyta; class Magnoliopsida; order Poales; family Poaceae; genus Aegilops; species Aegilops longissima. Next base: position 504,944,958 of record CM038680.1, on the reverse strand, counting down.
ATCAATATAAGTGATATGATATGGCCATCATCATCTTGTGCTTGTGATCTCCATATCCGAAGCACCGTCGTGATCACCATCGTCACCGGCGCGACACTTTGATCTCCATCGTAGCATCGTTGTCGTTACGCCATCTATTGCTTCTACGACTATCGCTACCGCTTAGTGATAAAGTAAAGCAATTACAGTAGCGTTGCATTTCATACAATAAGCGACAACCATATGGCTCCTGCCGATTGCCGATAACTTCGGTTACAAAACATGATCATCTCATACAATAAAATATAGCATCACGTCTTGACCATATCACATCACAACATGCCCTGCAAAAACAAGTTAAACGTCCTCTACTTTGTTGTTGCAAATTTTACGTGGCTGCTACGGGCTGAGCAAGAACCGTTCTTACCTACGCATCAAAACCACAATGATAGTTCGTCAAGTTAGTGCTGTTTTAACCTTCGCAAGGACCGGGCGTAGCCACACTCGGTTCAACTAAAGTGAGAGAGACAGACACCCGCCAGTCACCTTTAAGCACGAGTGCTCGTAACGGTGAAACCAGTCTCGCGTAAGCGTACGCGTAATGTCGGTCCGGGCCACTTCATCTCACAATACCGCTGAATCAAAGTATGACATGCTTGTAAGCAGTACTATCGCCCACAACTCACTTGTGTTCTACTCGTGCATATGAAATCTACGCATAAAACCAGGCTCGAATGCCACTGTTGAGGAACGTAGTAATTTCAAAAAATTTCCTATGCACACGCAAGATCATGGTGATGCATAGCAACGAGAGGGGAGAGTGATGTCCACGTACCCTCGTAGACCGTAAGCGGAAGCGTTATGACAACGCGGTTGATGTCGTCTTCACGATCCGACTGATCCAAGTACCGAACGTACGGCACCTCCGAGTTCAGCACACGTTCAGCTCGATGACGATCCCCGGACTCCGATCCAGCAGGGTGTCGGGGATGAGTTCCGTCAGCACGACGGCGTGGTGACGATGATGATGTTCTCCCAACGCAGGCTTCGCCTAAGCACCGCAAGCGATATGGCGAGGTGGAATATGGTGGAGGGGCACCGCACACAGCTAAGGAGCGATCACGAAGATCAACTTGTGTGTCTAGAGGTGCCCCCTGCCCCGTATATAAAGGAGCAAGGGGAGGCGGCCGGCCCTGGGGGCGCTAAGGAGGGGGAGTCCTCCTCCTAGTGGGAGTAGGACTCCCTTTCCTAGTCCAACTAGGAAGGAGGAAGGGGAAGGAAAGAGAGGGAGAGGAGAGGAAGAGGGGCGCCCCTCCCTAGTCAGTCGGACTCCCCATGGGAGGGGGCGCGCCACCTCCTGGGCTGCTGCCCTCTCTCTCCCCTCAGGCCCACTAAGGCCCAATACTTCCCCGGGGGGTTCCGACAACCCCTCCGGCACTCCGGTTTTCTCCGAAATCACCCGGAACACTTCCGGTGTCCGAATATAGTCGTCCAATATATCAATCTTTATGTCTCGACCATTTCTAAACTCCTCGTCATGTCCGTGATCACATCCGGGACTCCGAACAACCTTCGGGACATCAAAACTTATAAACTCATAATAAAACTGTCATCGTAACGTTAAGCGTGCGGACCCTACGGGTTCGAGAACTATGTAGACATGACATAGAACTGTTTCCGGTCAATAACCAATAGCGGAACCTGGATGCTCATATTGGCTCCTACATATTCTACGAGGTCAAACCGCATAACAACATACGTTGTTCCCTTTGTCATCGGTATGTTACTTCCCTGAGATTCGATCGTCGGTATCCAATACCTAGTTCAATCTTGTTACCGGAAAGTCTCTTTACTCGTTACATAATGCATCATTCCGTAACCAACTCATTGGCCACATTGCTTGCAAGGCTTATAGTGATGTGCATTATCGAGAGGGCCCAAAGATACCTCTCCGACAATCGGAGTGACAAAACCTAATCTCGAAATACGCCAACTCAACATGTACCATTGGAGACACCTGTAGAGCTCCTTTATAATAACCCAGTTACGTTGTGACGTTTGGTAGCACATAAAGTGTTCCTCCGGTAAACGGGAGTTGCATAATCTCATAGTTGTAGGAACTTTGTATAAGTCAGGAAGAAAGCAATAGCAACATACTAAACGATCAAGTGCTAGGCTAACGGAATGGGTCAAGTCAATCACATCATTCTCCTAATGATGTGATCTCGTTAATCAAATGACAACACATATCTATGGTTAGGAAACACAACCATCATTGATTAATGAGCTAGTCAAGTAGAGGCATACTAGTGACATTAAGTTTGACTATGTATTCACACATGTATCATGTTTCCGGTTAATACAATTCTAGCATGAATAATAAACATTTATCATGATATGAGGAAATAAATAATAACTTTATTATTGCCTCTAGGGCATATTTCCTTCACATGGAGCAAAGCGTCTAGAAAACAACGGCACACATGTACGGAGTATTAAGCACGCCCGTCGCGTTCGCGTCGCACCCCAGACGGCCGGTCGGTCTGGCACGCTGCTCTCCGAATGGAACGCGCATCATATTGCGTTCGCACACACAAGTGGGACGGCAATTGAGAACCGACCATAGGCACACTCCCCGGCCCCGCAAGTCGGGTGACTTAATAGAAGAGGGAGACGAGCGACAGTACTAGAGAAGTGTTGTACTACGTTGGTGCACGGGCGATCCGCAAGACACGGAAGATCAGTTCGTCCATGCATGTGACCATACTCCAGCGAACACGCTGGATTGGCTATCGTATACATATCGTGCAGGCTGTGTTGTACATGGCTGTAGTTGTGGTGAGAAATCTAAAAAAAGGTTTCTTGTCATCTCGCAAAATTATGTGCCATGTGCTTCGGATCACTGCGAGGGTTAAACAGCGACAACTGAGTTGGGATAGTCATTAGGGGCACATGCACGAACAGTGACTACTCGGCTGCCATCTAGGTCAAGCCGGCTATGTTAATTAGGACATCTATCGACGGACCCCTTTTCTACGAGTTTATCTTTAATTTGAGCTTTGCTCCTCGTCTAGTTTGTCCGTCGGGATTCATGTTGTCTCCTTTGGGCAGTGAGGTTATGATTTGTTGTCATGTGGAATTTTTTCGTGTTATATGTTATAATCCGGTGCTTCAGAGCAAAATGACGACAACTGCGCCTCCGGGCCACGTGCATGAAGACTTCTCGACAGTCATTGACGAGGTCAAGCCGGCTCCAGTAGACAAAAGAAAACTAAGTACTACTCCACTATATAGGCAGAGCCTCCGCGCTTGCTTGCTAGTGTTGCTCTCTTCACACTGTCTCGGCCTCTCCAGATCTAAACACGACAGCGGTGGCCACTCTCTCTCTCTCTCTCTCTCTCTCTCTCTCTCTCTCTCTCTCTCTCTCTCTCTCTCTCTCTCTCTCTCTCTCTCTCTCTGCTCAGCGCTGGTCACAGATCCAGCCGGATCCTCTCCGCCGGGGAAGGTGAGAAGGTGCAACGTTCACGCGGTCATCCTCGGCGAAAAGCTCTTACCCACTGCTGGGCGCGTCCCGATCAGCCTGCCTTGCCGTTCTCTCCCAAGCACCGCTGGCGAGGGAGGGCCTCCGACCCCTTCTTCCTCGCTGCCGTAGTGTGGGCAGATCCGGCCTCCCGCCACCCACCTAGCGACATCCCGGCGACCATCAGGTATAACTTCCTTCGAAACCGGCCTTGCTCTACTTCCCAAGCTCCCGGCGTCGCTGCATTTGTAACTTTTACTATTTCTCAGGCCCCCTCGTAGATAGGATCGATCGGCTGTTCGAAAACCACCTAATGTTTTTATGTTTAAGAGGTAAAACTAGTTCATGCACTCGAATCTAGTACTACTTGGTTCAAACAAGGAAGAAAGGGGTGGGGGTGGGGAGGATTTGTTACCTGAATCTAGGACTTGGTCGAAAGAGGAAATAATGGGGCGAAAAGTAGCGAGGCGGCTATCCAACTGGTCTCTAGGTCTAATAGGAAATAAAGGAAGCAGTACAAACTCAATATAAACCCGATCTATTGGTTGAAAAAGGAAAGAAAGTGGGGACTGGGGACAAGTCAGCGAGTAAGTCCAGCACTAGATTTTCTAGCCTCACATAGTATAAGGTGGCTATACCGAACAAAAATGGGACCAACCCGGATATCCTGTTTTGATGTTTGTTGTCCCGAGCCACTCTTATGTAATGCCCTTTGGTAAAATGTAGCGATCGCCTTTGTTAAAAGTAAGGACACGTTAAACCAATGTTGTTTTCAATGTAATGCCTCGATAATATGAATCAATGCTCTTGTCCTTGTAGGATTGCCATTGAGATAAGGAACATGCTTCTTTTCATTTGATGCATGTTTCATCGATTGTTAGTCACCCTCCTTTCCACCTTTTTGTGCAAGCAGAGATATACATTTCACGCTCGATCTTAGTTGAACTGCACAAATGATATCCAAATTATAGTTGAGCATTCCGGGAGCTTCACAACCAACCTTGATGTTGCTCAATTTTATCGCAACTAATGAAGAAGAAGCTCGTGGGTTTCGTTTTCGATGGAAATGGAACCGGGCTGGAGCCCTTTTCTTAAAAAATTGAAGAAGAAGCTGCTAGCTCACGGGACATTGCTTCATTTTAGGTGAACTGCACCAAAAGGTCCCATGAATTGAATCATCCATGTTGGTGGTGAAAGAGCTAGCTTGACATCCGATCTAAGCACCCGGCCTCCATCCTTGCGGCCTGACAAGACACCTCGTTTGCCACCTGCTCGACCCTAGTGTCACTGATAAAATGAAGTAATAATAATGTTAAAATAGAGCGAGTGTCATCTCTATAATTTCATTTCCAATGTAGATAAAGAAGTGCTTCTCTTGGTTAAAGTATGTTTCATCAACTAGTCCCATTGTTAATGTTTAAGCGCTTCTGCAAACTGGGGTGCTTAATTTTAGTTGATATGTACAAAAATAGAGATTTGAATGTCTCAAGGCGCCTCCTTGTACACTGATGTTCATCACTGGCAGAAGGTGTATCTGGGAGACTTGGGACGATGTCCAGTATGAGGCGTACCGTATGAGGCATCGCAGGGCCCATCTCGCCCTCGCAGCATGGCATACTATGATACTATCGCAATATTTTCTTCTATTTATTTTGTGTGTTTCATCAACTAGTGCCACTATAATGTAATCACGCCTTCTCATTATCTGTTCAAACAGGGTTATTCAGCTGTACAATTCGTGGAACTGCACAAATGTACGTATGGAACCGGCATATATGCAGAGTGTGAGGTGTGCCAAGTAAAACTTACCGACACCAACCATGTTGCATGCACGCATTGGCATCCACCACAACTAGTGGTATGTGTGGCGCTCTCTGTGGACGGATATTTCTCGGCAGCAAATCCTCTAACCAAATACTAGTAGCTTATATTGGCAGTTTTCTAGGGAGTACTCTTTTTTGAAAGAAGCACCAATCTATTTTTCTTTATTTGTACACTGTGTCACAACTTTGACCCAAAGGTCCAGAGCTATTTTAGGGTGATTGGCTTAGTACTCGGAGACTGATTGTAAGCATGATTTTCATTACCTGTCACACTGATTGTAAGCATGAGCAGGTGGAAGATTAGGTTAGTGTGAAGCTTACCTTAAACCCTACCGCCGCCGTTGAAACGAGGCGAGCGTCGAGGGAACCGTGGAGAACGTTGGGGAAGCGACGTCGCGCCATCCGGCCTCCTCTTGCGGTGGGAGAACGAATACTCCTGTGGCTCCGGCTGGCTCTGCACCCTCACGAACGGCACACCATACTCAATCGATTCGTTATCCTCTGGGTGCTCGACCTTGACCTGTCGCCCACCACCTCCGCCCGATCGCCTCGGGTGAATCTGTCTGCTCCATCGCCCATAGGAGATACTCGATGAACTCGGAGGACTGCGGCGTGACTGCCGCCGAGGAGTACATGTACGTCGCCGCCCTCATCGCTGCCGTCTCACTCTTTCGCATACATTGGCACATGGCCCGCACCGTCCTCGAAATCTCCCACTCATTGTCAAACCAACTAAGGATCTCCTTCAACCTGGCTAACTTTGCATGGTCGCTGTCGGCGATCTGCCAGATGTCGTTCTGAGTGGTCCAGTGCTAGCTTTGGAAGATGGGAGGAGAGACGGTGGTCTTGCAATAGAGAAGAGGGAGAGGAGAGGAGGTGCTTTTGGAATGGAGATGATGGAGAGGAGAGGAGGTGGTTTTGCAATGGAGAGAAGATCAGAAGAGGGAGAGGCGAGACGGTGGTTTTAGAATGGAGATGATGGAGAGGAGAGGAGGTGGTTTTGGAATGGAGATGATGGAGAGGAGAGGAGGTGGTTTTGCAATGGAGAAGATCAGAAGAGGAAGAGGCGAGACGGTGGTTTTGGAATGGAGATGATGGAGAGGAGAGGAGGTGGTTTTGCAATGGAGAAGAGGGAGAGGAGCTTGTGGCGGCGATTTAGGATTGGGCGAGAGGGTCGGCGCGCTATGACTGGATCAAAATCAAAATCAATTTACCCTTCAATTAAGAAAGCGACCCCACATTAACTAGTCTCCCTTTTATTCTGGGTCATAATTGACCATGATTTTCGCACATAAAATATATGTTATACATTGCAAAAATAATATAATTTGAAAGTACATTCAGATACGAACCAAAGGATACAATTTTTGGTGACATGCATTCACATTTTTCTTGTCACATACAGTATGTGGTCAAACTTTGACCCAAAATACGCAAAACAACAACAAAATACTTCCAAGACCAGCGCCGCTCTTCCGCTCTTCTCCTCTTAAACCACCGCCGCTCCTCTCCTGTTCCAATCTAAATCCAGCTTCGCTCCTCTCCTCTTCCATTTCAAAACCACCGCCCCTCCTCTCCTGTTCCAGTCCAAAACCAGCGTCGCTTCTCTCCCGTTCTAATCCAAAACCAGCGCTGCTCCTCTCCTCTTCCATTCAAAAACCACCGCCGGCGAGTGAAGGTGCTGTGGAGAAGTAGATCGATGGAGGAGTACAACCGATACGTGAGGATCGCAGACGGCGACCATGTGAAGCTAGCTAGGATGTTGGAGATACAGTTGGTTTGACAACAAGGACCAACTAGCGGCGACGGCGACATCCATGGCCAAATATCTGCAACAGAAGCGAAAAGCGGCGATACTCCGGAGGAGTCGCGCCGAGTACATAGAGCTGCTCCTCTGGGCCATGGAGCAAACAGATTCACCGAATCCGATCGTGAGGAAGCGGTGGTGGGAGTGTCGATCCGGATGGAGCATCCACCGAGATTGAAGGATCGAGCAACTCTGAGGTGCCGTTTGTGAGGTGTCCTGCCGAGCGAGCGGTGGAGTCTTCGTCGGCGAACCCAACTGCAAGAGGAGAAAAGCGGTTGTGTCGGATTTCGGGTTCCGACAGACCCTCTAGGTTCGAACTCAGGGGTGCCGCGGAGATCTCACCTCCAACCTACCTACACCTCATCGCCTGCAAGGATCTAAACTACACAAAGAGCAACACAAGGGACACAAGGTTTATCTTGATGCAGGCCACCATTGTGGTGTAATACCCTACTCCAGTGTGTGGTGTGGTGGATTGCCTCAGGGGCTGATGATGAACAGTACAAGGAAGAACAGCCTCGCGAGGGTCTGTTCTGGCCGGTGCGACGAACTGCTAGGGGGAGTTCGGTCGCTCTCTCTCTCTCTCTAGATTCGAGATTGATCTCTATCTCTATTTCAGATTGCCTCTACCCTGTGGGTGGCTAGTCCTATTTATAGGCAGAGGCCCTGGGCCTCTTCCCAAATATTGAGCGGGAAGGGCGCCAACAATTGGCCATTTTGAAGGGGAACATCTAGTACACTTATCCTGACTAAAGTTGGTCCTCACCTGCCAAAGGCTCTGACGATGACGCCGGCTTGGGCTCCACGATGGCCTCCTTCCTGCCGTTGTGTTGGTCTTGGTCTCGTTACACCGAAATGGTTACCTTTGCTTGATGCTCTCGCCTGCGCTTGCCTCCTTTGCACCAAAGAGGAAATGAGGACACTGAGCGGGCTGGCGCCCGCCTGGCGCCCTTGGTCGTCATGGCTTGCGTCATGGGCACCTGGTGAGGTACCCCGCCTTGATCTCTCCGCCTCCTCGCGAGCCAGCCTGACGAGGCCGTGCCTGGGGAAGCTTCTTGTCGTCCGCCCCGCAAGGCTTGGCCCCTCGCAAGGGTCTTGAGCTTGTGCTGATGAAGATGGGCCGTACTGGGCCACCCCTTGAGCCACGCCGCAGGCCGCAGGCAGGCAAGACTAGGTACCCCCGTTCCCAGAACGCCGACAAGTTGGCCTGACGATGCTTCCCCGCCATCGTCTCCCTCGCCGTTCACATCGTCTCACGGGGCGGCTGCCTGCCGCCGAGGAATTGTCAGTATTTGCAGGTTGTGAATTGTGTTTTGTGTTGTGTATTTTGAGAGTACTTTTAGATATGAATGTCTTTTGAATTTCAGATTTGCAGTATTGAGCATATGAAGAATTTTATGAATTCTAGAGATCTATTTTTATTAGCACTTAAAAAAATGTAGTTTCATAGGAGTATAAAAGTGCAGACGAGAAGAAACTACAAGTTTCAGTTTCAGATAAGAAACTACAAGTTCAGTTTCAGATAAGAAACTGCAACTTTCAGAGGCAGAGCATTTATATTAACACGGCCTTTTCAAACAGGGTTAACATCATGTTGGAAGTTTTATTCATGGTCGAAAATGCAACTACCGGCCAGTTAACATCATGCTAATCAACATTCATGCATAGCACATCTTCATATGATGCACAGTCAAAATGCCCACACAATGTCGAGTGTGCGAAACACAGAGAAAACGAGGGACGAAGTTTTGGCAAGTGTTGGACGTGGTTTTGGGCTGCCCCGTCTAGGCTTTCATTTTTAACATACGCAGCCCACGACCTCGGATGGGAGGGCCTGTTTGTATTTTTTTAGGGCCGTTATGTATCGACCGGCCTATCGACCTCCCATCCGAGGTTTTATTTTTGGCAGCCCAATTTATGTATTTTTTTTTAAGAAAACGCAGAGGTCTGTTCTATTTTTCTATATAAGAATAGGAATTCCAGGTACAACTTATGTTTCCTTTCTAACTATATTATATATATTTAAATTATTTTATATGTTATTATATATTATTTTTATTGTCATCATATATTTAACAAATACTAACATATGTAAGAAAACAATATCCCACATCTTATTAACTTATAAAAATAATTTCTTAACAAATAAAATCCTAGATTGTTTTGGCACGAAAATCCTAGTGATTGTGTACAAAAGCTTGGTAAGATTTAAGGACGAATGTAATTTCTTAACAAATAAAATCCTAGATTGTTTTGGCACGAAAATCCTAGTGATTGTGTACAAAAGCTTGGTAAGATTTAAGGACGAATGAAATAATATCACTTATTATTTAAATATATTTATAACAAAATGCTCAGCCCTTTTTTATTTTTTGATAACATTGCTGGCCCAACCCAACATTATAATTAGAATCAGCCCAGCAATATCGTTTATCTAGATAAAGTGCAAATGGCCTGTAATTTTTCAGGAAATAAAATAAATGGGCCGCATGGACGCTATATTAATTGTTCACCCAGCCCAGCTAATGGCTGTAATTCAAAAAAAAAATCAAATTGACTGTAAATTCTACCGCGCAAAAAAAAGACTGTAAATTTTGAAAAAATGGGTTGAATACGTGCCACATTTTTGGAGGCTGAAATGTGGGCCAATAGGTCAAAGCCAACGCAAATCGTTGTCAATTTAGTCAACAAATGATTATGACATGTTAGCCGTTGGATTTACATCCAACGGCCGGCATCCATCTTCAATCTCTCGTCTTCTTCCTCCAGCACCGCCGAGACCACCTCCCGCCTCCTGCTGCTAGCAGCTCTGCTTAGCACGCTTCGCTATGAAGCGCTACTCCACCGTTGGCCAGGCCATCCCTCCACCCCTCCACACCTCCTGTTCTTCTCCACCGACTGCCGAACCACACCGCACTAGAACCAGTTAACCCTCGTACACCTCTCCATCTGCGACTCTACTCCCGCGTCTTCCCATCTCCGGCTCGTTGCAGTCCGGGGCCTCGCCGTCATCCACCACCTTGGATGCGCTCGACGCGGCGTGGTCAACGTGGTCCACGAACGACACCATCGGAAGTAGACTGTGCGTGCAGAGGCTGACAGCTGGGTCCACGGCCGCACACAAGGAAATGCCTCCTTATTACACGCAAAATAATGATTCCTCCACCTGACATCTGGGACCCACCGGAAGGGCCTCTGTATTTCGTAAAAAAAACGTGCCCCCCGCTGACTTATTGGACCCACCAGCTATCTTCGCACGCAAGGAAGTGCCTCCTTATTACGCACAAAAAAATGAATACTCCCCGCTTGGTGGAACCCGCATCTTGGGAGGCTGACTTGTGGGCCTACCAAGTTTACGGGGACGGAGGGCTTTGTCGACTTAGTCAATATGAACGATTCTAGCCCATGTTACCGTACGATGTTCATCCAACGGTTGTAGCGCTTCTTCAACCTCTGGTCTTCTTGCTCCAGCCGCCCAAACCAACGCCGGTCGTGCCGCATGCTCCTGCCTCCCGTGGTCGGCTGTGATGCCGTGGAGGCCTCACCGCCCCCTACTACTCCCACCGCTGGCCAGGCCATCCCTCTACTCACCCACACCCCCTATTATTCTGCGGCGACAGCAGCCTCACACCATAACCGAACGGTGAACCCTCGTACTCCTCTTGGCGTGGGCATCCATCGCCGTCTTCCCCGCCCGAAGTTGTACCCTTCGTAGGCCTCGCCGTCGTCCACCGCCATGGTTCTCTCGGTGCGGCGTGGTCAACGTGGTCAAGGAACGACTTCCATCGGACGTGGACTGTACGTGGAGAGGCTGACAGCTGGGTCCACGACCGCGGCAAGGAAGTGCCTCCTTATTACGCGGAAAATAATGATTCCTCCACCTGACAGCGGGAACCCACCGGACGGGCCACCGTATTCCACGAAAAAAAGTTTCCCCCTTACTGCTGGGACCCACCAGCTACATCTTCGCACGCAAGGAAGTGCGTTCGGGCAAAAAAAACGATTCGCCCCCTGATTGCTGGGACCCACCAGCTACATCTTCGCACGCAAGGAAGTGCGTCCGGGCAAAAAAAATGATTCGCCCCCCTGACTGTTGGGACCCATCAGCTACATCTTCGCATGCAAAGGAAGTGCGTCTGGGCAAAAAAAACGATTCGCCCCTCTGACTGCTGGGACCCACCAGCTACATTTTTGCATGCAAGGAACTGCCTGACAGTCAGGACCCACCTGGTCGAAGCGTACGTAGCGTTATCATTCTGGTCGCGAACGTGTATGTATATATATACTGGTGGACGTAGAGGCGCGCACGTAGCATGTACACGTACGTACAGCGGCGACGGTGCAAGAAATAAAATACGGCCACATACGTACATACGGGCAGGGTCTCGAACGCCTACTCGCGCATACGTACATGGCTGGGTCGGAACAGAGAAACATCGTCGTCGTCGTGTTCATGGGGAGGCAACGGAATGCGTCGTGTTCATCGGGAGGCAACGGAATGCATCGTGTTCATCGGGAGGCAATGGAATGCGTGGGAGCCAACCGGCTTGGACGGAACAGGCGATGGAAATGAGGCCTGGCATAGCGCACAACGGAGGAAACGGACCTCCTACGGTCGAAACGGGGGTTCTGTTGATTGGGAGGGGTGTGGCGTACCGCAAAACGGAGGAAACGGACCTCCTACGGTCGAAACGGGGGTCCTGTTGATCGGGAGGGGTGTGGCGTACCGCAAAATGCATTTAAACGGACTTGTGTTGGGCGCCACGGTCGAAACGGGGTCCTGTTCATCGGGAGGGTGTGGCGTCGCAAAGCAGGACTCCACGGATCTGTTCATCTCCGCCGTCGACCTCCTCCAGCCTCCACGGGCTACCGTCGACATCCTCCAGCCTCCACGGGCTCCTGTTCATCCAGCCTCCACCGCGCTACTCCACCGGCTCTTGTTCAACTACCCTCCACAGGCACCCTCCACCGCTCTCTGTTCATCCAGCCCTCCACACCACGGGTCCTGTTCAACCACCCTCCACGGCCACCCTCCACCGCTCACTGTTCATCCAGCCCTCCACACCACGGGGTCCTGTTCATCCAGAGGCAACGCCACCGCTCACTGTTCATCCAACCCCCCCTGATACGTCTCCAACGTATCTATAATTTTTGATTGATCCATGCTACTTTATCTACTGTTTTGGACTATATTGGGCTTTATTTTCCACTTTTATATTACTTTTGGGACTAACCTATTAACTGGAGGCCCAGCCCAGAATTGCTGATTTTTGCCTTTTTTAGTGTTTCGAGGAAAAGGAATATCAGACGGAGTCAAAACAAAACGAAATCAACTGGAGAAGTTATTTTTGGAAGGAAACCCACCTGATGGACTTGGACAACACGTCAGAAGATATGGGAGGTGATCACGAGGGTGGGGGCGCGCCCCCTGCCTCGTGGGGGCCCCGTAGCTCCACCGACGTACTCCTTTCACCCATATATACCTACGTACCCTAAAACTTCCAGAACAGAAGATAGACCGGGAGTTCCGCCGCAAGCCTCGAGCCACGAAAACCAATCGGGACCCTGTTCAAGCACCGCCGGAGGGGGGAACCCTCACCGGTGGCCATCTTCATCATCCGGCGCTCTCCATGACGAGGAGGAGTAGTTCACCCTCGGGCTGAGGGTATGTACCAGTAGCTATGTGTTTGATCTCTCTCTCTCTCGTGTTCTTGATTTGGCACGATCTTGATGTATCGCGAGCTTTGCTATTATAGTTGGATCCTATGTTTCTTCTCCCCCTCTACTCTCTTGTGATGAATTGAGTTTCCCCTTTGAAGTTATCTTATCGGATTGAGTCTTTTATGAGAACACTTGATGTATGTCTTGTCGTGTTTATCTGTGGTGACAATGGGATTTCACGTGCCACTTGATGTATGTTTTGGTGACCAACTTGCGGGTTCCGCCCATGAACCTATGCATAGGGGTTGGCACACGTTCTTGACTCTCCGGTAGAAACTTTGGGGCACTCTTTGAAGTACTTTTATGTTGGTTGGATGAATGTGAGATTGTGTGATGCATATCGTATAATCATGCCCACGGATACTTGAGGTGACAATGGAGTATCTAGGTGACATTAGGGTTTTGGTTGATTTCTGTCTTAAGGTGTTATTCTAGTACGAACTCTTTTATAGATCGATCCGAAAGAATAACTTTGAGGTGGTTCCGTACCCTACCATAATCTCTGCGTTTGTTCTCCGCTATTAGTGGCTTTGGAGTGACTCTTTGTTGCATGTTGAGGGATTTTTATATGATCTATCTATGTTATTATTGTTGAGAGAACTTGTACTAGTGAAAGTATGAACCCTTGGCCTTGTTTCCTATCATTGCAATACCGTTTACGCTCACTTTTATCATTCTTACCTTGCTGTTTTTATTATTTTAAGATTACAAAAACCTATATCTACTATCTATTTTGCACTTGTATCACCATCTCTTCGCCGAACTAGTGCACCTATACAATTTGCCATTGTATTGGGTGTGTTGGGGACACAAGAGACTTTTTGTTATTTGGTTGCAGGGTTGCTTGAGAGAGACCATCTTCATCCTACGCATCCCACGGACTGATAAACCTTAGGTCATCCACTTGAGGGAAATTTGCTACTGTCCTACAAACCTGTGCACTTGCAGGCCCAACAACGTCTACAAGAAGAAGGTTGTGTAGTAGACATCAAGCTCTTTTCTGGCGCCGTTGTCGGGGAGGCTAGGTAAGTGAAGGTATATCTTTAGATCTTGCAATCGAATCTTTTTGTTACTTGTTTTAGCATTAGTTTAGTTTATAAAAGAAAATTACAAAAAAATGGAATTGAGTTTGTCTCATACGCTTCATCTTTTTAATATCTTTCGTGAAAATGATGGGAAGGAAAATTGTGCTCAAATACTAGAAGAAGAATTACATAGAATGCTTGGCATAAAATATGTGAATGATGAGCATGATTGCAATGTTGTTAGTATGAATTCTTTGAATACCCATGATGCTAATGATATGCAAAGCCACAAGCTTGGGGAAGCTATGTTTAACGAATATGATATTTTTTTGTCCCCCAAGCTTTGATGAGCAAATTTACTATGATGAAAGCATGCCTCCTATCTACGATGATTAATGTGATGAAACGTATGCTTTAAAGAATAATGATAACCATGAAACTTGTCATCTTGATCTTAATTTTCAATCACATGATAGTTATTTTGTTAAGTTTGCTTCCACTACTATTGATGAGAATAAATTTGCTTATGTGGAGAGTAGTAAAATTTCTATGCTTGTAGATCATGAAAAGAATGCTTTAGGTGCTGGTTATATTGTTGAATTCATTCATGATGCTACTGAAAATTATTATGAGGGAGGAACATATGCTTGTAGGAATTGCAATAATATCAAGTTTCCTCTCTATATGCTTAAAATCTTGAAGTTATGCTTGTTTTACCTTCCTATGGAAGTTGATTCTTGTTCTAATAAGTTGTTTGATCACAAAATCCCAATGCATAGGAAGTGGGTTATACTTAAATGTGCTAGTCATATTCTTCATGATGCTCTCTTTATGTTTCAATTCCTATCTTTTATGTGAGCATCATTGAAATCATAATGCCTAGCTAGGGGCGTTAAACGATAGCGCTTGTTGGGAGGCAACCCAATTTTATTTTAGTTTCTTGCTTTTTGGTTCTGTTTAGTAATAAATAATCCATCTAGCCTCTGTTTAGATGTGGTTTTATCTTTTAATTAGTGTTTGTGCCAAGTTAAACCTATTAGATCTTCTTGGGTCATAGTTATTTGATCTTGCTGTAATTTCCAGAAACTTTGCTCTCAGTGCCCGAATTGTTAAAAATCACCAGAACGTGATAAAATACTGATTCCAATTGCTGATGATCAATAAACAAATTTTCCAGGTCGTATAATTTTGGTAGAATATTTTGGGTTCCAGAAGTTTGCGTTAGTTACAGATTACTACAGACTGTTCTGTTTTTGACAGATTCTGTTTTGCGTGTGTTGTTTGCTTATTTTGATGAATCTATGGCTAGTAAAATAGTTTATAATCCATAGATAAGTTGGAATACAGTAAGTTTAACACAAATATAAATAAAGAATGAGTTCATTACATTACCTTGAAGTAGTCTTTTGTCTTCTTTCTCTAACGGAGCTCACGAGATTTCTATTGAGTTTTGTGTTGTGAAGTTTTCAAGTTCTGGGTGAATTCTTTTAATGGATTATGGAACAAGGAGTGGAAAGAGCCTAAGCTTGGGGATACTCATGGCACCCCCAAGATAATCCAAGGACACCAAAAAGTCAAAGCTTGGGGATGCCCCGGAAGGCATCCCCTCTTTCGTCTACTTCCATCGGTAATTTACTTGGAGCTATATTTTTATTCACCACATGATATGTGTTTTGCTTGGAGCGTCTTGTATTATTTGTGTATTTGCTTGTTAGTTTACCACAATCATCCTTGCTGTACACACCTTTTGAGAGAGCCATACATGAATTGGAATTTGTTAGAATACTCTATGTGCTTCACTTATATCTTTTGAGCTTGATAGTTTTGCTCATAGTGCTTCACTTATATCTTTTGAGCATGATAATTTTGCTCTAGTGCTTCACTTAGATCTTTTAGAGCACGGTGGTGGATTTGTTTTAAAGAAACTTGATCTCTCATGCTTCACTTAGATTATTTTGAGAGTCGTTAATAGCATGGTAATTTGCTTAATGTTAATATACTTAGTGTTCAAGATATGTGAAACTTTCTTTTTGAATGAATTAAATACTAAGATAAGTTTGATGCTTGATAATTGTTTTGAGATATGGAGGTAATAATATCAAAGTCGTGCTAGTTGATAATTGTGAATTTGAGAAATACTTGTGTTGAAGTTTGCAAGTCCCGTAGCATGCACGTATGGTTAAAGTTGTGTAACAAATTTGAAACATGAAGTGTACCTGGCTTGTGCATCCTTATGAGTGGCGGTCGGGGACGAGCGATGGTATTTTCCTACCAATCTATCCCCCTAGGAGCATGCGCATAGTACTTGATTTTTGATGGCTTCTAAATTTTGGCAATAAGTATATGAGTTCTTTTGACTAATGTTGAGTCCATGGATTATACGCACTTTTACCTTTCCGCCTTTGCTAGCCTCTTCGGTACCGTGCATTGCCCTCTCTCACCTTGAGAGTTGGTGCAAACTTCGCCGGTGCATCCAAACCTCGTGATATGATACGCTCTTTCACACATAAACCTCCTTATATCTTCCTCAAAACAGCCACCATACCTACCTATCATGGCATTTCCATAGCCATTCCGAGATATATTGCCATGCAACTTTCCACCGTTTCGTTCATCATTATTATGACATACATTACTTTTGTCATATTGCCATTGCATGATCATGTAGTTGACATCGTATTTGTGGAAAAGCCACCATGCATTAGTTTCCATACATGTCACTCTTGATTCATTGCACCATCCCGGTACACCCCCGGAGGCATTCATATAGAGTCATATTTTGTTCTAAGTTTTGAGTTGTAATTGTTGAGTTGTAAGAGAAATAAAAGTGTGATGATCATCATTATTAGAGCATTGTCCCAAGTGAGGAAAGGATGATGGAGACTATGATTCCCCCATAAGTCGGGATGAGACTCCGGATGAAATAAAAAAAAAGAGCAAGGCCAAAAAAAGAGAAAGGCCCAAAAAAAATGAGAGAAAAAGAGAGAAGGGACAATGCTACTATCCTTTTACCACACTTGTGCTTCAAAGTAGCACCTTGTTCTTCATGTAGTGAGTCTCATATATTGTGCTTCAAAGAAGCACTAAGATCTTCATGATAGAGAGTCTCTCATTTTGTCATTTTCATATACTAGTGGGAATTTTTCATTATAGAACTTGGCTTGTATATTCCAATGATGGGCTTCCTCAAAGTGCCCTAGGTCTTCCTGAGCAAGCAAGTTGGATGCACACCCACTTAGTTTCTTTTGTAGAGCTTTCATATAGTTATAGCTCTAGTGCATCTGTTGCATGGCAATCCCTACTCCTCATGTTGTCATCAATTGATGGGCACCTCCATAGCCCGTTGATTATCCTCGTCAATATGAGACTTTCTCCTTTTTTTGTCTTCTCCACACAATCCCCATCATCATGTTCTATTCCACCCATAGTGCTATATCCACGGCTCGCGCTCATGTTTTGCGTAAAGGTTGAAAAAGTTTGAGATTATTTAAGTATAAAACAATTGATTGGCTTGTCATCGGGGGTATAGAAGTTGGGAACATCTTTGTGTGACGAAAATGAAGCATAGCCTAACTATATGATTTTGTAGGGATGAACTTTGTTTTGCCATGTTATTTTGAGAAGACATGATTGCTTTGATTAGTATGCTTGAAGTACTATTATTTCTATGTCAATATGAACTTTTGTCTTAAATCTTTCGGATCTGAATATTCATATCACAAGTAAGAAGATTTACATTGAAATTATGCCAAAGTATCACTCCGCATCAAAATTCTCTTTTATCATTTACCTACCGAGGACGAGCAGGAATTAAGCTTGGGATGCCTGATACGTCTCCAGCGTATCTATAATTTTTGATTGCTCCATGCTACTTTATCTACTGTTTTGGACTATATTGGGCTTTATTTTGCACTTTTATATTACTTTTGGGACTAACCTATTAACCGGAGGCCCAGCCCAGAATTGTTGTTTTTTGCCTTTTTCAGTGTTTCGAGGAAAAGAAATATCACACGGAGTCAAAACGGAATGAAATCAACTGGAGAAGTTATTTTTGTAAGGAAACCCACCTGATGGACTTGGACTCCACGTCAGAAGATACGGGAGGTGCTCACGAGGGTGGGGGGCGCCCCCCCTGGGCGCGCCCCCTGCCTCGTGGGGCCCCCGTAGCTCCACCGACGTACTCCTTTCACCCATATATACCTACGTACCCTAAAACTTCCAGAACAGAAGATAGATCGGGAGTTCCGCCGCCGCAAGCCTCCAGAGCCACGAAAAACCAATCGGGACCCTGTTCCGGCACCCTGCCGGAGGGGGGAACCCTCACCGGTGGCCATCTTCATCATCCCGGCGCTCTCCATGACGAGGAGGGAGTAGTTCACCCTCGGGGCTGAGGGTATGTACCAGTAGCTATGTGTTTGATCTCTCTCTCTCGTGTTTTTGATTTGGCACGATCTTGATGTATCGCGAGCTTTGGTATTATAGTTGGATCCTATGTTTCTTCTCCCCCTCTACTCTCTTGTGATGAATTGAGTTTCCCCTTTGAAGTTATCTTATCGGATTGAGTCTTTTATGAGAACACTTGATGTATGTCTTGCTGTGTTTATCTGTGGTGACAATGGGATTTCACATTCCACTTGATGTATGTTTTGGTGACCAACTTGCGGGTTCCGCCCATGAACCTATGCATAGGGGTTGGCACACGTTCTTGACTCTCCGGTAGAAACTTTGGGGCACTCTTTGAAGTACTTTTATGTTGGTTGGATGAATCTGAGATTGTGTGATGCATATCGTATAATCATGCCCACGGATACTTGAGGTGACAATGGAGTATCTAGGTGACATTAGGGTTTTGGTTGATTTGTGTCTTAAGGTGTTATTCTAGTACGAACTCTTTTATAGATCGATCCGAAAGAATAACTTTGAGGTGGTTTCGTACCCTACCATAATCTCTACGTTTGTTCTCCGCTATTAGTGGCTTTGGAGTGACTCTTTGTTGCATGTTGAGGGATTGTTATATGATCTATCTATGTTATTATTGTTGAGAGAACTTGTACTAGTGAAAGTATGAACCCTATGCCTTGTTTCCTATCATTGCAATACCGTTTACGCTCACTTTTATCATTAGTTACCTTGTTGTTTTTATTATTTTCAGATTACAAAAACCTATATCTACTATCTATTTTGCACTTGTATCACCATCTCTTCGCCGAACTAGTGCACCTATACAATTTGCCATTGTATTGGGTGTGTTGGGGACACAAGAGACTTTTTGTTATTTGGTTGCAGGTTTTCTTGAGAGAGACCATCTTCATCCTACGCCTCCCGCGGATTGATAAACCTTAGGTCATCCACTTGAGGGAAATTTGCTACTGTCCTCCAAACCTGTGCACTTGCAGGCCCAACAACGTCTACAAGAAGAAGGTTGTGTAGTAGATATCACCCACCCACCCCCATAGCGCTCCTTTGTTCATCAATCGATCGGCTTGATTAGCAGCGAGAGCGAAGAATCGCTCCATCGGGTTCAGTTAACATCCATGGATCGATCGCTCGGGTTCAGTAACGCGTAGCCTGCAGTGCAATCGCTCGGGTTCAGTTAGAGCCCAACGCCTCACTCGGGTTCAGTTAGAGCGAACGCCTCACACACACGCGCGTACATACGAGAGAAACGCGCGTCGCTTGGCCCCCGACCTCCCACCGTAACCGGCAACTCCCCGAAATTTTCCTCCCCCTCGCTTCTACCACGGTTTTTTCCCTCATGGACGACCCAAAGAATGTCATGCAGCTGCGTCTCCGGCCCGCCCAAGAGAAGTAGGAGCCCACCACATCTATGATGATACCGGGTTCTGTCACAATTATCGTCATAGAAGTGTCATACGTATGACATAATTTTTTTTCGTTCGGCCCAAAATGTCACGGATGTGTCTTTTTTTGTAGTGTGATGAAGATGTGAACCATCAAATCAAAGCCGGATGGATGAAGTGGCGCCAAACTTCTGGCATTCTCTGTGACAAGAGAGTGCCACAAAAGCTAAAAGGTAAGTTCTACAGGACGGCGGTTCGACCCGCAATGTTGTATGGCGCGGAGTGTTGGCCGACTAAAAGGCGACATGTTTAACAGTTAGGTGTGGTGGAGATGCGTATGTTGAGATGGATGTGTGGCCACACGAGGAAGGATCGAGTCCGGAATGATGATATGCGAGATAGAGTTGGGGTAGCACCAATTGAGGAGAAGCTTGTCCTACATAAATGCGAGATGGTGTGGGCATATTCAGCATGAGCCTCCGAAGCTCCAGTGCATAGCGGACGGCTAAAGCGTGCGGAGAATGTCAAGAGAGGGCGGGGTCGACCGAAGTTGACATGGGAGGAGTCCGTTAAGAGAGACCTAAAGGATTGGAGTATCGACAAAGAGCTAGCTATGGACAGGGGTGCGTGGAAGCTTGCCATCCATGTGCCAGAGCCATGAGTTGGTTGCGAGATCTTATGGGTTTCACCTCTAGCCTCCCCCAGCTTGTTTGGGACTAAAGGCTTTGTTGTTGTTGTTGTTGTTGTTGTTGTTGTTATTGTTTGTTGAGACCGATGAATTGTGGGTTTATGATCAAGATTATCTATGAGCAATATTTGAATCTTCTCTGAATTCTTTTATGTATGATTGGTTATCTTTGCAAGTCTCTTCGAATTATCCGTTTGGTTTGGCCAACTAGATTGGTAGTTCTAGCAATGGGAGAAGTGCTTAGCTTTGGGTTCAATCTTGCGGTGTCCTTTTCCAGTGACAGTAGGGGCAGCAAGGCACGTATTGTATTGTTGCCATCAAGGATAACAAGATGGGTTTTTTATCATATTGCATGAATTTATCCCTCTACATCATGTCACCTTGCTTAAGGCGTTACTCTGTTTTCATTAACTTAATACTCTAGATGCATGCTGGATAGCAGTCGATGAGTGGAGTAATAGTAGTAGATGCAGGCAGGAGTCGGTCTACTTGTCTTGGACGTGATGCCTATATACATGATCATACCTAGATACTCTCATAACTATGCTCAATTCTGTCAATTGCTCAATAGTAATTCGTTCACCCACCATAAAATACTTATGCTCTTGAGAGAAGCTACTAGTGAAATCTATGGCCCCGGGTCTATTCTCATCATATTAATCTTCCTACGCTTTATTATTGCTTTGCTCTTTACTTTGCCTTTTATTTTACCTTACATCTTTATACCAAAAATACCAAAAATATTATCTATCATCTCTATCAGATCTCACTCGTAAGTGACCGTGAAGGGATTGACAACCCCTATTCGTGTTGGTTGTGAGGAGTTATTTGCTTTGTGTAGGTACGAGGGACTCGTGGCGTGGCCTCCTCTTGGATTGATACCTTGGTTCTCAAAACTGAGGGAAATACTTACGCTACTCTGCTGCATCATCCTCTCCTCTTGGGGAAAACCAACGCAAGCTCAAGACGTAGCAAGAAGGATTTCGGCGCCGCTGTCGGGAGTCTACATAAAGTCAACATACCAAGTACCCATCACAATCCCTTATCTCCGCATTACATTATTTGCCATTTGCCTCTCGCTTTCCTCTCCCCACTTCACCCTTGCCGTTTTATTCGCCCTCTCTTTTCCGTTCGCCTTCTTCCTGTATGTATCTTTGTTTGTGTTTCCTTGGGCCTTCTATATGCTTGCATCTTCGCTTGCTGAAAATCTATTGATATGGATCCACTTAAAGTGTTCTACTTGGATCATCTTGATCCTTATCTTTCGTGTTGAAACCCCAACTAGCCTAGTTGATGGAAATCTTTAGATGAGCATGCTCATTTTGTGCATCACCATTTGTGCGAAAAAGGAAGCTCTTATGGTATCATATAAATAGTTTGCTATGCTATGCTTGGAATCTTTGTGAAATGTGTGATTTTACTTGCTGCTCTAAGAACCCTAAAAAACACCTTCCCTACCTATGTGAGTTCAATGATAATGAAATCTTATCTTCTTATGCAAAGGGTGTTTATAGTTACTATGATATCGAACAAATTGAAGAATTTGTCGTTTTTAAGGGTGCTCATGAAGTTGCTTCTTTGATTGAAAAGTATGATTTTACTCTCGACAAATCTGAAAATTCCGTCATACTTCAATATTGCAATGAAAACCTTGCTCATAATGTCTATGTCCAAGAATTTATTGAAAGAATAACCGTTGCTTTGGAAGAAAATAATTATATGCATGAATCTATAGATAATGATGATTCCGATGATTTGGTTGAAATATCCCTTGATGAACATGATGCTTGCTATTCTTGTGGCCATGATGCTAATATTTATGAAGACGAATTTGATATAGTTCCTTATGTTAAAAATGAGATTGTTGCTATTGCACCCGTGCTTAATAGTTCCCTCGATGAAAAGCATGATTTCAATGATTTTACTATAAATTCTCTTGATGTCAATTGTGCTAATAATATGCAAAACCCTAAGCTTGGGGATGCTAGTTTTGCTATGTCTACTACTTGTTGCAATGATCATGATTGGGGTGATTCTTCTTATGATCTTGAAAATTTATTTAATCCCCATGATGAATATGAGATTGATAATATTGTTTGCAATAATATTGAAAGTGGGTTTGGAAGAGTGTCAAATTTATATCCCACATATTTGGAGAATATTCAATCTTATGAAAATTTTGATAAAAGTGGGTTTGGAGAGGTCATGACTTTAGTTAATGTTAATCCCACTATTTCGGAAGAGTGTCAACTTTGCATGCATGTGGATCGCGTTGAAAATATTTTATGTGATAGCTATTTTGTTGAATTTTCTTATGATCCCACATGTAATTATTATGAGAGAGAAAAATATGGCCGTAGAAATTTTCATGATAATAAATTACCTCTCGTTACGTTGAGATTCCTATTGTTTCTTTCCGCTTCCTTGCATATGCTAGTACTTGCTTGCTATGATAATTTGTTTGCCTATAAGATGCCTATGCATAGGAAGTATGTTAGACTTAGATGTGTTTGTTGCGTGTTTTATGATGCTCTCTTTGCGCTTCAATTCTTGTCTTTGATGTGAGCATCGTTAAAATTATCAATGCCTAGCTAGGGGCGTTAAACGATAGCGCTTGTTGGGAGGCAACCTAATTTTATTTTTAGTTTTTGTTTTTGTTTCTGTTTAGGAATAAATAATCCATCTACCTTCTGTTTAGATGTGGTTTTATGTTTTAATAAGTGTTTGTGCCAAGCTAAACCTATAGGATCTTCTTGGATGATAGTTATTTGATCTTGCTGTAATTTCTAGAAACTTTCTGTTCATGAAATTTTTAAAAATCACCAGAACGTGATAAAATAGTGATTACAATTGCTGCTAATCAATAAACAAATTTCATAGGTCTTCCTATTTTGTCTGAATTTTTGGAGTTCCAGAAGTTTGCTTTAGTTACAGATTACTACAGACTGTTCTGTTTTTGACAGATTCTGTTTTTCGTGTGTTGTTTGCTTATTTTGATGATTCTATGGCCAGTAAAATAGTTTATAATCCATAGAGAAGTTGGAATACAGTAGGTTTAAAACCAATATAAATAAATAAATAGTTCATTACAGTACCTTGAAGTGGTCTTTTGTTTTCTTTCGCTAACGGAGCTCACGAGATTTCTGTTGAGTTTTGTGTTGTGAAGTTTTCAAGTTTTGGGTGAAATCTTTTGATGGATTATGGAACAAGGAGTGGCAAGAGCCTAAGCTTGGGGATGCCCATGGCACCCCCAAGATAATCCAAGGACACCAAAAAGTCAAAGCTTGGGGATGCCCCGGAAGGCATCCCCTCTTTCGTCCACTTCCATCGGTAATTTTACTTGGAGCTATATTTTTATTCAGCACATGATATGTGTTTTGCTTGGAGCGTATTGTATTATTTGCGTCTTTGCTTGTTAGTTTACCACAATCATCCTTGCTGTACACACCTTTTGAGAGAGCCATACATGAATTGGAATTTGATAGAATACTCTATGTGCTTCACTTATATCTTTTGAGCTTTATAGTTTTGCTCTAGTGCTTCACTTATATCTTTTAGAGCACGGTGGTGGATTTGTTTTATAGAAACCTTTGATCTCTCATGCTTCACTTAGACTATTTTGAGATTCTTTAATAGCATGGTAATTTTCTTAAAAATAATAACATGCTTGGTATTCAAGATTTGTAAAACTTTCTTTTGAGTGCGTTGAATACTAAGAAAAGTTTAATTCTTGATAATTGTTTTGAGATATGAATGTAGTAATATTAGAGTCATGCTAGTTGAGTAGTTGTGAATTTGAGAAATACTTGTGTTAAAGTTTGTGATTCCTGTAGCATGCACGTATGGTGAACCGTTATGTGATGAAGTCGGAGCATGATTTATTTATTGATTGTCTTCCTTATGAGTGGCGGTCGGGGACGAGCGATGGTCTTTTCCTACCAATCTATCCCCCTAGTAGCATGCGCGTAATACTTTGCTTTGATAACTTGTTGATTTTTGCAATAAGTATATGAGTTCTTTATGACTAATGTTGAGTCCATGGATTATACGCACTTTTCTCACCCTTCCACCATTGCTAGCCTCTCTAATACCGTGCACTTTTCGCCGGTATCATACACCCACCATAAACCTTCCTCAAAACAGCCACCATACCTACCTATCATGGCATTTCCATAGCCATTCCGAGATATATTGCCATGCAACTTTCCACCGTTTCGTTTATTATGACACGCTCCACCATTGTCATATTGCTTAACATGATCATGTAGTTGACATCGTATTTGTGGCAAAGCCACCGTTCATGATTCTTTCATACATGTCAGTTATGAATCATTGCATATCCCGGTACACCGCGGAGGCATTCACATAGAGTCATATTTTGTTCTAAGTATCGAGCTGTAATTCTTGAGTTGTAAGAAAAATAAAAGTGTGATGATCATCATTTTTAGAGCATTGTCCCAAGTGAGGAAAGGATGATGGAGACTATGATTCCCCCATAACTCGGGATGAGACTCCGGATGAAAAATAAAAAAAGAAAAGAAATGAGGCCATAAAAAATAGAAAAGGCCCAAATATAAAAAAATGAGAGAAAAAGAGAGAAGGGACAATGTTACTATCCTTTTACCACACTTGTGCTTCCAAGTAGCACCATGATCTTCATAATAGAGAGCCTCTCGTTTTGTCACTTTCATATACTAGTGAGAATTTTTCATTATAGAACTTGGCTTGTATATTCCAATGATGGGCTTCCTCGAATTGCCCTAGGTCTTCATGAGCAAGCGATTTGGATGCACACCCACTTAGTTTCTTTTGTTGAGCTTTCATATACTTATAGCTCTAGTGCATCCGTTGCATGGCAATCCCTACTCACTCACATTGATATCTATTGATGGGCATCTCCATAGCCCGTTGATACGCCTAGTTGATGTGAGACTATCTCCCCTCTTTTTGTCTTCTCCACAACCACCATTCTATTCCACATATAATGATATATCCATGGCTCACACTCATGTATTGCGTGAAGATTGAAAAAGTTTTGAGAATGTCAAAAGTATGAAACAATTGCTTGGCTTGCCATTGGGGTTGTGCATGATTTAAATACTTTGTGTGATGAAGATAGAGCATAGCCAGACTATATGATTTTGTAGGGATAACTTTCTTTGGCCATGTTATTTTGAGAAGACATAATTGCTTTGTTAGTATGCTTGAAGTATTATTATTTTTTATGTCAATATTAAACCTTTGTCTTGAATCTTTCAAATCTAAATACTCATACCACAATTAAGAAGAGTTACATTGAAATTATGCCAAGTAGCACTCCGCGTCAAAAATTCTCTTTTTATCATTTACCTACTCGAGGACGAGCGGGAATTAAGCTTGGGGATGCCTGATACATCTCCAACTGTCGGCGTTCTGGGAACGAGGGTCCCCAGACTTGCCTGCCTGCGGCGTGGCTCAAAGGGGGGCCCATCACGGCCCATCTTCATCAACACAAGCTCAAGACCCTCGTGAGGGGCCAAGCCTCGCGGGGCGGACGACAGGGAGCTTCCTCAGGCGCGGCCTCATCAGGCTGGCTCACGAGGAGGCGGAGAGATCAAGGCGAGGTACCTCACGAGGTGCCCATGACGCAAGCCATGACGACCAAGGGCGCCAGGCGGGCGCCAGCCCGCGCAGTGTCCTCCTTTCCTCTTTGGTGCAAAGGGAGCAAGCGCAGGCGAGAGCATCAAGCAAAGGCGTCCATTTTGGTGCAACAAGACCAAGACCAGCCCAACGGCAGGAAGGAAGTCATTGTGGAGCCCAAGTCGGCGTCACCACCAGAGCCTTTGACAGGCGAGGACCAACTTTAGTCAGGATAAGTGTACCAGATGTTCCCCTTCAAAATGGCCAATTGTTGGCGCCCTTCCCGCTCAATATTTGGGAAGAGGCCCAGGGCCTCTGTCTATAAATAGGACTAGCCACACACAGAGCTAGGGGCATCCTGATCTGATCAGTAGCTGGATGCACCCGAGAGAGAGAGAGAGAGAGAGAGAGAGAGAGAGAGAGAGAGAGAGAAGGCGACTGAACTCCCCCAAGCAGTTCATCGCCCCGGCCAAGAACAGACCCTCGCGAGGCTGTTCTTCCTTGTATTGTTCCTCACCATCAGCCCAAGAGGCAATCCACCACACCACAAGCTAGAGTAGGGTATTACACCACAACGGTGGCCCAAACTAGTATAAACCTTGTGTTTCTTGTGTTGTTCCTTTCGTAGTTTAGATCCTAGCGAGGCGGCGGGGTACAGGTAGGTAGAGGGCGAGATCTCCGCGCGCACCCCAGTGTTCGAACCTCAAGGGTCTGCCGGAACCCGAAATCCGACACCAACGTATCTATATTTTTTGATTGCTCCATGCTATAGTATCTATTGTTTTGGACCATATTGGGCTTTATTTTCCACTTTTATATTACTTTTGGGACTAACCTATTAACCGGAGGCCCAACCCAGAATTGCTGTTTTTTTTTTTTGCCTATTTCAGTGTTTTGAAGAAACGGAATATCAAACGGAGTCCAAACGGAATGAAATCTTCGAGAACGTGATTTTCTCATCAGATAAGATCTAGGAGACTTGGACCCTTAGTCAAGAAAGGAGGTAGGCGGCCACGAGGGTGGAGGGCGCGCCCCCTGCCTCGTGGGCCCCCCGAAGCTCCACCGACATACTCCTTCCTCCTATATATACCTACGTACCCCCAACAGATCAGATACGGAGCCAAAAACCTAATTCCACTGCCGCAACTTTCTGTATCCACGAGATCCCATCTTGGGGCCTGTTTTGGAGCTCCGCCGGAAGGGGAATCCACCATGGAGGGCTTCTACATAATCATCATAGCCTCTCCGATGAAGTGTGAGTAGTTTACTTCAGACCTTCGGGTCCATAGTTAGTAGCTAGATGGCTTCTTCTCTCTTTTTGGATCTCAATACAATGTTCTCCCCCTCTCTCATGGAGATCTATTCGATGTAATCTTCTTTTTGCGGTGTGTTTGTTGAGACCGATGAATTGTGGGTTTATGATCAAGATTATCTATGAGCAATATTTGAATCTTCTCTGAATTCTTTTATGTATGATTGGTTATCTTTGCATGTCTCTTTGAATTATCCGTTTGGTTTGGCCAACTACATTGGTAGTTCTTGCAATGGGAGAAGTGCTTAGCTTTGGGTTCAATCTTGCGGTGTCCTTTCCCAGTGACAGTAGGGGCAGCAAGGCACGTATTGTATTGTTGCCATCGAGGATAACAATATGGGGTTTTTATCATATTGCATGAATTTATCCCTCTACATCATGTCATCTTGCTTAAGGCGTTACTCTGTTTTCACTAACTTAATACTCTAGATGCATGCTGGATAGCGGTCGACGAGTGGAGTAATAGTAGTAGATGCAGACAGGAGTCGGTCTACTTGTCTTGGACGTGATGCCTATCTAGTGAAATATATGGCCCCCGGGTCTATTCTCATCATACTAATCTTCCTACGCTTTATTATTGCTTTGCTCTTTACTTTGCCTTTTATTTTACCTTGCATCTTTATACCAAAAATACCAAAAATATTATCTATCATCTCTATCAGATCTCACTCTCGTAAGTGACCGTGATGGGATTGACAACCCATATTCGCATTGGTTGCGAGGAGTTATTTGCTTTGTGTAGGTACGAGGGACTCGCGCGTGGCCTCCTACTGGATTGATACCTTTGTTCTCAAAAACTGAGGGAAATACTCACGCTACTCTGCTGCATCATCCTCTCCTCTTCGGGGAAAACCAACGCAAGCTCAAGACGTAGCAGGGAGACGTCGAGGTGCGAGGACAGCAGTTGCGGTGAGCGAGGAAGGGCGTCGCAGGTGGGAGGGAGAAGTGAAACGAGAGAGCATGGGTCTGGGATTGGGCCTCCGTGCGCTATGTTTATACATGTGTGGGTGGGTTGATAATAGTAGCGCTGGCTTTATACCCACGCTACTACTATAGCATGTCCCGGGGTGCACGGTGGAGACCACTTAGTAGTAGCGTGGGGTTTATAACCCGCGCTACTACTATCAACTTAGTAGCAGCGTGGGTTTATAACCCGCGATGCTACTACGACTGGTCCTGGAAGGCATGGTGGAAATCACTTAGTAGTAGCGAGGGTTAAAAACCCGTGCTACTACTATCAACTTAGTAGTAGCATGGGTTTACAACCCGCGCTACCAGTAATTAGCAGTAGCGAGGGATATAAACCCGCGCTACTAGTAAGCGTCTGCCTATAAGATTTTCCCTAGTAGTGCTTGTTTCTTATGAGCAGGGAAATATTTTTCAGAGAAGTAATAAATCATATCCTGGGGACTACGCACACAACCAGGAGTAAGAGTATTGTACCAAGCTTTAGCATCACCCTTTAATGAGAACGGAAATAATTTGAGAATAAAGTAATAACGAGTCTTCTCATCATGAGTAAAAAGGGTGGCTATGTCATTCAGCTTAGTAAGATGTGCCACAACAGTTTCAGTTTCATAACCATGGAAATGATCAGATTCAACCAAATTAATTAACTCTAAGTCAACAGAGAATTCATAATCCTTATCATCAATAAAAATAGGCGAGGTAGCAAACTTAGGATCACATTTCATTCTAGCATTCAGAGATTTTTCTTTATACTTGCATAATAATTTCTCTAGATCATCTCTATCCTTACAAGCAAGAATATCTCTAGTTGTCTCCTCATTCATAACATAACCTTCCGGTACCTTAGGAAATTCATATCTAGGAAGGGTAGTTCTAGTAGGTGTTTCAGGAGTTTCAGTTTCAAGCTCATCATCAGATTCAACAACATCATGTTGTATTACTCTAGTAATTTGTTCATCAAGAAAGTCACCAAGTGGCCCATCATTATCATCAAGCAAGGTACTAGCATCATTCATAGTAGAAGTAGCATCATCAATAACTTGCGACATAGAATTGATAGCATGTGGTGGTGTTGCAAGTTTACTTATAACAGAAGGTGAATCTAAAGCAGAACTGGATGGCAGTTCCTTACCACCCCTCGTCTTTGAGGGAAAAATCCTAGTCTTGGCATCCTTCAGATTCTTCATAATGATAAATTGATAATAATCCCAAGTGACTCAACAAATATAGCTATGTTCCCCGACAACGGCGCCAGAAAAAGGTCTTGATAACCCACAAGTATAGGGGATCGCAACAGTTTTCGAGGGTAGAGTATTCAACCCAAATTTATAGATTCGACGCAAGAGGAGCCAAAGCATATTTGAAGGTATTAGCAGCTGATTTGTCAATTCAACCACACCTGGAGATTAATTATCTGCAGCAAAGTGATCAGTAGCAAAGTAATATGATAGTTTTGATAATAGTAGTAGCAGCAGTGGTAACGGTAACAGAGATAGCAGTGATATTGTAGCAAGTGCAACAGTAACGATAGCAGTAGCAACTTAGCAAGAACAATATATGATACATTTGTAGGCATTGGATTGGTAATTTGTTGGATGATATTCATCATGAGACAATTATAACCTAGGGCGATACGGCACTAGCTCTAGTTCGTCAATATAATGTAGGCATGTATTCCGTAAATAGTCATACGTGCTTATGGAAAGAACTTGCATGACATCTTTTGTCCTACCCTCCCGTGGCAGTGGGGTCCTATTGGAAACTAAGGGATATTGAGGCCTCCTTTTAATAGAGAACCGTAACAAAGCATTAACACACGGTGAATACATGAACTCCTCAAACTACGGTCATCACCGGGAGTGGTCCCGACTATTGTCACTCCGGGATTACCGGATCATAACACGTAGTAGGTGACTATAACCTACAAGATCGGATCTAGAACATGGATATAATGATGATAACATAAACGGTTCAGATCTGAGTTCATGGCACCTGGGCCCAAAGTGACAAGCATTAAGCATGGCAAAGTCATAGCAACATCAATCTTAGAACATAGTGGATACTAGGGATCAGGCCCTAACAAAATTAACTCAATTACATGATGAATCTCATCCAACTCCTCACTGACCAGCGAGCCTACAAAGAAATTACTCACTCCCGGTGGGGAGCATCATGGAATTGGCGATGGAGAAGGGTTGGTGATGATGAAGAACGAAGATTCCCCTCTCCGGAGCCCCAAATGGACTCCAGATCTGGCCTCCCAATGAAGAACAGGAGGTGATGTCGGCTCCGTCTTGTGGATCGCGATAATTCTTTCTCCCTGATTTTTTTCTGGAAAATAGGATTTTATAGCGTCGGTTTCAGGGTCTGCGGGGCCACCAGGTGGGGACAACCCACTTGGGCCCGCCAGGAGGGGGGCGCACCCTGGTGGGTTGTGCCCACCCAGGTGCCCCCCTCTGGTGGGTCTTGGCTCCAAAAATTCTTGTTTATTGTATAAATATTCCTCAAAAAGTTTCGTTCCATTCCGATAACTTTTATTTCTGCGCAAAAACAACACCATGGTAGTTCTACTGAAAACAACATCAGTCCGGGGTTAGTTTCATTCAGATCATGCAAATTATAGTCCAAAACAAGAGGGAAAACGTTAGGAAAAGTAGATACGTTGGAGACGTATCAGATGCCTATATACATGATCATTGCCTTGGGTATCTTCATAATTATTTGCTCTTCTATCAATTGCCCAATAGTAATTTGTTTACCCACCGTATGCTATTTTCTCGAGAGAATCCTCTAGTGAAATCTACAGCCCCGGGGTCTATTTCCTATCATATTATTTTTAGATATATTAATCCAAAATACCTTTTTTGCACTTTTTATTTACTTATTTTA
Organism: Aegilops longissima; assembly: GCA_021605205.1. Taxonomy (NCBI): domain Eukaryota; kingdom Viridiplantae; phylum Streptophyta; class Magnoliopsida; order Poales; family Poaceae; genus Aegilops; species Aegilops longissima. The sequence goes on along the minus strand of CM038680.1, from coordinate 504,913,805 downwards.
TTTTGTATTTTTGCTAGATCTATTTATCCAATCTCATACAATTTAATCTATCTCAATACCGAGGAGGGATTGACAACCCCTCTTACGCGTTGGGTTGCAAGTTTTTGTGGTTTGTGTGCAGCTGTTGTCTACATAGTGTTGCTTGGTTCTCCTACTGGATTGATAACCTTGGTTTCATAACTGAGGGAAATACTTACCCTTGTTGTGCTGCATCATCTTCTCCTCGTCGGGGAATTACCAACGCAGATACAAGCAATCAGCATGTTGGATAGTGGTCTTGGGGTGGAGTAATAATAGTAGATGTAGTTGGATTAATGGTCTACTTGTCACGGACGTAATGCCTAAGTGAGATTATGCCATGAATGATCATTGCCTGCTTTTAATCTTGTGGCTGACAAGAACAAGGGGAGTGACGACCCCCTGCCTTCGTTGGGTGCAAGCAATTATTGTATTAGTGTGCAGGTGATGCTGACATTGTTAGTGTGGTGCCCCCTATTGGTTCGACAAACCTTGATTCTTAACTGAGGGAAATACTTTCTGCTGATGTGCTACATCACCCTTCCTCTTTAGGGAATCCAACAAATCCTACGGGAGTAGCAGAAGAATTTCTGGCGCCATTGCCAGGGAGACATCATTTACCAAATTAGGTGCCTTTGCACAAACAATTTTCTTTTGTCTGTTTTTATTTTCTTGCTTTTTGTCTTTCACCTTTTTATTTGTCTTCTCTTTTATTTGCCAAAAAAACACCAATAAAATCTTCGGTTGCTATCCCTGCTTCACTATGTCTACTCCTGAAAATACCAAGCTTTATGATTTCACTAATACTAATAACAATGATTTCATTAGTACTCCTATTGCTCCTCCCGCCACTAGTGCTGAGTCTTATGATATTAAAGTTTCCTTGCTAATTTTTGTTATGAAGAAACAATTTTTTGGAAATTTTAATGAAGATGTTGCTTCCCCTCTTAATGCCTTCGTTGAATTATGTGATATGCAAAAATTTAAAGATATGGATAATGATATTGTCAAACTGAAACTTTTTTCCTTTTTCTCTAAGAGATACAGCTAAAGCATGGTTGTCTTCTTTGTCGAAAAATAGTATTGATTCTTGGTCTAAGTGCAAAGACGCTTTCATTGGCAAATATTTCCCTCTCGCTAAAATAGGAATCAAATTATGAACTTTAAGCAACTTGATCAACAACACGTTGCACAATCATGGGAAAGAATAGCTTAAAAAATGTCCCACACACGGGTTGAGTGTTTGGATGATAGTGCCAAAATTTTATGATGGACTAACCTTCTAGATTCAGCTGCAGGTGGAACGCTCAGGGGGATAACACTTGGAGAAGCCACAAAACTTCTTGATAATAAGATGGCGAACTATTTCCAATGGCACATCGAGCGCGCTCCAATTGGTAAGAAGGTAATTTTTCTCGAGGAAATGTCCTTCCTAAATGAAAAGGTTGTTGCTATTATGTCCATACTTGCTGCTAAGAGTGCTTCCATTGATCCAAATGATGTGCCTTTATCTACTTCAATTGAGCAACATAATGATGCTATTGATGTCAATTTTATCTCGAGGAGCAATTTAAATAATAATGCTTATAGAGGGAATCTCAATAATAATCCTAGACCATATCCTGCTAATCCATCTAATGATTATGGTAATTCCTCAAATGCCCCAATCATGAGCTCTCGAGAGATATTGTTCTTCAAAAAATTTAAGCCAGGCATTCTCTTCGAGATAAAAAATGCATGATTCTTCTTCTGCTGATTCTTTCTCGAATAGACACATTGAATTCAAATGGGATCCTATTGAAAGAATTAAATGCAAATCTGAAGATTCGGATGCCGACAAAGGTAAAGAGTCAGGTATAAAGCTTGAATATGATTGTCTTAAGTATTTTGTAGAAACATAAGTTTTTCATTAGCTTAGTGCAAAATATGGACTTGATTCTGAGATAGTAGTTAATTTCTGAAAATATTTTGTTGCTCATGTTGATCTTCCTAAAAAGAAGTGGTTTAAATATCATGAACACATTAAAGATATTTGTGAAGAACCTATTATTGCTAAAATTGAAATACAAGTTGATTATGCTAATACTGTTGTACCCACTTCTTATATTGAAAAGCCTTCTTTCACTTTTAGAATTAAACAACATTACAAGGTTACAACTGTGATTCGTAAAAGTTATAATAAAGCACCTAAACACTCTGAAAAATTAACGTAGAACCTCCCACTGCCATGGCTAAAGATCTTTTGGTTGAAAATATTGATGGACATGTTATATGTTTCTGTGAAGGTGCTGCTAGAATTGATAAACATGTTAGTAATGAACATGATACATTAGATAAGAATAAAAAAGTTGTAGACATGCCTGTTGTTTCTGTTAAGATTGGAGATCATTGTTATCATGGTTTATGCGATATTGGTGCTAGTATAAGTGTTATTCCTTTCTCTCTCCATCAAGAAGTTATGCATGATATTTCATCAAGAGGAGATTGATGTCACTATTAAGTTTGCAAAGAGGGATATCATTTCACCGATTAGGATTGTAAGAGATGTTGAAGTCTTGTGTGGTAAGATCAAATATCCTATTGATTTCTTAGTACTTGAATATGAACAAGGCAATTTTTGTCCACTATATTAGGTAGACCCTTCTTAAATATTGTTAATGCTGAAATTTATTGTGTTCAGAAAAAAATAAAGTTCAGTTTGGTGCTGAATCGCATGAATTTAATTTTTGTAAGTTCACCAAACAACATCATGCTGATTTACCTAATGAGGTTGTTATTATTGGTCTTGCTCTATTGTTGTGCCTACTACTGATCCTTTAGAGCAATATTTGTTAGATCGTGAGAATGATATGCATATGAATGAAATGGATGAAATATTCTGTAGACATGAACATATCTTAAGCATAATTTCTCTGTTGAGATTTTGGGACACCCCACTCCACCTAAGGGTTTTCCCGCGTTTGAATTAAAGAAACTCTTTGATACTTTGAAATATGCTTATCTTGATGAGAAGAAAATATATGTTATTATTATCAAAGAAACCTTTCCGCGCACGAAGAAAAGAGATCACTGAAAACTCTAAGAAAACATCGTGCTGCAATTAGATATACTCTGGATGGTCTTATAGGCATCAGTCATTCTATGTGTCAACACAAAATTCATATGGAGCCCCACGCTAAACCAGTCATTGATCATCAACGCCGCTTAAATCCTAAAATGAAGAAAGTGATAATAAATGAAATATTAAAGCTTCTAAAAGTAGGTATAATATGTTATATAGCTGATAGTAGATGGGTAAGTCTTATTCATTGTGTTCATAAAAACATACATTAAAGGATGATATAATATAATACTCCCTCCATCCCAAAATTCTTGTCTTAGATTTGTCTAGATACAGATCAGTACCTAAACAAATCTAAGACAAGAATTTTGGAACGGAGGGAGTGTTAAATTAGTATCATACTTACTAAAGTTGAACGGGAATACAAAATTGTGATGATCTTAGTGATGCTTTCCACAAAAAACAATATTCTCCTTATCAAACTTGTTCGGACCGAAATTATATTTGTAGTATTCACCGCAGTAATCAATAAAAGATGTGTCTTGTGTAAATACTTAGCATAATCAATAAAAAAAGGATTGTGGTTAATCCAGTTGATAAATTTACAGTCTATGGTTACAACTGCAACTACCACGTTATCACAACGCTCTAACCGAAAGCGCAAATGCCCCTATAAATAGAACAACAATTATTCGAGAACAAAGAACGAGACATCATGTGAAGAAAAAGATGCTATCTCCATGACCTTAGTCGTACTATTTTCCACCACGACAACCAATGGTATTCCAGTGTCATGCCTTGAACGCTCTCAGGCATCCTCAATCCTCGGACCACCGTAAAGAGCAGATGTGTCGTGCACAACGAGAAAGCTGCTTCTTAAGCATAGGCGAACCCCGGTAAGCCACCCTATGTCGGTACCCAACTCAAGGCTTAACCTCATCATGCTTTGTAAGGCGCACGACACGGGTGAGGAAGGGTAATTCCAGACTTTTTTTAAATTTAGCCCTTATATTTTCCCAGATTTGCGTATTATCACTTGTGTTCTTTGTTTAAGAATGCTGGCCGAGAGCAGAATTAATCATTTCAGCCCTTGGCTTATCCATACATCAAATTTAAATCTTTAAGCTCTCCAGATTAGTTCTTGGACTTTCGGTTAAAGCATGTACCTTCGTGTCTTACTCTCAATCATAGATAGATTGTATACAAATTTGCATTTCAGGCCTTGAAGTCCCTTTGCATTACGCTTACATTATGTAGATGATTATCTTGTACCTTTTTTTTATAATTTACGATGTGTTGTGTTTGCTTTCTGTAATCCAGAGAGAGAGAGAGAGGGAGAGAGAGGGCTAGGCCAAAAGTTGGCACCCGGGCATGCTGGTTCGGGCCGCGGCCATGCACCACACACATGGAGGAGACGGGACGGCTTGGACCAAAGCCCACCGCATCCTAAATTTTTTATGGAGCGACCTCTTTGATTTGCATTTGTGAGGATCTAGTACCCTCCTCTGTGTTACAGGAAGAGGATGCGGATACGGTTTCAGAGGGGTATACGGCCCCTCTGCATCCAGATTTGAGCGTGTAGACTGATCTCGGTTATATGGACCGAGCAAGTGGACAGGATAAGCCAAAACGAACCTGGAAGAGGAAGGTATATCCTGCATCTGTTGTGCATAGAAGTGCGAGAATTCAGACCACAAAAAAATTTCATGATGAAATATGAAAGGAATCTTTTGAAATAGCAGAGGTCTGGCAGGCTTGGCTAAAAGAAGGTTCCTGGCGGAAGCATCTTTAGAACATAAGTTGGATTTCATTGCCTTACTTGAGACTGGTAGGGATAATTTACATCGCAGTTTCTTGGCACCTTATCTGGTGGTGTTGACTTTGATTGGCTCTGTCTACCTCCAAGAGGAAGATCCAGTGGGGTATTACTTGGGGTCAAGTGCGAGAAGCTAGAAGTCCAAAGCATAGTGCTAGGGGACTTTGCCGTGAAATTCAGGGTGCGCTCGAAAGTTTCCATTCCCCTGCTTGGTGGTCAATAAGATGGATAGATGACTTATCAAAATCTTTTCAAGTCGTGTGGTGTACGTCACACATGGTGAATCTATCACTTGAATTTGGGTTAATATATGTCTTGAAGTAGTATTTGCAGGAAACATTCCATATGGTACTATATTACTTGATGTTAGTAAGTTCATTTTGATACTTATTTGCTCGAAACATCCCACCACCATTTTGATGCCACCAGAGAAACAAAAAATAAGAAAAATAAAATTGAAACGAACAGGTCCCATGTCCTCTTCTCTTTGCCCGTGATGAGGCCACCAGACGGGAAAAGGAAGGGGTACTAAGGGCATCTCCAACAACAACCCAATACACTGTACGCCAAAAGTAGTTTTGCATCACCTGAAAATGGTTTGCTCCAACAGCTGCCCTATATTGGGCAAAAAGGAGAAGCTTCGTATTTCATCTATCATTGATGAATTAGAAGCTTTGACGGAGGTTAGACCTCTATCTGAGTATGAAATCGAGATCAAGAATCATTCAAATGCACGGATAGCTAACATGCTGCATGAAGAGGAACTCAAATACCAACATTCCAACTCTCAGTTTATCCTAAAAGGTGATTTGAATACTAGATATTTCCATGAAGTCTCATATGGCAGACACCGAAAGAAAATTATTCATTCACTACAACAGGATGAGGGCACAACTGAGGGGCATGACCAACTTAAATCTTATATCACTAATTACTACAAAAATCTGTTCAGAGCACTAGAGGAAGGAAACTTCTTGATGGATGAATCCTGAGCAGATGACATCCCCCAGGTCTCTGATGAGGAAAACAACCTTCTAACAGCCCCATACTCCCAGGAGGAAGTTAGAAAGGCGGTTTTCCTAATGGAGCATAACAAAGCCCCAGGCCTAGATGGTTTTCCCGCAGAGTTCCATCAGAACTTCTGGGAAGTCATCAAACTGGATCTCCTACTTTTGTTTAGCGACCTTCATGCTGGCCAACTTCGGCGAGATTATTTTATTACCTAAGGTTAATGAGGCTAAAAGGATACAACAATATAGAACTATTTTCCTCCTTAATGTTAGTTTTAAAATATTCACAAAGGTTGCGACTATTATGCTAAATTCGGTTGCCGAACATGTGGTTCGTCCTTCACAGGCAGCTTTATGCAAGGCAGACACATCCTAGATGGAGTTGTTATCCTTCATGAAATAGTCCATGAATTACACCGGAAAAAGTTGAATGGGTTGGTACTCAAAATTGACTTTGAAAAGGCTTATGACAAAGTCAAGTGGCACTTTCTTCAACAGACTCTCAGAATGAAAGGATTTTATGCAAAGTGGCGCGCTATGATCCATAGCTTCGTTTCCGGAGGTTGTGTTGCCATTAAGGTCAATGATGACGTTGTACACTATTTCCAAAATAAGAAGGGTTTGCGACAAGGTGACTCATTATCGCCCATGCTATTCAATATAGTGACGGACATGCTAGCGGTCATGATTGAGCGTGCCAAGGTTGATGGCCAAATTGATGGGGTAGTAAATCATCTAGTTGATGGTGGTCTCTCTATACCTCAATATGCCAACGATACAATTCTCTTCATGGATCATGACCTCGAGAAAGCGAGAAATATGAAACTGATTTTATCAGCTTTCGAGCAACTCTCGGGTCTTAAGATCATTTTTCATAAAAGTGAATTGTTTTGATATGGCGATGCTCAAGACGAGGCCCACTTGTATGCTGAACTGTTCGGATGCGGGTTGGGCCAATTTTTTATCTCATATTTGGGGATACTGATACATTATCGGAGACTCACAAATGCTGAATGGAAACACGTCGAGGAGAGACTGCAAAACCGACTTAGCAGTGGGAAAGGTAAATTGTTGTCTCTGGGTGGAAGATTGGCCCTCATAAATTCAGTACTAAGTAATATGGTACTATATATGATCTCCTTCTTCCAATTGCCGAAAGGAGTTTTACATAGATTGGATTATTTCTGATGAAGATTCTTTTGGCAAGGAGATAGTGAGAGAAAGAAATATCGATTGGCTAAATGGAGTGTGGTTTGCCATCCCAAAGACCAAGGTGGGTTGGGCATTCATGACCTTGAGGTTAAGAATAGGGCCCTACTCGGCAAATGGTTGTTTAAATTACTAATAGAAGATGGTGTATAGCAAACCCTCCTAAGGAGGAAATATGTGGGTTCCAAGGTAATATCCCAAGTATACTGGAAGCCTAGGTATTCCTACTTTTGGGCGGGTCTAATGGCTACAAAAAAATATTTCTTCTGCTATGGATCCTTCTCAATCAAGGACGGCTCAGAAATTAGATTCTGGGAGGACAAGTGGCTAGGAAATGCCACACTCTGGGAACAATATCCAGCTCTATACAATATTGTGCGTCACAAGGGTGATACTATCGCCGCGGTAATGGAATCATTTCCACCAAATGTGACATTCATAAGAGATTTAATTGGACCTAGACTCCAATCATGGAACGTCCTGCTCTAGCGGTTGTCCACGGTGCAATTGTCACATGGGTCTGATGTATTTCGTTGGAACCTACATGACAATGGTCAATTCTTAGTGAAGTCCATGTATAGAGCTTTGCTCCAATCTGATGTGCTAGTTGATAATAACAAGAAGATCCAGAAAATGAAGATACCTCTTAAGAATAAAATCTTTGGATGGTATCTTCGTCGCGGAGTCATTCTTACTAAAGATAACCTTATTAAGAGAAATTGGCATGGAAGTCCGCAATGTGTTTTTTGTCACCATGATGAGACAATAAAACATTTATTCTTCCAATGCAAATTGGCTCGTTCTATATGGTCAGTCATCCAAATAGCTTCTGGCTTGTATCCTCCTTGTAGTGTTGTTAATATTTTTGGCAACTGGTTACATGGGATTGATCACAGGTTTAGAACTCTTCTCAGGATGGGAGCGCTTGCCGTTATTTGGTCGCTTTGGCTATGTAGAAATAATAAGGTTTTTAACGGTAAAAGTACTTCTCTGATGCAGGTTATCTACATATGTATCGGGACGCTTTGTTTATGGTTCTATCTACGACGCGTGGAGAATCGAGACCTATTTTACGGAGGTGTGTACACGATTGGAGGCTACAGCGACGGATACTTTCACCCAACATGGGTGGCAGCATGATCTTAGGATTGGCCCCCCTCCGCTTTAGGTGTTATACATATATTTTTGTATTTCGTTTTTTTTTTTCGTTTGTGTGAGAGGACCTTATGTGGTTGTGTGCATCTTAGTTATGCAGAGGCCGGGTGTAATGCTTAAACCTTTTAAGCAATAAAGCGCCCCCTTTCAAAAAAATTATATTGGGCACGACAATTTCATACATATTAAACATATTCGTATCAAACTCATCTCAAGTGATTACAAAACAAAATAATTCACTACAAACGTAAATTGTTCATCACACATCACAGAAATTGCTCACCAATCCAGAACACCAAATTATTATACAAATTGTTCATCACACATTCACACATCACACAAATTGTTCATTACACAAATTATTCATCGCACGAGAAGATGAAACTAGGAATGTTGTTTTTCATGCCACTTCCACCACTCCCCCATGACATCGTTTTGAATATCTACGTGTGTATCGACATCTCGAATGTCATGGTACACCTCAAGAAAACGCTGGATTTGGTCCTCCCTTCTATATATGCAGTTGCACATGTTTCCCATATGAGCTCATACAATGTGTAATCCAAATCTTGATCATGCTCATTCTCAGTGATCATGTACTAAAGGACCTCTTGATCCCAAAACATAGCCGGTCCTCGCACAATAGCAATTTGGGCTTGCAAAATTCCCAAAGCCCTCTCCACATCTTTCCTAGCGTCCGCTCGAGAATTGTGAAAGTAGAGTTCTTTCTTACCATGAGGAGTTGAAATTGGCTTCACAAAAGTAGACCACTTTGGATAGATCTCATCCGCAAGGTAGTAGCCCATATTGTATGTGCGGCCATTTGCTTGGAACTCCATCGACGGTGATTCTCCATTGGCTAACTTGGCAAAGAGAAGTGGCCGTTGTAGAACATTGATGTCATGGAGAAAACAAGGCATCCCAAAGTATGCATGGCAAATCCATGTCTCCTTATCGGCCACGGCCTCAAGAACGATGGTGACATCCTTCTTTTGTCCTTTGAACTGTCCATCCCATGCCGCAGGGCAGTTCTTTCACTTCCAGTGCATGCAATCAACGAAGCCCGGCATACCTGAAAATCCACGGGCTGAGTTCATCTCCAAAAGCCTCGTTGTGTCCTGAGCATTGGGTGCTTTCAGATACTATGGCTCAAACACCTCAACCACTGCCTTTGCAATCGCTTGACATAAAAGATTGAAGTGCTCTCTCCCATTGCCAAGTTATCATAAAAAATCATTCGAAGCACCATACGCCATCATGCGCAATGCGACAACCACCTTCTGGATGATGTTGTGTCCAAGATTTCCAGTGCAATTGCTCCTCCGCTCAAAGGTCCGAGCATTTTGCTTCATACAGTTGGCAATGTGAAGGAACAAACCCGAAGACATCCTAAACCGACAGCGATAAAGTATCGTTCTTGATATGTTGGAGACGGACCAAAGTAGAGGCGCATCATTCTAGCGTGTGTCTCATGCCTATCCCTCTGAATCACCTCTCGCTCATAAACGGAACCACCATGCTTGGGCTTCTTGTTCTTGTGCATCATCAAGATCAAAGCAATATCCTCATGCTTGGTCATGTCGTATTGCTCTTCTCACGAGGAATCATCGCACGGAAAACATGAATCGACTGAACTCATCTACAATGCAATAGTTTTGATTACCATCTACTCATTTGTCCACAACTAAAAAGAAGAAAGCAAAAACCAAAAATACCTTGTGCGCAATTCGTCGAACACCTAGAGTGCGAGGAGGAAACCGGCCGGCAACGCGTCAGAGGCTCTGTGTGGTCACCATGCCGTGGCGAATCGGCCGCGTGGACGTCGGAAGGGCCGCCGGTAGCTGAATAAACTAAAACAAGACAATGGAGAACCGCGAGCATTGGGGAAGGGGGAGGACGCGCCGGCTGTCACAAGTGTGGTGTTGCCCGCACGCGGGGTGGAGGAGGTTGGTGCCACGTTCGAGGAGAGAAGAGGAGGTCCATCGGGTACACCGTATGCGTCAGTCAGCCGAGCGTTGCAGTGTCGCTATGCTCTGTCGCGTGAAGCGTGTGGGGGTAGGATATGAGCTGAAATGCTTATAACTATTTGATTCAGAAGGTGATGGGCAGATGATTAACACGGGAGTGATTGGAGGGATTCCATTCGATCTTTGTACTCTACCGTCCGATCATCATCAACTAGAAAACAACTTATTTATTCTGGTCGGCTCTACAGTATCCAAGTGTTTTTTAGAGGAAAGACATACGCCCGACTTTATAGATAAAGCCATAAGTCAAGTAGCAACCACATATCAAATCGTATCACACAGCAACCAGACCTCAACCACGGGTCGAACAAAAGTAAGAAAAGACAGTCAGGTACATGGCTCCCTCGTCAGTACATGACACGCAGGCTGGAGAAGCAAAGCCAAGTGCAACTAGTTTGCCGGAGTCAAAAGGAAAACGTCTAAGCATCCTGCTCTTGTCTGTGTAATTGGGAAGCCGAGTCCCGAACTTTGGAAATCAGCATAGAGAGCGCATCCTGGTCGTCGGCCCTAGTCAATGATTTTCGCTGCTGCAAGAGAGCACATGCTTTAAATAAGCAATCAGCAGGTTTAGTCGGAAACACATGCTCAATAGTAAATTTGTTCCTCGTCGTCCATAGGGACCAGCATAGAGCCCCCAGACCCACCCAGAAGATGCGCTTGGAGACTCCAGACAAGTTTGAAGCTAAGCTACGCAGCTCGGCAAAGGAGGCAGGAGCCCAAGAAACACCAAGCCATTCTCTGACACAGCTCCAAATGAGCTTAGCCAAGACACAGTGGAAAAAAATATGCTCCATATCCTCCAGGGCACCACACAGAGCAAATGGGAGCCCGGCCCATTTCTCTTACGAATCTGATCAGCCGCAGGCAACCTGCCTCTAAAGGCTTGCCATAAGAAAATCTTAATCTTAGGAGGGATCCAGGCCTTCCAAATCTGGGAGAAACGATTAGTAGGGGTGCTACCAACAAGCTTAGAGTAAAGGACTTAACAGAGAAACGCCCAGAGGCCGACAGTGGCCACGTCACCGAATCCTTATGCATAGAGAGCGAGGGGAAGAAGGCAGTAAGGCGCTGCCGGTCTTCAAACTCTTCAGGCGACAAGGATCGACGAAAGGCCAGGTTCCACCCAAGGGACGCAAGCTCCGCAATAGAAATATTCGGATCAGCGCAATAAGAAAATAAGGTGGGGAATGTAACCGAGAGGGGTGAGTCTCCACACCACCAGTCAAGCCAAAACCTACTAGAAGAACCATCCCCTACTACAAACCTAACAAAAGACTAGAAAACAGTCCTCACTTTGACCAAGGACTTCCAAAACTGAGAACCACCGCAAGAGTGGGCAACCATCAGGCTCGAGGAAGGAAAATACTTAGCCTTAAGAATAGATAACCAGAGAGGTTGGTCCTCAGCACTCATAATTTTCCACCACCATTTGATCAGCAAGCATTGGTTCATGATGGAAGTGTTAATAATCCCTAACCCCCCAAGGTTTTTGGGCCTACACATCAGCTTCCATTTAAGAAAGCGGTATTTACGACTGTTATCAGCAGCGTTCCAGTAAAACGTCCCGCGGTGTTTATCAAAACTAGCGTGAATCCCACCCGATAATAGGTAGAAGCCCATCAGGAACATGGGGAGGGAAGACAGACAGGCATTGATCAAAGCCACTTTGCCCGCATTGGTATTATACCTCCCACGCCAAGGAAGGACCCTATTGCCCACCTTGGTTACCACCGGGGCAAAATATTTCACATGGAGTGCGTCCGGGGATATGGGAAGGCCCAAGTATTTGAAAGGGAACAACCCTAACTTCCAGTTAAGAAGGTGTGCCACCCGCACAGCTTCAGACTCGTCCACACCAGTAACTATAACTTCACTCTTGGCAAAATTGATCTAAGATCCGACATCGCCTCGAAGCAGAGGAGAATAAATTTAAGATGGGCGAGGCAAGCATCTTTCAGCTCAACCATAATGATAGTGTCATCCGCATACTGAAGGTGGGTGATCCCGTGGGGGAGGAGATTAGAGCTGACCAGAGAGATGTGCCCATGAGAAGCTGCCCTGGAGAGCAAACGGGATAAGGCATCCGCTATGAAGTTGAACAAGATGGGCGAGGCCGGATCTCCCTGCCGAAGGCCCCTGCCATTGGCAAAAAACTTACTAACCTGACCATTAACAGAGATAGCAATATGACCTCCCAAGACCAACTACGTGATTCTATGAACACAGTGCCCCTCAAACCCTTTAGCCAACAGGACCCTCCGCAAGAAAGGCCAGCTCACCGAGTCGTAAGCCTTCTCAAAATCAAGTTTAAGAATCACCGCTTTAGACTTGCGAACTTTAAGGTCATGCACAATTTCATGCAGGCAGAAAACCCCATCCAAGATGAAACGGCCTTTAATAAAGGCCGATTGAAAAGGACTAATAGTACGATGGGCAATGGGGGAGAGGCGCGTAGCGAGCCCTTTGGCTGGAAATTTGGTGAAATTATTGATGAGGGCAATAGGCCTAAATTGCGAGATCAGGTCAGCACCCTTGACTTTAGGAATAAGAGAGATGACAACATAGTTAAGGCGAGACATATCCACAATCCCCAGCTAGAAGCCTTGGATGATCTTGCAAACGAGGACCCGCAACTGCGGCCAGAACTTCTTAAAGAAAGGGATCAAAAAACCATCAGGCCCAGATGCAGCATTCGGATTAGTCGAACTTGTCACCTGCCAAATTTCCTCATCAGTTAAAGGGACCATCAATCCCAAGTTCTCATCCGAAGAGATCTTACAACCAGCATCCCAGAAGTCAGAGGAGATTAGAATAGAACTCGACAATGTGGTTAAGAATGATAGACTGATCCGAGGTCCTGACACCATCAATGATAAGACTGTCAATGAGACATCTCCGGCACCTACCATTTGCGATCGCAAAGATATAAGCCGTCACTGCATCACCCTTCAGGGTCCAATTAAGAGCGCCGCGTTGACACCAGTAGATCTCCGACTGCTTATGCAACTGCATCAAAGCATCTTCTAGGGAATAACGAGTGGCCCATTGAGACGCAGAGAGCCCAGATAGGTCCGCAGTGAGGTCCAGATCCCGGAGTTGGGATTCTAGAGCCTCTTTATCCCTACGATAATCAGCGGCCCAATTACGAGACCATCCCCTCAAGAATTTACAAAGCTCATAGGACATCTTATGCCAGTCATCCAAGGGGCCAAAGGAGCGGCGAGGGGAGTAAAGAAGATTAGAAATTTTGGAAGCCAACATCTCACAGAAACCCTCCACGACAAGCCAGGACGCGTCAAATTGGAAGCGGAAGGAGACGTAGAAGAAAGCATGCCCGCATCCATGACGAGGGGAACATGATCGGAGCCCACCGTAGGCCTGGCTTCCAACACCGCATGAGGGAAAAGCAAATCCCACCACTCACAAACAAAGACCCGATCCAGCACCGACCGAACAGGGAAGGATTGATGGTTAGACCAGGTAAACCGCGCCCCCACCCTAGGGAGTTCACAGAGCGCGCAGTTACTGATGAACTAATTAAAAGCGTTGGCAAGGGGCCATGAGAAATTAATGCTATTTTTATCCGCCGGGGAGCGTAACAGATTGAAGTCACCACCAATTAGAAGAGGAATATTACAGGATTCAATCTTAGTAGAGAGCTCATCCAGAAACAAAGAGGCAAGGGAGTGATCAGCGGGGCCATAAACCACCATAAATTCCCATAACTTGTTTAGCTGACGATGATGAACCACACAGCTCGCACAAAAAATGCCATGATCAAAGGCAATGAAATCAAACACATCACGTTTAGACCCTATCGAGATGCCCCCCGAGTGGCCCGACGCAGGGAGAAAGTGCCAGTCGAACCTATCCATGCCAACCACAGCAGATAGTTCAGGAGGGGAAAAGGATTCCTTAAACGTTTCAACAAGACCTAAAATATCAATATGCTCACCACAGACCAGGTCATGAATCTGGTCTCGACGCCCCCTAGCGCCAAAACCTCTAACATTCCAGAAGAGGGCTTTCATTTATAGGAAAGATTTTTAATGCGGAGGCTCGATCTGCACGGAGCCAAGCAAGGCTTAGAGCGCTTGGACTGGCCTCTCTTGACTTGAGTGGAAGGTGGAGGCGACTGGCCACAACCAATTGTCGCTCCACCCTCCCTAGAATGAACCTGGGCCCCCGCAGGCCCGGCAACAGCCGCGACCTCCATGGCCTTGGCAATCGCCGCCTGGGCAGCCTCGTTAGCCCTAATGGCAGAAAAGAGACGAGAGGGAGAACCCAGCCCCGGTGCAACTGACACCCCAATATCAGACATAACATGAAGCAAGTGATCATCCGAAAGCGAAGGCAAAACAAGACGAATAGGGGAAGCAGGGGGAGGGGAATGAACGGATGAACCTGAAGGAGGGAGATCCCTGGCCGCAGCGCGCCTCTCAGCCCTCACCGCCACCGAAACACCAGAGTCACACACGCGCCGGCCCTTGCGCGCCGTAGACGCCGGGGAGCGCAGCGATGGAGAGCACCGCACAGGCGACGCCGGACCCGGGCCAGATCCCGAAGCAGATCCCAGGTCCTTACCCAGACGGCGAGCCAGACCAGCCACAGAATGCTTGGAGCCAGAAGAAGCCCTACTCTTAGCAGATAATTTACGAACCGACGTCTTCTTCTTCTTCTTAGTTATATGCTCGGTGGAACGCGGGGTGGGGGGGGGAGCAGGTAGGTCCTCGATCCCAGAGAAGGAGGGAGACAATGGACGAGCAGGCACGTTGGAGCAAACGCCAGAGAAGGGCATGCCCTTGTTAGCAGCAGTCACACGAGGATCCAAATCATCCTTCTGAGGGTTAGCAGCCGGGGCATTGTCCTTGAGCATCTCCTGTTCATCAGGCTCCAACTTATCCCATTCAGACTGAGTAAAACGGGGATCCGAGCCACCACTAGGGTTCTGCCCGCCAGCCGAGTTGTCCCCCTGCTTATCATCACGAACTGGCGGCTTGGGAGGAGGAGGCGGAGGAGGGACCAAAATTATATTCTCCTTATCAAACTTGTTCGGACCGAAATTATATTTATCAGCTTGAGTTATGCTTTTGTTGCTTTTGTTGAGATGAACCTCTCTCAAGAATACAAGCAAGAGGTGACGGCGACAAACGAGCGCGGATAGGCACAAGACACATCTTTTTTCTAACACTTGTAGACTAAAAAGGTGGATGTCGTTAGTAGGTGTATTCAACCAACGCCCAGACTCCCCCACAACGATCAGGCTCTCAGCCAAGTCTGGCCAGCAATATGAGGCAGCTGTAGATCCCTACAACAAACGAGTGCACTATCAACATCGATGTGGTTTGTTTATCTCTAATATCTCAAAAAATTGCTGCTGCGTGTGATATATATATATATATATATATATATATATATATATATATATATATATATATATATATATATATATATATATATATATATATATATATATATATATATATATATATATATATATATATATATATATATATATATATATATCTACAACTGATTGTAGAATAATATTCTACAATAGGCAAGCTCCTATATAAGGTAGTTTTGAATCAGAGACCGACCGACCGAGCCTCCTTCCCGGCGCCTCAAGGCTACCCGCCCTCGGCAGCCCTCTCCCAGCGAGCCCCTTCCCCCTCGTCCATCGCCGCCTGTGGCGTCGTGGCGGCAGCCCTCCCACTTCGGCGCCCTGCTGAACAGCGCGGAAGCTGCCGCGACAGCTGCTGCATGGTGCCGCTTAACGAGGCGCCGAGGTCGAACCCGGCCTGCCCGAGCCGGCCGCCGATCTCCACGAAGGACGCGACGGCCACGGCCGGGAGGTCGGCGCCGACCGTGAAGGGGGCGGCGGGGAGCTCGATGTCGAAGGGGAGGAGCTTGAGCGGCGGGCGGGCCACGGGAGCTGCGGCGTCTGCACGTGGAGGTGGAGGAGCAGCCCCGAGACGCCCTGCGCGAGGCTGTAGGCCAGGTCCTGCCCGTGCCGCTGCACACCCAACAGCGCGTCCAGAGAGATCTCCATGGATGGCGGCGGTACGGGGCGCCGGGCGGAAGCGCGCCTCGGCGTAGCGGATTAGCTCGAGCGGCGGCGAAATAGACTGGTAGTAGCCTGTGTATCCCTACCATCGAGGTGTTCGACGAGAAGTACAAAGGTAGCAGTAATTGGAAGTACATACAATATTTAGGTAGAAGTACAGAGCAGTACAACATGTGAGCGAGGAAGTACCTGCTGAGAATTATTCCTGCTAGGGAGGCAGTACCATAGTTACACTGAGAGAAGTACTGAATAGTTTGAACTAGCAGTACAAGGTGTCCTTTATGCTAATTTGGTACTCATCTTTTGCAGCTGCTACTTGGAGCTGTGGAATTAGCAAGCTTAGGGAAGTGCAAAAAAGGTTCTCTGTAGTGAAGAGTAGCAGTACAGAATATCTTGAAGCGGCAATGCAGATAAAAAATGCAAAACTAGCCTTAATAAAAATTGTGTAATTGAGAAGTACAAACCCTATAAGATCAAGAAGTACGAAACTGATATTCCCAAGAAGTACAAGATACATGTCGAAGGAAACTGACTTATGTAACATAATTTACGAGCAATACAAAAGAATATTGCAGAGCAGTACGAAACTCATATTCTATGGGTGCGGGGTTATTACGGGTTCCAACGTCGAGCACAAGCACGAGCTCCTTCTCCAACGAGAGGTGCGAGGGTAAAAATGTACTTCTCTTCATCGTGGCATTCTGTGGCATTCCTTTTACTCCTACGGGCGACGAGGAGATTGAATGAAATTTTGACCTCCTGAGTGGAGAATTACGGAAGTACAAAGGTAGCAATAATTGGAAGTACATACAATATTCAGGTAGAAGTACAGAGCAGTACAGCATGCGAGCGAGGAAGTACCTGCTGAGAATTATTCCTGCTAGGGAGGCAGTACCATAGTTACACTGAGAGAAGTACCGAGTAGTTTGAAGTAGCAGTACAGGGTGTCCTTTATGCTAATTTGGTACTCATCTTTTGCAGCTGCTACTTGGAGCTGTGGAATTAGCAAGCTTAGGGAAGTGCAAAAAGGTTCTCTGTAGTGAAGAGTAGCAGTACATAATATCTTGAAGCAGCAGTGCAGATAAAAATGCAAAACTAGCCTTAATAAAAATTGTGTAATTGAGAAGTACAAACCCTATAAGATCAAGAAGTACGAAACTGATATTCCCAAGAAGTACAAGATACATGTCAAAGGAAATTGACTTATGTAAAATAATTTACGAGCAATACAATTTAATCATTTTGCGTAATACAATTTTTTTATTGCAGAGCAGTACGAAACTCGTATTCCGCAGAAGTACAAGGCAAAATTGTGTTCTTTTAAAATAAATCCGAGCAGTACAACTTATTCATTTCGAGGAGTGCAATTATTATTATTATTATTATTATTATCGGGCAGTAAGAAACTCATATTCCACAGAAGTACAAAGGTACATATGGAGGGAATTTGAGTTCTGTGGAAAAAAATTATGGGTAGTACAATTTAATCACTTTGAGAAGTACATAAACTTCTTTATTGTCGGGTAGTAAAAAAACTTTTGTAAATTTCAGTAGCTTTCCAACGGTATATCATTTTCGCTATTCCGAGAAGTGGTCAAAAAATTAATATATAATTAATGTTCGTCTATTTTGAATGAATCTCGGTATTTTCAAAACTGCTCAAGAATTATGTAAAATTTGAAAAACATTAATACACGAAAAAGATGTGAATTTCAGTACCTTTCCAATGTCATATGACAAATTTTATCTACCACCAGTGGTAGTTACCACCACTTGAGTTTTATATGTAATATGTAGTATCTATCAAATCGAGAGTATATATGTAGCGTAGTATGTAGTATATAAGAATGTTTAGGTAGTATATATACTTTTTTTGGTAGTATGTATCATATTTTAAGTATGCTCTCTTTTATGTACAAATATATACGTATTTCACAAATATAATAAAACCATGGGCCAACTTAATTTTTTTTTCATGCAACTCACTTTGGTGTATCTTATATATAGTATATGAACATACTTAAAATGATAAAGTAGGATATATACTACCATAAGATAGTATATGAGACATGTGGGGTAACTACCCTCAGGTGGTAGGATGGATTTTCCGTATATATATATATATATATATATATATATATATATATATATATATATATATATATATATATATATATATATATATATATATATATATATATATATATATATATATATATCACTTTGTGTTTCGCAGGCATGCCAAACAGATGCGCTGGCTCTTTGGCTAGGAGCAGGCTGCATGCATGCGTGATCGAACTCCAACTTGCAGCACGGCTCTTTTACCCTTCCTCACCCAAAGGGTGAAGGGCACGGTCTTCTTTAGTTGTTTCTAGAAGCAGTACATGATCTTGCATCATGGCATTCACATTTTAAATTTTGATTCATCTCATGCATACACTAAAAGTAGCTTAATGAAATGGATACATCATAATATAATCGAGCTTAATTCGAAGATGTAACGCCCCGGATTCGACGCGCCAGGTGTCCGTCAGTTATTTGCCGTCCTTGCCATATCATGTGCTTGCAAGTTGCACTTTGCCATGTCATCATCTGCATTTTATATCATGTCGTCATGTGCATCGCATTTGCATATATGTTCTTCTCATGCATCCGAGCATTTTCCCCGTTGTCCGTTTTGCAATCCGGCACTCCTATGTCCCCCGGCGCCCCCTTTTACCTCTTTTCGTGTGCGGGTGTTAAAATTTCTCGGAATGGCCCGAGGTTTGCCAGCGGACTTGGTATAGCACCGGTAGACCGTCTGTCAAGTTTCATGCCATTTGGAGTCCGTTTGATACTCCAACGGTTAACCGGGGAATCGTAAAGCCCTCTTTGTGTTGCAGGCCAACACCCCTTCCAAAGTGGCCCAAAACCCAGCAAACTCACCTCCATGCCCTCGTTCGTTCGATCACGATCGTGTGGGCGAAAACCGCACCTCATTTGGACTCTCCTAGCTCCCTCTACCTATAAATAAGTCCCCCCTTCATTTTTCGCAGATGAATCTTCCCTTACCCTAAAAATCGCCCTCCGCCGTGCCCGGACATGTCCGTCCGCGCCGGACGCATCTCCGCCGCCGTCCGTAGCCAATGGCGCACCGCCACGTGGCCTCTCGCGTCGCACCCGCCGCCGCCGGCCGCGGGCCAGGTCGGGCCCGCCCGAACCGATGCACCGCCCGCGCTTCGCCTCGCTCCTCCGCCGCTACGCCCTTGGCGCCGCCCTCGCCGCCGCCGCTCCTCGCCCGGCGCCGCCCGTCTGCACCTCCGTCGCGGGACCGCCTGCCCGCCGCCGCCAGCGCCCAGGTACCGCCCGGGCCGCATCGCCCGCCGCTTCCCGTCGCCGGCCTCTGCGCCGCCGCCCGCGACCTCCAGCTTCGCCCGCCGCCTCGGTGCTCGCCCCGCCGCCGCCCGGGCACCTCGCCCGTCCCCTCGCCGGACCGCCCGCGCCGTCCCCAGCTCGGCCGCCGCCTCTCTCGCCCGCCCTGCCGCCTCCGGCCTTCCCCTCGTCGTCGGAGCTCGCCCGCGCCTCCCCGCGCCTCGCCGGAGTCGTCTCCGGCCGGATCCGGCGAGATCCGGCCCGGAACCGCCGGGTGGATGAAATCCACCACCACAGCCATCCAAACGCCTCCCCGCTGCGCCCGGATCTCCTCGTCCCGCACGCCTCCGTCCCGGGTTGACTTTTCGGAGGGTATATTTTCATCTAAGTCCTGTAATATTTTTGCATTATCATGCCATGTTCATCGCATCATAACTTGCCGCATACTGCTCCGTTTTGTGCGTGTAATATGTCAAATTGTTCGCCTCGACGAGTACTGTACTTCATTCCATTGCATCATGTTCATTTGATTCCATGTTGATGCCCTAATAATCGTTGCAAGAGTGCTATGTGATGTTAATCTGCTGAAACTATTATAACTTGATGATTTGTCATTTTTGTTGCATTTTGTGTGTGCATCCTATGAGCATGAGCTCTACATGTGTTTTTGCTACATCATGCCATCTTTATAGGGGTGCCATCCATGTATTTTTGTGAGTTGTGTAGTGAGTGCATCGAGCTTGTTCAGTAGGGTACTTGTTGTTGCTGTTTTGCTAGGCTGAATCTGTTATTTCGTGATGCTATGTAAACCTGCTGCTATAAGTCATTCTATGCATAATCTGGATATGTTCACTAAGGATGTTTTGTTCTACATGTCATGCTCTATCCATCCATGCCCCTGAGTGCATTTATAGCTTGCTTTAGATTGTTGTAATCTTGCTCTCAAATTGCTAAATGATGTTGCTGTCAGCCTGTTAACATGTTCAGTTTTGCCATGTGATTTCCTAGTGATCCATGCACCCTATGAACTTGCTCTTACCATGCTTAGCTTCATAATCATGTCTTCTTTCTATTGGTTGCCTTGACATGCCATGTATTACTCTGTGGTGAGTGGTTCAAGCTCACCAACATGCCTACTTATTGTTGTTCCTGCCATGTATGAATCTGTAATATAACTTGCCATGTTTACATGGGTGCCATCATATCTTCTGATCCTTTTTGGCTCATGGTCAGTAAAGGACTTTTGTTATATGCCATTAGTAGATTCATGCCATGCCTTTGTTTGCATTGATAAGTTCCTGCAACATGTTGTTTGATAGCTCTAAACATTGCAACCTGATGTTATTCCTGGTAAGTCTGAAACTGTTATTATTTGCAATCTTGCCATGTCCTTTTGAGCATGTTCTAGTGATTTCTGGAGATAGCTCAGTGTTCATGTTTTGTCGTGCTTTACCTTTACATCACGTTCATGCCTTTTGTTACCATGTTAAGATGCTGTAGCATATTGTTTTGATGCTTGTAATATGCCTACTTGCTGTTTTGGACAGATTGTTATGTCTTGTAGTGTGTGTTGCACCGTTGCTCCGTTTTGAGTGTGTTCTATATGAAACTTGCTTGATTTTGCATGTAGTTTCATATTATCATGTTGTATCCTTGTTTTGAGGTGTTTGATTGATGTTTGTATGCATTTTGCATCAATGCCATGTTTAACTTGTTTTGCTCATATCTTCTAGACCGTAGCTCCGAATCTAATGAACTTTATATGTAACTTGACTAGAATTTCGTGTAGATCATCGTGGTGCATCTTAACTTGCTGTTTAACAACTTGAACATAAGGTTTATTCAGATCTGGACCAATTTCGAAATTTACATATGAGGACTTACTGGAATTGTTATATGTTGTTTCCGGCCTCATTTAAACTTGCCTTAATGTGTTGCTCTTGTTTGCATCATCTCTTGCCATGAGTAGCCTCATCTAGCCTTGTCATGCATCATGCTTGTTGTGCATCATGTCTTGTTCATGTGTGCTGTGTTTACCATGTTGTGTGCTTCTTCTCGATAGTTCCCGTTTCGTTGCGATCGTGAGGATTCGTTCGTCTACGCTTGGTTCGTCTTCATGGCTTCATCTTCTTCAAGGACTCGTTTTTCTTCCTTGCGGGATTTTAGGCAAGATGACCGTCACCTTGGATCTCACTACTATCATTGCTATGCTAGCTGCTTCGTTCTATCGCTATGCTGCGTTACCTACCACTTGCTTATCAAGCCTCCCAAATTGCCATGAACCTCTAACCTTTGTCACCCTTCCTAGCAAACCGTTGATTGGCTATGTTACCGCTTTGCTCAGCCCCTCTTATAGCGTTGCTAGTTGCAGGTGAAGATGAAGATTGCTCCATGTTGGATTATGTTTAAGTTGGGATATCACAATATCTCTTATATTATTAACGCATCTATATACTTGGTAAAGGGTGGAAGGCTCGGCCTTATGCCTGGTGTTTTGTTCCACTCTTGCCGCCCTAGTTTCCGTCATATCGGTATTATGTTCCCGGATTTTGCGTCCCTAACGCGGTTGGGTGGTTTATGGGACCCCCTTGATAGTTTGCTTTGAATAAGACTTCTCCAGCAAGGCCCAACCTTGGTTTTACCATTTGCCTCACCACCACCTACTTTTCCCTTGGGAGTCGCTCTCTCGAGGGTCATCTTTGTTTAGCTCCCCCGGGCCAGTGCTTCTCTAAGTGCTGGTCGGAACCGAGCTGCCTGCGGGGCCACCTTGATGCAACCTGAGGGCTGGTTTTACTCGTAGCTAGTCTCATCCGGTGTTGCCCTGAGAACGAGATATGTGCAGCTCCTATCGGGATTGTCGGCGCATCGGGCGACTTTGCTGGTCTTGTTTTATTGCTGTCGAAATGTCTTATAGCCGGGATTCCGAGACTGATCGGGTCTTCCCAGGGAGAAGGAATATCCTTCGTTGATCGCGAGAGCTTATCAAGGGCTAAGTTGGGACACCCCTGCAGGGTATAAACTTTTGAGAGCCGTGCCCGCGGTTATGTGGCAGATGGGAATTTGTTAATATCCGGTTGTAGTAAACTTGAAGTAAACTCTTCTAAAATACACCAACCGTGTGCGTAACCGTGAGTGTCTCTTTTGGGGTTGATCGAGAGGAGAACATGGTTTCGGGTTATGTCGGCGTAAGTAGGAGTTCAGGATCACTTCTTGATCATTACTAGTTGACGACCGTTCCTTTGTTTCTCTTCTCGCTCTTATTTGCGTATGTTAGCCACCATACATGCTTAGTCGCTGCTGCAACCTCACCACTTTACCCCTTCCTTTCCCATTAAGCTTTGCTAGTCTTGATACCCATGGTAATGGGATTGCTGAGTCCTCGTGGCTCACAGATTACTACACCAACAGTTGCAGGTACAGGATTATGCGATGATCATGACGTGAGAGCGATGTTTACTTGTTTTGGAGTTCTTCTTCTGCTTCTTCGATCAGGGGATAGGTTCCAGGTCGGCAGCCTGGGCTAGCAGGGTGGATGTCGTTTGAGTTTCTGTTTATGATTCATCCGTAGTCGGATGTTGATGTTGTATGTTGTATTGTTGTATTCATGTGACATTGTATGTATTGGATGTATCCCCACTATTATGTTATGTTGATGTAATGATATCCACCTTGCGAAAGCGTCTTCAAGATGCGCTTTTATCCTTGGTGGGACCTTCGAGTTTCTTTAGGATAGGGTCGCATCTTGGGCGTGACAGAAGAGCCCAATTTACATGGTTTGTCTCCGCTCTACATACATTTGGATGTAGAAATTGGAACCGCTGAACCCCACACATATTTGTGTTGTTTTGTGCTTTTGAGTAAAATGCACCACTTGTCATTATATTTTACAGGCGGCAACATTTTAGTCTGTTACTTTGTATTGAAATCGACACCTCAAACGTTGCAAGAAGGGACGTGCAAGTGCTTCCATGATACACTTGTCTAGGTGGCAAACATGGGCTCAGATGTGTCTCTTATCTCTGTTATTAGATTCTTCTGAAGTCGTAGTGAACCGTTGGGTTTTCATTGATGATTATGTGTTGGGTTTGTTTGTTGGGTCTTCATGTGGCTGCATAGTTTGGGAGTAGGTCGCATGAGTGGGTTTGTAATGGTTTTTTTTTTCAGTTTTTCATTGATTAACTGGGTAACTCTCTTCTTCTTAATTAATAAATAAGGCAAAAATGTCTCTGTTTCGGAAGAAAAGGTAAACTTGGCATATATGGTCACTTTTGGTTCAGAATCCAAAACATTCCACCACTACCTGCTGACTCAGTCCGTAAACACACGCTACACCTCAATCAGTTATGCAAATTTGCAAAAATGACATCGACCTTTTCAATTATTTCTGTAGCATGTTATATATAAATCTCCATTTGCTCGCAAGAATCCATGGCCCTGCTTTCATCGTACTCACCAAATTTCTACCTGTGTGCTCTTTTTTTTGGAGCGTGTGCCAATAACATGGTAGTTGTAACTGTAACAAGGGATTGGCAAATTAAAATGCATTATCAACAATCTGCTTTTTTTAGAAAAGGAGGATGACTCCCGGCCTCCGCATCTAGGCAATGTATACGGTCACTTTATTAATTATTTTCAGAAGACCTTATAAAGTCATACAACAGTAAGACTAAAGCCGCCGTCTAAGCAACAAACTGTCGCTATACTTATTCAGTTGATGAAGGGGCGCAGATAGCCTGGGCCTAATATCAAATAGACATCATAGCTAAGCCTAACATCTAAGACCTGAGACCCCAACCTAGCCACTTGCCGGGTCTGGGGCACACACTGGTCCGGCGTGCTCTTAGAGGCCGCCGCCGTCAACTGCCACCGTTCCATCTTCAGAACTGTACTGATGGATCAACCTTGCTCGGTCCAGCTATCATCGACGCCACCACGGCGCCCAACGGTACCTCCTCCCTGCGCGCAAACAGCTGAACACGTCGCGGTCGCCACTGATACACCTCAGCGCCATGCTGCCAAGTACCACCAGCCGACACAGCTTGAAGCCCTTGAAGGATTTGTCGTGCGTAGCACCTGCCGACCAGGCATGACCAAGTGTAGCACCTATCGGTCAGACATGACTTGACATCTTCACCGAAGCTCCGTGCAAGACGAAGCCGCTCCACCTCCTGCCTCTGACTTCCAGCGCTGCTCCACAAAACGATGCTCCCAAGAGAGAAACGACACCGCAGTGCCACCATCGTCTGGTCTGGAACACCAGATCCTAGGGTTTCCCCCGGAGCAATACGAGTGGGTCGATGGTAGTCACATGACGATGCCTTCATCAAGGTAATTAAAGACGTGGAACGCCGCCATCGCCCGCCATCGGCTCGGTTTTCACCGGCAACCACGTCTCCCCGACTCGCAGCTGGTGCCAGATGACGGATCCCGAGATCCGAACACCCAGCCTCAGGCCAACCACCTCTGAGGGAAGAGATGACCACCACCGCCGGCTGCACCGGTCAGAACATATCTGAATGGAGGTGCCGCCGACGAGACCACCAGGCCCTCCACGCCGCCGTCGCCGATCTGAAGGCAGCATGCACGCCACCGCAGCCAAGCCGGCCGCCGCCGACCGCAGCCGCCCGAAGGGCCATCCGCAGCGCCATAGCGCTGGCCTCCGCCGCGCCAAGCCGTCGCCGTCGCCGTCCGAGAACGGGCCGGCCTCCCGCCGCCTGCAGCCATCCGCCGCGCCGCATATCCCAGAACGGTCGCGCTACCACACGCCTTGGGGTCCGCCCACCCCGGAGACGCGCGAGAGAGGAGATCCCCCGCCACCGCCGTCGGACCCCGGGCTTAGCCCGGCGGCGGCGGAGGGAGAAGAGGAGGGAGTTTGCGGCGGCGGCGGCTAGGTGTCTGGCCGCCCAAGTCGCCCTAGGGGGAGGACGACGCGGGCGAATCGCCCATGACAGCATGTGGTCTGCTGACGGATGACAGTGACTCAGTGAGTATTTATGTACGGTTAAACGGTACGAAAAGATGCATGTCTGAGATTCATCTCTGCCAGAAACACATCTATTTTCTCACACTTGTGTGGATGTCGCTAGTAGGCGGATTCAATCAATCGTGAGTCTCCATACGAGCGATCAGCCAGTCCACCAAGTTTGCTCATCTCAAGCACCTCCCTCTGCCTCATCGCTGGGGCGACCAAGCGATGAAGCATCCTTGATGTGGTTAGTCTATCTCCAATATCTCATAGAATTGTTGCAGTGTGCCGATAACAAATATCCATTACCATTGATCTCTACCAAGATGATCGAGAAAGGCGTTCGGTAGTGATTTATGTAGGCATCGTCGTCGCCAAGTTTCTCACCCGGTTTGTGTTTCGATAGGAATGCCGAACAGATGTGCTGGCTCTTTGACCAGGAACAGGCTGCATGCATGCATGCATGGTCGGAAGATCAGGAACTTGTAGATTGCAGCAAGGCTCTTTCACCCTTCTTCCTCTCAAGCACACTTTTCTTTTGTTGTTTCTTGAAGCACACGATCTTGGCATGAGGCTTACAAAATTTACTTTTTTTATTTCCCATTAATCTCTACACGGAAATTTGTTTTTTTAGCTAGATAAGTGAAATATTTTGGTTCATCAACTTGGAAAATAGTTAAGTCGACACCTAAACTTGGCAGGAGTTGTCACTTTGCAAAAACATATAACCATGACGCGAACTCAGATTGTAGACGCACACTACAAACCTCAACCAGAACCTTTTATATCATCCCCTAACGTGTTATACATACTCCTTTATCTGAATTCCATGCGACAAGAAATTCTTCACTTGCTCGTCAAAATCACTAGCCCTGCTTCTCCTCGTTCTCCATATTTCTTCAAATCCCTACCCCATGGTCTACTCTAGTCCAAATCGCTTCCGTTCAATTTTTTCTTACTCATCCAACCCCCACATTTAGTGACATAAGACACCGGAAATAGCCAATGGGTCAACGCACCCAAAATAGATTCTTCTAAAAAAATCAAAAGGAGTAAAAAAAATTGAAACTTTTGTAACAAACATGACTTAGGGTAATATTCATGTGAAAAGTTTCACAAAGAAACGAGTTCCGTGGTATTTTGAGCGATAAAGAACAAAATCCGTACTTTATAAAAGTTACTATTCACATTTTTGGACTTGCAGTTTTTTCCCGGGGATACCACGAGTCATTTCACTGCGAAACTTTTCATACGAGTATTACGCTAGGTCATGTTGGTTACAAGTTTCAAAAACATTTTGACTCCTTTTTACTTTTTGTAAAATTGTTTTTCCAATTCGGGTGCACTGGCCTCATGTTCCAAAGATCTGCATCGATACACAAAGAAATCAATAAAAGCAACTATCATCTCTACTTCTTTGTGAAAAGCCCAAGGCTATATATTAAATAAGACTCATTTTCCAAAAATATATTAAATAAGACTAACCCTTATAAGAATATGAAATTATAGCTAAGTACTTGAAAATTTTAGCTTCGTGGTGGTGCGTCGTGACCTGAGCTCGTTATCTCCTTTGAACCTCCATCTTACCCCAACAACCTTGTTGAAAATCAAGGGCTTCAAAAAGCATCGGCCAAAAATGCATTGGCGCTGGAGTGGAGTACGAAACCATTCTTAATATACTAAGGACTGTGCTAACCACCAGTCGACTGGTGGTTAGGAACAGATCCGCACGAGTCCGAGAGCCTAATAACCAACTAAGCCACCTGTTGTTATTGTCTATTGTAGATAAACAACGTTATTTAAACCTTTCTTATTTCTGTCATATCAGAAGAAAAAAAAGTTTGACTTGGTAACTTTGGCATGACCAGCGTGATAACTATGGTATGAGCAACATGATAACTATATCATGATAAGGCTGGTAACTACAGTACGAAAAGGTTAAGGCATGGGGAAGTATGGTAACTTAACACAGAAATTACTGGTGAAAATGTTTCAAAAACTTCCCCCCTTGGATGAAAGATACCGTGGTGTTTAAAACGTAAGATATTAGTTATCATGTGTGCGATGTATACATTATCATGTTTTTTACACAGAAATTACCGGGTGTATGTTTTTCAACAAAAAAATCTGGTCAAAAATTACAGTGGCGTTTCTATGGGAGTTATGAACTTTGTATGTCTCTATTACCATGCTATTTACATAGAAATTACCTCCCCCCCCCCTCGCCGCAGTCGCCACATTTACCAGGATCGGGTACATAAGTTATCAGGTGTATCATGTATGAGTTATCATGTTATTTGCACATAAGTTACCGTGGCATGTTTCAACGACTTGCCCCACCCCCACCCTCGCCGACCAAGTCATCAGGACCGGGGGTACATAAGTTATCGGGTCCGCAATGTTTGAGTTATCATGTTATTTGCACAGAAGTGGTATGTTTCAACAACTCCCCCACCCCCACCCTCGCCGAAGTTATCGACAACGTTTCTAGGACCGGGGCACACAAGTTATCAGGTCTATGAAATGTGAGTTACCATGTTGTTCACACGAAAGTTACCGAGGGGATGTTTCGTCAACTCCCCACCCCCGTACCAAAGTTATCGGGAGTGGGGTCCATAAGTTATCAGGTATACGATGTGTGACTTATCATACTACTCATACAAAAAAATTATCGAGTGTATGTTTATATTAGTTTTTTTTTCAAAAAAAGCTACGACGATACTTGTACATAAGCTATCAGGTTTGTGGTACATATAATTATCAATCTCATTACAAAAAGAATTTCCCGAGATATGACAAATGTGAAAAAGACCGTTGTTCGAATTCTATAGAAGTGAAACATTTATTTCTCTAGAAAACATTCATCACTACAAAAAAGAGAAAGTGGAGTACAAAACACGTTGCATCGGCCCTTTAAAAAACTTGCAGCAAATGGTTTTGTCTCCTCATCAAAGACGTTATGGTCTTTCTTTTTCGCTCTCATTTACTAAGGTAGAAATACAAATTAACCCGCAAATGAAATAGAACATGTAGTCAGCTTAGCTGGTAATGCGTTGTGGCCACAACCAATAGATTGTGTGTTCGAATCCTAGTGGTGGCACTATTTTTCTAAAGCTCTTTTTACGCGCCAGAGTAGAAGCAACAGTCCGCAGAGCAGAAAGATCGAAGGAAAAATCGATCGTACGTGCCTGTCACTAACCAACAGTCGGCAGGAAAATAGCTTTTCCCATATACTAAATCTGACCAGGTTTGATTTACCCTGTTTTTTTTTATTTTTTTTCCTATCAGTGAAAACCCAGCCAATCAAAATGTGCCACGTTATTTACTGGGGGATCTAGCAGGGTGCGTTTTCGGGTGTGTTTAGCGATTCTGTGACATTCCTTTTGCTCCCATGTGCGTTGCATGTATAGATCAAATTTGATTTGACTACGTCTCATTGGTTTGGCAGTTCCCATACATGCGGTGGTGGTTGTGATATGCATGTGATCTTGTCTACGTGTCAGCGGTTTGGATCATTTTATTAGTCGGTCACCGCTGAAACCGCTAGCTCTAGATGTTTTAGGAAGGATCCCGTCTATTCCAACGCCGCCGCTCCACCGCCCTACAAGACTATAAAGAGGTGTTTCTCCTCCTTGTGCCTCACCTCGCCACAGCCCTCTCCGCCCCACCATTGAGCTATGTTTCCCTTATCACTCTTCTCCTCTCCTGGGGTGACCGTGGCCGGCGCCGTCCCATAGTCACTGTACTTGCATCTTCTTCTACTCTGCTGCTGCGGTTGGCGCTCAGGCCATGGAGAAGTTCTGTCGCGGCTCTTCGTCTTCTTCCCATGCCGGCATATGAGATGGTGACCAGGGGTCCAGGGACTTTGTAGTGGCAGCGGTTGGAGCCCAAGAGGACGCCTAGGGAGACGCAGCTTTTCGAGCGAAGCATCGCGAGGTCCTTGAGCTGGCGCAGTGTGTAGGAAGGCTGCGAGGCGGAAGTGCTGCTGGACGCCCGAATCGAGCGCGCGATGATCTCCTTTTGGGAGCGGCGGACTCTCCTGGTGCGCGTGCGCAAGGGTTAGGCTGCTGCGGCTGCGGCGCCGGATCGGAGAGGAAGCCATGCAGCCAGGTGGTTTCGAGTTTCGACCGTGGCCACGCGGCGCAGGAGTGGGTGGAGCCGGAACTGGGCGTCATCGTGGGGTTCAGCTGCCGCTGATGTTGCGGCGGCGCAGCCGCGGCTTGCTTGGGGATAGGCGTGGACAGGTGGAGCTACCCTTCGATCAGAACCTCCTGGACTCCACGACCGCCGACGACATGGACTGGTGCTGCAAGCATCAAACTGCCCTGCCTCTAATGGCCTTTCACGCCGGAGCCAGGCATGCCGGAACGCGCCAAGGATGGCGTGGTGGTGCTAGGCGGCGTTGAGTCCTTAAGGGCGAGGTAGCACACGAGCAACTCCTCGGGGCTCCGCGGCGACTCCCGGACATCGTCGTTCGCCGCGATCATCTCTGCCATGCTCGCCGGGAAGTTATCCTCCGGATCCGCCGACTCCTTCACCAACACAAGGCTCTCCTGCAGCCAGAGCTGGTGCCTCGGGCTCGGGCGTCTCCTTTGTGGCACGGTGGTCACTTCCAGAGTCTGCGCGTCCGCCGTCTTCTCCTTCATCCGCCGCTTGACTTTATGTGTAGCCGCTGCCGCCTCTATCTGGCCGTCGGCGAGGCGCTGCCACTACCCGAAGCCCTCCTCCTCCCTGTCAACCTAGGTCGGCTGAACGTCGGTTGTAGCTTCAGCTCCGGCATCGCGCGCCCGCCTAAACCCGTCGAACCGGCCGGTCGGCGGCGGCGGGCATGGTGACGACGTCGAAGATGATGTCATTCGGCTGCGGGCTGCGTGGGAACGGGGTGGCCAGGCGCTTGGGGATCCCCTTGGCAGGGCCACGATCTCGGTTCGGGATGTAGTAGGGCGCCCTGTCCGCCGGAGTACGATCACCTGTATGGTGCTCGCTCAGGAGCCCGGCTGTGGCATCTTGCATAGCTGCAGCGAGAGGGTGTCACACTTCAATTCCCATTCTAGCTAGCTCTCCTTCTCTGTTTGCGTTGGACTTGTTCTGCACTAGAGTAGAATGTGGAGTGAGCTAGAGTGCCGTGCGTGCACTTTTTATCACGCGAAAGTTTGCCGCCGGTGGCAGTCGACAGAAGCCGCGCTGGAGAAGCACAGGCGGCGTCGGCCAGCCGTGACGGCCTCCATTACCAATGATATGGCTGAATAATGGCCCACCAAGACCGATCGTGCGGGTGCGTCAAAACTTCGAACTTGAGCTCGCCGTGCCGTGGACTGCTGAATACTGTCGAGCAAGGTCAACAATGTACAGCTCTGAACTTTTTTTTTCTTTGCTAGAATGAGCATATGTTTTTAGAGGGAAGAGTGAGCATAGCTTTTCTGCGGTTATAATTGAAGTTCAGACGATATCTTGTTGTCGATTTGATGTGAAGTTTAAGTTGATGCTACTGCAGGATGTGGCCTATTTTTACATGAACAGAGTTGGGTTCGCCCTATTCACAATCTTCTGATTTGCAAATTGTCCATGGAGCTCTATGTTTTGATAGCAAACCATGGAGTTCTGTCCACCATGTTTTTGTCTTAATACATCATACATGACTAGCTACATGGACTAAATGCAAAAAAAATTAGACGCAACAATTTATAGAACAGCTAGATGCCTTTGATACAGCGTGGGAACGTCTGATCAATCATCGTGTATGCACGTAGTCACATCACACCCACTACCACTGCTGCATGGTGTTGGGGAACATAGCAGAAATTCAAAATTTTCCTACGTGTCACCAAGATCTATCTATGGAGAAACTAGCAACGAGGGAAGGAGAGTGCATCTACATACCCTTGTAGATCGTTAAGCGGAAGCGTTCATGTGAACGGGGTTGAAGGAGTCGACTGTCGTGATTCAAATCACGGAGATCCTAGTGCCGAGCGGACGGCACCTCCGCGTTCAACACACGTACAGCCGGTGACGTCTCCCATGCCTTGATCCAGCAAGGAGAGAGGGAGAGGTTGAGGAAGACTCCATCCAACAGCAGCACAACGGCGTGGTGGTGGTGGAGGAGCGTGGCAATCCCGCAGGGCTTCGCCAAGCACCAAGGGAGAGGAGGAGGAGGAGAGGCAGGGCTGCACCAAGAGGGATAGAATTGCGTGTATTATGGGCAGCCCCATAGGCCTCATATATATAGGGGAAGGGGAGGGCTGCGCCCCCTCTAGGGTTTCCACCCCCTAGGGGTGGCGGCCAGCCCTAGATGGGATCAAGGGAGGCGGCCAAGAGGGGAGGGAGAGGGAGGCGCCCACTAGATGGGCCTTAGGGCCCATCTGGACTAGGGTTTGCCCCCTCCCACTCATCCTTGCGCCTTGGGCCCCTTGTGGGGGGCGCACCAGCCCCCTTGGGGCTGGTTCCCTCCCACACTTGGCCCATGCAACCTTCTGGGGCAGGTGGCCCCACTTGGTGGACCCCCGGGACCCTCCCGGTGGTCCCGGTACATTACCGATATCGCCCGAAACTTTTCCGGTGACCAAAACAGGACTTCCCATATATAAATCTTTACCTCCGGACCATTCCGGAACTCCTCGTGACGTCCAGGATCTCATCTGGGACTCCGAACAACATTCGGTAACCACATACAAACTTCCTTTATAACCCTAGCGTCATCGAACCTTAAGTGTGTAGACCCTACGGGTTCGGGAATCATGCAGACATGACCGAGACGTTCTCCGGTCAATAACCAACAGCGGATCTGGATACCCATGTTGGCTCCCACATGTTCCACGATGATCTCATCGGATGAACCACGATGTCAAGGACTCAATCGATCCCGTATACAATTCCCTTTGTCTAGCGGTATTGTACTTGCCCGAGATTCGATCGTCGGTATACCGATACCTTGTTCAATCTCGTTACGGCAAGTCTCTTTACTCGTTCCGTAACACATCATCCGTGATCAACCCCTTGGTCACATTGTGCACATTATGATGATGTCCTACCGAGTGGGCCCAGAGATACCTCTCCGTTTACGGAGTGACAAATCCGATCTTGATTCGTGCCAACCCAATGACACTTTCGGAGATACCTGTAATGCACCTTTATAGCCACCCGATTACGTTGTGACGTTTGGTACACCCAAAGCATTCCTACGGTATCCGGAGTTGCACAATCTCATGGTCTAAGGAAAAGATACTTGACATTAGAAAAGCTTTAGCATACTGAACTACGATCTTTGTGCTAGGCTTAGGATTGGGTCTTGTCCATCACATCATTCTCCTAATGATGTGATCCGTTATCAATGACATCCAATGTCCATGGTCAGGAAACCGTAACCATCTATTGATCAACGAGCTAGTCAACTAGAGGCTTACTAGGGACATGGTGTTGTCTATGTATCCACACATGTATTGCTGTTTCCGGTCAATACAATTATAGCATGAATAATAAACGATTATCATGAACAAGGAAATATAATAATAACTAATTTATTATTGCCTCTAGGGCATATTTCCAACAGTCTCCCACTTGCACTAGAGTCAATAATCTAGTTCACATCACCATGTGATTAACACTGATAGGTCACATCGCCATGTGACCAACATCCAAAGAGTTTACTAGTGTCTTAAACTAGTTCACATCACCATGTGATTAAGTCTCAATGAGTTCTGGGGTTTGATCATGTTTTGCTTGTGAGAGAGGTTTTAGTCAACGGTCCGAACCTTTCAGATCCTTGTGTACTTCGCAATTCTCTATGTCATATTGTAAATGCTGCTTTCACGCTCCACTTGGAGCTATTCCAAATGGTTGCTCCACTATACGTATCCGGTTTGCTTCTCAGAGTCACTCGGATAGGTGTTAAAGCTTGCATCGACGTAACCCTTTACGCCGAACTCATTATCACCTCCATAATCGAGAAACATGTCCTTATTTACTCCAAGGACAATTTTGACCGCTGTCCAATGATCCCAATTCCTGGATCATTCTTGTACCCCTTGACTGACTCATGGCATGGCACACTTCCGGTGCGGTACACAGCATAGCATACTATAGAGCCTACGTCTAAAGCATAGGGGACGACCTTCGTCCTTTCTCTCTTTTCTGCCGTGGTCGAGCTTTAACTCTTAACCTCATACCTTACATCTTAGGCAAGAACTCCTTCTTTGGTGATCCATCTTGAACACCTTCAAGATCATGTCAAGGTATGTGCTCATTTGAAAGTATTATTAAGCATTTTGATCTATCCTTATAGATCTCGATGCTCAATGTTCAAATAGCTTAATCCAGGTTTTCTATTGAAAACATCTTTCAAATAACCCTATATGCTTTCCAGAAATTCTACATCATTTCGATCATCCATATGTCAACAACATATACTCATCGAAATTCTATAGTGCTCCCACTCACTTCTTTGGAAATACAAGTTTCTCATAAACTTTGTATAAACCCAAAATCTTTGATCATCTCATCAAAGTGCACATTCCAACTCCGAGATGCTTACTCCGGTCCTTAGAAGGATCGCTGGAGCTAGCATACCTTTTAGCATCCTTAGGATCGACAAAACTTTTCTGATTGTATCACATACAACCTTTCCTTACGTAAAGGTAAGGAAACTCGTCTTGACATCCATCTGCCAGATTTCATAAATGCAGCTTGTGCTAACATGATTCCGACGGACTTAAGCATCGCTACGGATGAGAAAATCTCATCGTAGTCAACTCCTTGAACTTGTGAAAAACTCTTTGCCACAAGTCGAGCTTCATAGAAGGTGACATTACCGTCCATGTCCGTCTTCTTCTTAAAGACCCATTTATTTCAATGGCTTGCCGATCATCGGGCAAGTCCACCAAAGTCCATGCTTTGTTATGATACATGGATCCTACCTCGGATTTCATGGTTTCTAACCATTTGTCGGAATTTGGGCCCACCATCGCTTCTCCATAGCTCGAGGTTCATTGTTGTCTAGCAACATGACCTTCAAGACATGATTCTTGTACCACTCAAGTAGTACGCATCCTTGTCACCCCACGAGGTACGTCGGTGACTTGATCCGAAACTTCATGATCACTATCATAAGCTTCTACTTCAATTGGTGTAGGTGCCACGGAACAACTTCCCGTGCCTGCTACACACTTGTTGAAGTGACGGTTCAATGACCTCATCAAGTCTCCACCATCCTCCCACTCAACTTTTCGAGACGAACTTTTCCTCGAGAAAGGACCCGATTCAAGAAACAATCCCTATTGCTTTCGGATCTGAATTAGGAGGTATACCCAACCGTTTTGGGTGTCCTATGAAGATGCATTTTGTCCGCTTTGGGTTCGAGCTTATCAACCTGAAACTTTTCCACATAAGCGTCGCAGCCCCAAACCTTTAAGAAATGACAGCTTAGGTTTCTCTAAACCATAGTTCATACGGTGTCATCTCAACGGAATTACGTGGTGCCCTATTAAAGTGAGTGCGGTTGTCTCTAATGCCTAACCCATGAACGACAGTGGTAATTCGATAAGAGACATCATGGTACGCACCATATCCAATAGGTTGCAACTATGATGTTCGGACACACCATCACACTATGGTGTTCCAGGCGGTATTAATTGTGAAACAATTTGCACAATGTCTTAATTGTGTGCCAAAACTCGTAACTCAGATACTTATCTCTATGATCATATCATAGACATTTTATCCTCTTGTCACAATGATCTTCAACTTCACTTTGAAATTACTTGAACCATTCAATAATTCAGACTCGTGCTTCATCAAGTAAATATACTCAATATCTACTCGAATCATCTGCGAAGTCAGAACATAACGATATTCACTGCATGCCTCAGCACTCATTGGACTGCACACATCAAAATGTGTTACTTCCAACAAGTTGCTATCTTGTTCCATCTTATTGAAACCGAGGCTTTTCAGTCATCTTGTCCATGTGGTATGTTTTGCATATCTCAAATGATTCAAAATCAAGTGAGTCCAAACGATCCATCTGCATGGAGTTTCTTCATGCGTATACACCAATGGACATGGTTCACATGTCTCAAACTTTTAAAAAATGAGTGAGTCCAAAGATCCATCAACATGGAGCTTCTTCATGCGTTTTATGCCAATATGACTTACATGGCAGTGCCACAAGTAAGTGGTACTATCATTACTATCTTATATCTTTGGCATGAAAATGTGTATCACTACGATCGAGATTCAATAAACCATTCTTTTAGGTGCAAGACCATTGAAGGTATTATTCAAATAATTAGAGTAACCATTATTCTCCTTAAATGAATAACCGTATTGCGATAGACATAATCCAATCATGTCTATGCTCAACGCAAACACCAAATGACAATTATTCAGGTTTAATACTAATCTTGATGGTAGAGGGAGCGTGCGATGTTTGATCAAATCAAACTTGGAAACACTTCCAACACATATCGTCAGCTCACCTTTAGCTAGTCTCCGTTTATTCCGTAGCTTTTATTTCGAGTTACTAACACTTAGCAACCGAACCGGTATCTAATACCCAGGTGCTACTAGGAGTACTAGTAAAGTACACATTAACATAATGTATATCCAATATACTTCTATTGACCTTGCCAGCCTTCTCATCTACCAAGTATCCAGGGTAGTTTTGCTTCAGTGTCCATTCCCTCATTGCAGAAGCACTTAGTCTCGGGTTTGGGTTCAACCTTGGGTTTCTTCACTAGAGCAGCAACTGATTTGCCGTTTCATGAAGTGTCCCTTCTTGCCCTTGCCTTTCTTGAAACTAGTGGTTTCACCAACCATCAACAATTGATGCTCCTTCTTGATTTCTACTTTCGCGGTGTCAAACATCACGAATACCTCAAGGATCATCATATCTATCCCTGATTTGTTATAGTTCATCACGAAGCTCTAGCAGCTTGGTGGCAATGACTTTGGAGAAACATCACTATCTCATCTGGAAGATCAACTCCCACTCGATTCAAGTGCTTGTTGCACTCAGACAATCTGAGCACAAGCTCAACGATTGAGCTTTTCTCCCTTAGTTTGCAGGCTAAGAAAATCGTCGGAGGTCTCATACCTCTTGACGTGGGCACGAGCCTGAAATCCCAATTTCAGCCCTCGAAACATCTTATATGTTCATGACGCTTCAAAACGTCTTTGGTGCCTCAACTCTAAACCGCTTAACCGAACTATCACGTAGTTATCAAAACGTGTATGTCCGATGTTCGCAACATCCACAAACGACGTTTGGGGTTCAGCACACTGAGCGGTGCATTAAGGACATAAGCTTTCTACTGTCCGCATAATCGCTACTTTCAACTTTCAACTATATTTTCTCTAGGAACATATCTAAACAATGGAACTAAAGAGCGAGCTTACGACATAATTTGCAAAAGGTCTTTTGACTATGTTCAGGATAATTAAGTTCATCTTATGAACTCCCACTCAGATAGACATCCCTCTGGTCATCTAAGTGATTACATGATCCGAATCAACTAGGCCGTGTCCGATCAACACGTGAGACGGACTAGTCATCATCGGTGAACATCTTCATGTTGATCGTATCTACCATACGACTCATGCTCGACCTTTCGGTCTCCGTGTTCCGAGGCCATGTCTGTACATGCTAGGCTCGTCAAGTTAACCCTAAGTGTATTGCGTGTGTAAATCTGTCTTACACCCGTTGTATGTGAACGTAAGAATCCATCACACCCGATCAACACGTGGTGCTTAGAAGCGACAAACTGTAGCAACGGTGCACAGTTAGGGGAGAACACTTCTTGAAATTGTTGTAAGGGATCATCTTATTTACTACCGTCGTTCTAAGTAAACAAGATGCATAAACATAATAAACATCACATGCAATTATATAGTAGTGACATGATATGGCCAATATCATATAGCTCCATTGATCTCCATCTTCGGGGCTCCATGATCATCATCGTCACCGGCATGACACCATGATCTCCATCATCATGATCTCCATCATCGTGTCTTCATGAAGTTGTCTCGCCAACTATTACTTCTACTACTATGGCTACCGGTTAGCAATAAAGTAAACTAATTACATGGCGTTGTTTAATGACACGCAGGTCATACAATAAATAAAGACAACTCCTATGGCTCCTGCCGTTGTCATACTCATCGACATGCAAGTCGTGAATCCTATTACAAGAACATGATCAATCTCATACATCACATATATTCATCACATTCTTTTGGCCATATCACATCACATAGCATACCCTGCAAAAACAAGTTAGGCGTCCTCTAATTGTTGTTTGCATGTTTTACGTGGCTGCTTTGGGTTTCTAGCAAGAACGTTTCCTACCTCATAAAACCACAACGTGATATGCCAATTGCTATTTACCCTTCATAAGGACCCTTTTCATCGAATCCGTTCCGACTAAAGTGGGAGGCGGCACCGCTAGCCACCTTATGCACCAAGTGCATGTCATCGGTGGAACTGTCTCACGAAGAATACGTGTAAGGTCGGTCCGGCCGCTTCATCCCACAATACCGTCGAAACAAGATTGGACTAGTAACGGTAAGCATATTGAACAACATCAACGCCCACAACTACTTTGTGTTCTACTCATGCAAAGAATCTACGCAATAGACCTAGCTCATGATGCCCTTTGTTGGGGAGCGAGCAGAAATTCAAAATTTTCCTACGTGTCACCAAGATCTATCTATGGAGAAACTAGCAACGAGGGAAGGAGAGTGCATCTACATACCCTTGTAGATCGTTAAGCGGAAGCGTTCATGTGAACGGGGTTGAAGGAGTCGTGCTTGTCGTGATTCAAATCACCGGAGATCCTAGTGCGAGCGGACGGCACCTCCGCGTTCAACACACGTACAGCCGGTGGCGTCTCCCATGCCTTGATCCAGCAAGGAGAGAGGGAGAGGTTGAGGAAGACTCCATCCAACAGCAGCACAACGGCGTGGTGGTGGTGGAGGCGTGGCAATCCCGCAGGCTTCGCCAAGCACCAAGGGAGAGGAGGAGGAGAGGCGGGGCTGCACCAAGAGGGATAGAATGCGTGTATTATGGGCAGCCCCATAGGCCTCATATATAGGGGAAGGGAGGGCTGCGCCCCTCTAGGGTTTCCACCCCTAGGGGTGGCGGCCAGCCCTAGATGGGATCAAGGAGGCGGCCAAGAGGGAGGAGAGGAGGCGCCCACTAGATGGGCCTTAGGGCCCATCTGGACTAGGGTTTGCCCTCCCACTCATCCTTGCCTTGGGCCCCTTGTGGGCGCACCAGCCCCTTGGGGCTGGTTCCCTCCCACACTTGGCCCATGCAACCTTCTGGGGCAGGTGGCCCCACTTGGTGGACCCAGGACCCTCCGGTGGTCCCAGACATACCGATATCGCCCAAACTTTTCCGGTGACCAAAACAGGACTTCCATATATAAATCTTTACCTCCGGACCATTCCGAACTCCTCATGACGTCCAGGATCTCATCGGGACTCAACAACATTCGGTAACCACATACAAACTTCCTTTATAACCCTAGCGTCATCGAACCTTAAGTGTGTAGACCCTACGGGTTCGGGAATCATGCAGACATGACCGAGACGTTCTCCGGTCAATAACCAACAGCGGGATCTGGATACCCATGTTGGCTCCCACATGTTCCACGATGATCTCATCGGATGAACCACGATGTCAAGGACTCAATCGATCCCGTATACAATTCCCTTTGTCTAGCGGTATTGTACTTGCCCGAGATTCGATCGTCGGTATACCGATACCTTGTTCAATCTCGTTACCGCAAGTCTCTTTACTCGTTCCGTAACACATCATCCCGTGATCAACCCCTTGGTCACATTGTGCACATTATGATGATGTCCTACCGAGTGGGCCCAGAGATACCTCTCCGTTTACACGGAGTGACAAATCCCAATCTTGATTCGTGCCAACCCAACAGACACTTTCAGAGATACCTGTAATGCACCTTTATAGCCACCCGATTCGTTGTGGACGTTTGGTACACCCAAAGCATTCCTACGGTATCCGGAGTTGCACAATCTCATGGTCTAAGGAAAAGATACTTGACATTAGAAAAGCTTTAGCATACTGAACTACGATCTTTGTGCTAGGCTTAGGATTGGGTCTTGTCCATCACATCATTCTCCTAATGATGTGATCCCGTTATCAATGACATCCAATGTCCATGGTCAGGAAACCGTAACCATCTATTAATCAACGAGCTAGTCAACTAGAGGCTTACTAGGGACATGGTGTTGTCTATGTATCCACACATGTATTGCTGTTTCCGGTCAATACAATTATAGCATGAATAATAAACGATTATCATGAACAAGGAAATATAATAATAACTAATTTATTATTGCCTCTAGGGCATATTTCCAACACATGGCTCATGCTACATTAAATAAAAAGAATGGATGACTTACGCCCAGGACCACCTGGATTACTACGAACCATGAATAATTACTGCATGAGAAAAAAACATCGGACAAAAAATATATTATTTCAAGAATAAAATAAAATAGTAAAGAATAATCATATGCGTGCAGTTTCAAAATCTCACAATCATGTAACACAATCTATGTTTTTTTGGATTTTTTTTGCAGCCTGAAACTGGTTAATGGGTAAAACTAGGTAGTACGTAATAGGTGATTTCCGATTAAGAGAGTGACGTTTTGGCACATGGGAACGCGCTCCTGGTTTTTAAAATATGTTTAAACCATATTTTGAAATGTCAAAAAATTCTAAACAAAAATTTGGCGTGTGCATCTCGATATTGTATATGCTCACAAATTTGTTTCGCAAAAAAT
Source organism: Aegilops longissima (assembly GCA_021605205.1). Classification (NCBI taxonomy): domain Eukaryota; kingdom Viridiplantae; phylum Streptophyta; class Magnoliopsida; order Poales; family Poaceae; genus Aegilops; species Aegilops longissima. The sequence continues at coordinate 504,873,315 of CM038680.1, read as the reverse complement.
CGACAAGTTATGTGTCGCGTGTAAAAAAGACAAAATCTGGTGTTAAAAAGTGTTTTTACAAGACATCTTTTTGTCTTTTTACACAAGCCACAAAAAGTGTCGGTTTTCCCCAAATCTTGACGTGCACTGCACACATATAATGGTGAGATATATGCGTCAAAGTTTTGTTTGAAATTTTTTCACACTTTAAAATATTTTTTCGGTGGTAGGAGCGAGCGCTCTCAGGAGCACCAACGTATTTCCGATTAATAGCTGCCTTACTTGGGGATTTGGATGAGGACTATGTTTCTGCCTAGTGCCTTTAGTGATTTTGCATGGGATTCTATATTGGGTATGTCCACGTGATACGCTATTAACTGCTTTACCTAGACTGGTTGGGTCAGCAATTTTGCATATATATGCAGTAGCGTGCACGTCCTGCACTTATTGTTTATGTGAAGATCCATGACTAAAGTATTAATAGAGCTTCTCCTTGAGTGCATGTTTGTATGTATTTCTGCTAATTTTGGGGTTATCACCTTGGGAATTTTTCGCATGGTTATATTCTGTTAGGATCACATGTTTGGGGCAGATTCTTGTGGATGGGGGGAATAGTGCTTGATGAAACATTTACTAAATTTGCCAAATAGAATTGTTGAAGTAATATTAACTGTCCTTTGCCAATTTCACTTCTACAAAATTAGGTGCAGTATCATGTTTCTATTGCTTTGTGTTCTTTTAGTTATGATGATGTATAAACTTATGTATCTACCCAATTAACGTCACATAGCATTATATTATTGCATTGTACTTATTTTTTAGGTCCAAACTTTAAAACCAAAATTATCAGTTAGAGAGGCGAAGGTATAATTAAGTGTATATTAAGAATAGATATACCACACAGTGGGACATTTCTATCCGTTGTCAATGATGAAGTAATGTATGGTTATTATACAAATCAGTATTCCCTGGAGATCTCCTCATCGAATTCAGTTATACATGGATGGTATTAGCATGGATAGATATTGACTTGTAGATTTTTTTTCTTCTAATATTACATATCATTGATTATGTGCCAGCAACTTCACTGCTCCTAGAACATGTACCCCAAATATTTTGGGTTAATCTTTGTCAAATGTTCAAAAGTCTAGCGGCACTGCATCTTAAAATTTTATACTGACGCCATTATACACCATCATCATGCTCAACTACTAAAGTTTGACCAAATTTACCGTGTTGCAGAAGTATTGGAGTTTGACTAAATTAAATACTTAAGATAGTCTTATGGGTTATTATTCCACTTCTTTCATAAAATTGGCCAACCTTCATCTTCATTATCATTCATCATTGGCATAGACCAGCCATGTTGTATATCCATATTTCCAATGAGAGAAACATGACTCCACGTTTTAACAATGGCAATCAACAATCACTATCAACATGTACACAAGACTTGACACATGCAACAACAACCAATATACATCACTGGCTCATGAAGGCACGAAATAAATAAACAAACAACAAAAATGATCGACACATTAGCCTTTCTTGATGGCACACAAAATCTCAACGAAACACATCAACAATGTATGGTGTGCACCATGAAGTCACAAATATAAGCCTGTTTTCAACATGAGAAAAGGCACGCACAAATTAATGGCAGTTCAACATGGCCAATTAGGAGATAAACATCCAAAAAATGGGTTCACATGAAATACAATCCCACCAAAGATATGCAATAATTTTTCTGATGTCATACACCATTGCATATCTATCTTCAACATACACAAACCGGATATCCAATAATCTCATACATCGGCGCTAACCAACCAGAAGATCACTTGCAATAATTTGGAAATTCTTAATATACTAAATCTGACCAGGTTTGATTTACCCTATTTTTTTTGATTTTTTCTATCAGTGAAAACCCAGCCAATCAAAATGCGCCACGTTATTTACTGGGGGATCTAGCAGGGTGCGTTTTCGGGTGTGTTTAGCAATTCTGTGACATTCCTTTTGCTCCCATGTGCGTTGCATTTATAGATCGAATTTGATTTGACTACGTCTCATTGGTTTGGCAGTTCCCATGCATGCGGTGGTGGTTGTGATATGCATGTGATCTTGTCTACGTGTCAGCGGTTTGGATCATTTTATTAGTCGGTCACCGCTGAAACCGCTAGCTCTAGATGTTTTAGGAAGGATCCCGTCTATTCCAACGCCACCGCTCCACCGCCCTACAAAACTATAAAGAGGCCTTTCTCCTCCTTGTGCCTCACCTCGCCACAGCCCTCTCCGCCCCACCATTGAGCTATGTTTCCCTTATCACTCTTCTCCTCTCCTGGGGCGACCGTGGCCGGCGCCGTCCCATAGTCACTGTAGTTGCATCTTCTTCTACTCTGCTGCTGCGGTTGGCGCTCAGGCCATGGAGAAGTTCTGTCGCGGCTCTTCGTCTTCTTCCCATGCCGGCATACGAGATGGTGACCAGGGGTCCAGGGCCTTTGTAGTGGCAGCGGTTGGAGCCCAAGAGGACGCCCGGGGAGACGCAGCTTTTCGAGCGAAGCATCGCGAGGTCCTTGAGCTGGCGCAGTGTGCAGGAAGGCTGCGAGGCGGAAGTGCTGCTGGACGCCCGAATCGAGCGCGCGACGATCTCCTTTTTGGAGCGGCGGACTCTCCAGGTGCGCGTGCACTAGGGTCAGGCTGCTGCGGCTGCGGCGCCGGATCGGAGAGGAAGCCATGCAGCCGGGTGGTTTCGAGTTTCGACCGTGGCCACGCGGCGCAGGAGCGGGTGGAGCCAGAACTGGGCGTCGTCATGGGGTTCGGCTGCCGCTGATGTTGCGGCGGCGCAGCCGCAGCTTGCTTGGGGATAGGCGTGGACAGGTGGAGCTGCCCTTCGATCAGAACCTCCCGGACTCCACGACCGACAACAACATGGACTGGTGCTGCAAGCATCAAACTGCCCTGCCTCTAATGGCCTTTCATGCCGGAGCCAGGCATGCCGGAACGCGGCAAGGATGGCGTGGTGGTGCTAGGCGGCGTTGAGTCCTTGAGGGCGAGGTAGCACACGAGCAACTCCTCGGGGCTCCGCGGCGACTCCCGGACGTCGTCGTTCGCCGCGATCATCTCTGCCATGCTCGCCGGGAAGTTATCCTCCGAATCCGCCGACTCCTTCACCAACACGAGGCTCTCCTGCAGCCAGAGCTGGTGCCTCAGGCTCGGGCGTCTCCTTTGTGGCTCGGTGGTCACTTCCAGAGTCTGCGCGTCCGCCGTCTTCTCCTTCATCCCGCCGCTTGGCTTTATGTGTAGCCGCTGCCGCCTCTCTCTGGCCGTCGGCGAGGCGCTGCCACTACCCGAAGCCCTCCTCCTCCCCGTCAACCTAGGTCGGCTGAACATCGGCTGCAGCTTCAGCTCCGGCATCGCGCCCCCACCTAAACCCGTCGAACCGGCCGGTCGGCAGCGGCGGGCATGGTGACGACATCAAAGATGATGTCATTCGGATGCGGGCTACGTGGGAACGGGGTGGCCAGGCGCTTGGGGATCCCCTTGGCAGGGCCACGATCTCGGTTCGGGATGTAGTAGGACGCCCTGTCCGCCGGAGTATGATCACTTGTATGGTGCTCGCTCAGGAGCCCGGCTGTGGCATCTTGCAGAACTGCAGCGAGAGGGTGTCACACTTCAATTCCCATTCTAGCTAGCTCTCCTTCTCTGTTTCCGTTGGACTTGTTCTGCACTAGAGTAGAATGTGGAGTGAGCTAGAGTGCCGTGCGTGCACTTTTTATCACGCGAAAGTTTGCCGCCGGTGGCAGTCGACAGAAGCCGCGCCGGAGAAGCACAGGCGGCGTCGGCCAGCCGTGACGGCCTCCATTACCAATGATATGGCTAAATAATGGCCCACCAAGACCGATCGTGCGGGTGCGTCAAAACTTCGAACTTGAGCTCGCCGTGTCGTGGACTGCTGAATACTGTCGAGCAAGGTCAACAATGTACAGCTCTGAACTTTTTTTTTTCGTTGCTAGAGTGAGCATAGGTTTTTAGAGGGAAGAGTGAGCATAGCTTTTCCACGGTTATAATTGAAGTTCAGACGATATCTTGTTGTCGATTTGATGTGGAGTTTAAGTTGAGGCTGCTGCAGGATGTGGCCTATTTTTACATGAACAGAGTTGGGTTCACCCTATTCACAATCTTCTGATTTGCAAATTGTCCATGGAGCTCTATGTTTTGGTAGCAAACCATGGAGTTCTGTCCACCATGTTTTTGTCTTAATACATCATACATGACTACCTACATGGACTAAATGCAAAAAAAATTAGACGCAACAATTTATAGAACATCTAGATGCCTTTGATACAGCGTGGGAACGTCTGATCAATCATCGTGTATGCACGTAGTCACATCACACCACCTACCACTGCTGCATGGCTCATGCTACATTAAATAAAAAGAATGGATGACTTACGCTCAGGACCACCTGGATTACTACGAACCATCAATAATTACTTCATGAGAAAAAACATCAGACAAAAAATATATTATTTCAAGAATAAAATAAAATAGTAAAGAATAATCATATGCATGCAGTTTCAAAATCTCACAATCATGTAACACAATCTATGTTTTTTTGGATTTTTTTTGCAGCCTGAAACTCGTTATCGGGTAAAACTGGGTAGTACGTAATAGGTGATTTCCGATTAAGAGAGTGACGCTTTGGCACATGGGAACGCGCTCCTGGTTTTTAAAATATGTTTAAAACATATTTTGAAATGTCAAAAAATTCTAAACAAAATTTTGGCGTGTGCATCTCGATATTGTATATGCTCACAAATTTGTTTCGCAAAAAAACCGACAAGTTATGTGTCGCATGTAAAAAAGACAAAATCTGGTGTTAAAACTTGTTTTTTACAAGACATCTTTTTGTCTTTTTACACAAGCCACAAAAGTGTCGGTTTTCCCCGAATCACGACGTGCACTGCACACATATAATGGTGAGATATATGTGCCAAAGTTTTGTTTGAAATTTGTTCACACTTTAAAATATTTTTTCGGTGGTAGGAGCGAGCGCTCTCAGGAGCACCAACGTATTTCCGATTAATAGCTGCCTTACTTGGGGATTTGGATGAGGACTATGTTTCTGCCTCAGTGCCTTTAGTGATGTTATGTAACACCCTCGATGCGGCTATATCTCCCACGTGTCGAAGCACGACTTAGAGGCATAACCGCATTGAAAGCAATGTCGCAAGTGAGGTAATCTTCACACAACCCATGTAATACATAAGGGAAAGAGATACATAGTTGGCTTACAATCGCCACTTCACACAATACATGAGTAAAACATTACATCATACAGATACAATCAAGGTCCGACTACGGAACCAAAATAAAAGAAGACTACCCCAAATGCTACACAGATCCCCGATCGTCCCAACTGGGCTCCACTACTGATCAACTGAAACGTAACAACACAAAGAGCAAGATCTTCATCGAGCTCCTCCTTGAGCTCGGATGCGTCACCTGCACGGTTTCGTCGACACCTGCAAACTGGTTTTGGAAGTATCTGTGAGTCACGGGGACTCAGCAATCCCACACCCGCGAGATCAAGACTATTTAAGCTTAAAGGTAGGACAGGGTAGTGAGGTGGAGCTGCAGCAAGCGACTAGCATATATGGTGGCTACATACGCAAATGAGAGCGAGAAGAGAAGGCAAAAGCACGGTCGAACAACTATGATCAAGAAGTGATCCTAGAACAACCTACGTCAAGCATAACTCCAACACCGTGTTCACTTCCCGGACTCCGCCGAGAAGAGACCATCACGGTTACACACGCGGTTGGTGTATTTTAATTAAGATCAACTTCGGGTTTTCTACAACCGGACATTAACAAATTCCCATCTGCCACATAACCGCGGGCACGGCTTTCGAAAGTTCAAACCCTGCAGGGGTGTCCCAACTTAGCCCATGATAAGCTCTCGCGATCAACGAAGGATATTCCTTCTCCCCGGGAAGACCCGATCAGTCTCGGAATCCCGGCTACAAGACATTTCACAGCAATAAAACAAGACCAGCAAAGCCGCCCGATGCGCCGACAATCCCGATAGGAGCTGCACATATCTCGTTCTCAGGGCAACACCGGATGAGACATCCTACGAGTAAAACCAAACCTCGAGTTGCCACGAGGGGGCCCCGCAGTCTACTCGGTTCGGGCCAGCACTTAGAGAAGCACTGGCCCGGGGGGCTAAAATAAAGATGACCCTTGGGCTCCGGAAACCCAAGGGAAAAAGGGCATAGGTGAGGCAAATGGTAAAACCAAAGTTGTGCCTTGCTGGAAAAGTCTTATTCAAAGCGAACTGTCAAGGGGGTCCCATAAATCACCCGACCGCGTTAGGGACGCAAAATCCGGGAACATAACACCGGTATGACGGAAACTAGGGCGGCAAGAGTGGAACAAAACACCAGGCATAAGGCCGAGCCTTCCACCCTTTACCAAATATATAGATGCATTAATAATATAAGATATATTGTGATATCCCAACAGGTAAACATGTTCCAACAAGGAACAACATCTCCATGTTCCAACAAGGAACAAACTTCATCTTCACCTGCAACTAACAACGCTATAAGAGGGGCTGAGCAAAGCGGTAACATATGTTGGAAATATGCCCTAGAGGCAATAATAAATTAGTTATTATTATATTTCCTTGTTCATGATAATTGTTTATTATTCATGCTATAATTATATTGACCGGAAACAGCAATACATGTGTGGATACATAGACAACACCATGTCCCTAGTAAGCCTCTAGTTAACTAGCTCGTTGATCAATAGATGGTTACGGTTTCCTGACCATGGACATTGGATGTCATTGATAACGGGATCACATCATTAGGAGAATGATGTGATGGACAAGACCCAATCCTAAGCCTAGCACAAAGATCGTGTAGTTCGTATGCTAAAGCTTTTCTAATGTCAAGTATCTTTTCCTTAGACCATGAGATCGTGCAATTCCCGGATACCGTAGGAGTGCTTTGGGTGTATCAAACGTCACAACGTAACTGGGTGACTATAAAGGTGCACTACAGGTATCTCCGAAAGTGACCATTGGGTTGACACGGATCGAGACTGGGATTTGTCACTCCGTAAACGGAGAGGTATCTCTGGGCCCACTCGGTAGGACATCATCATAATGTGCACAATGTGACCAAGGGGTTGATCACGGGATGATGTGTTACGGAACGAGTAAAGAGACTTGCCGGTAACGAGATTGAACAAGGTATCGGTATACCGACGATCGAATCTCGGGCAAGTACAATACCGCTAGACAAAGGGAATTGTATACGGGATCGATTGAGTCCTTGACATCGTGGTTCATCCGATGAGATCATCGTGGAACATGTGGGAGCCAACATGGGTATCCAGATCCGCTGTTGGTTATTGACCGGAGAACGCCTCGGTCATGTCTCGCTTGTCTCCGAACCCGTAGGGTCTACACACTTAAGGTTTGATGACGCTAGGGTTATAAAGGAAGTTTGTATGTGGTTACCGAATGTTGTTCGGAGTCCGGATGAGATCCCGGACGTCACGAGGAGTTCCGGAATGGTCCGGAGGTAAAGATTTATATATGGAAAGTTGTTGTTGGGTTCCGGAAAAGTTCGGGTTTTTCGGTATTGTACCGAAGCTTCTGAAGGTTCCGGAGGATTCGGAGGGGTCCGGAGGTCCGGAAATTGTTCCACCACGTCCAATACAGTAGCATGGGCTGTAGGGGCGCCCTAGCCATAATGGGCCAAGGGAACCAGCCCCCAAGGCCCATGCGCATGGGAGGGCAAACCCTAAGGGGAGGGCCTCCACTTGACTTGGGAGGCACTCCTCCCCTCTTGGCCGCCCCAAGTCCCATCTAGGGCTGGCCGCACCCTTGGGGTGGGAAACCCTAAAGGGGCGCAGCCCCTTTCCCCTATATATACTTGAGGTTTTGGGCTGCCCAACAGACATGAGTTCTCTCCTCTTGGTGCAGCCCCCCTCCTCCTCCTCCTCTCCCTTGGTGCTTGGCGAAGCCTGCGGGATTGCCACGCTCCTCCATCACCACCATGCCGTTGTGTTGCTGCTGGATGGAGTCTTCCTCAACCTCTCCCTCTCTCCTTGCTGGATCAAGGCGTGGGAGACGTCACCGGGCTGTACGTGTGTTGAACGCGGAGGTGTCGTCCGTTCGGCACTTGATCATCGGTGATCTGAATCACGACGAGTACGACTCCATCAACCCCGTTCACTTGAACGCTTCCGCTTAGCGATCTACAAGGGTATGTAGATGCACTCTCCTTCCCTCGTTGCTAGTTTCTCCATAGATAGATCTTGGTGACACGAGGAAAATTTTGAATTTCTGCTACGTTCTCCAACAAATGGCATCATGAGCTAGGTCTATTGCGTAGATTCTTTGCACGAGTAGAACACAAAGTAGTTGTGGGCGTTGATGTTGTTCAATATGCTTACCGTTACTAGTCCAATCTTGTTTCGACGGTATTGTGGGATGAAGCGGCCGGACCGACCTTACACGCATTTCACGTGAGACAGGTTCCACCGGTCGACATGCACTTGGTGCATAAGGTGGCTAGCGGTGCCGTCTCTCCCACTTTAGTCGGAACGGATTCGATGAAAAGGGTCCTTATGAAGGGTAAATAGCAATTGGCATATCACGTTGTGGTTTTGCGAGGTAGGAAACGTTCTTGCTAGAAACCCAAAGCAGCCACGTAAAACATGCAAACAACAATTAGAGGACGTCTAACTTGTTTTTGCAGGGTATGCTATGTGATGTGATATGGCCAAGAAGAATGTGATGAATGATATGTGATGTATGAGATTGATCATGTTCTTGTAATAGGATTCACGACTTGCATGTCGATGAGTATGACAACGGCAGGAGCCATAGGAGTTGTCTTTATTTATTGTATGACCTGCGTGTCATTAAACAACGCCATGTAATTACTTTACTTTATTGCTAAGCGGTAGCCATAGTAGTAGAAGTAATAGTTGGCGAGACAACTTCATGAAGACACGATGATGGAGATCATGATGATGGAGATCATGGTGTCATGCCGGTGACAATGATGATCATGGAGCCCCGAAGATGGAGATCAAAAGGAGCAATATGATATTGGCCATATCATGTCACTACTATATAATTGCATGTGATGTTTATTATGTTTATGCATCTTGTTTACTTAGAACGACGGTAGTAAATAAGATGATCCCTTACAAATTTCAAGAAGTGTTCTCCCTAAGCGTGCACCGTTGCTACAGTTCGTCGCTTCTAAGCACCACGTGTTAATCGGGTGTGATGGATTCTTACGTTCACATACAACGGGTGTAAGCAAGATTTACACACGCAGAAACACTTAGGGTTAACTTGACGAGCCTAGCATGTGAAGACATGGCCTCGGAACACGGAGACCGAAAGGTCGAGCATGAGTCGTATGGTAGATACGATCAACATGAAGATGTTCACCGATGATGACTAGTCCGTCTCACGTGTTGATCGGACACGGCCTAGTTGATTCGGATCATGTAATCACTTAGATGACCAGAGGGATGTCTATCTGAGTGGGAGTTCATAAGATGAACTTAATTATCTTGAACATAGTCAAAAGACCTTTTGCAAATTATGTCGAAAGCTCGCGTTTTAGTTCCACTGTTTAGATATGTTCCTAGAGAAAATATAGTTGAAAGTTGAAAGTAGCGATTATGCGGACAGTAGAAAGCTTATGTCCTTAATGCACCGCTCAGTGTGCCGAACCCCAAACGTCGTTTGTTGATGTTGCGAACATCGGACATACACGTTTTGATAACTACGTGATAGTTCAATTAAACGGTTTAGAGTTGAGGCACCAAAGACGTTTTCGAAACGTCGCGGAACATATGAGATGTTTCGAGGGCTGAAATTGGGATTTCAGGCTCGTGCCCACGTCAAGAGGTATGAGACCTCCAACGAGTTTTCTTAGCCTGCAAACTAAGGGAGAAAAGCTCAATCGTTGAGCTTGTGCTCAGATTGTCTGAATACAACAATCACTTAAATCGAGTGGGAGTTGATCTTCCAGATGAGATAGTGATGTTTCTCCAAAGTCATTGCCACCAAGCTGCTAGAGCTTCGTGATGAACTATAACATATCAGGGATAGATATGATGATCCTTGAAGTATTCGCGATGTTTGACACCGCGAAAGTAGAAATCAAGAAGGAGCATCAATTGTTGATGGTTGGTGAAACCACTAGTTTCAAGAAGGGCAAGGGCAAGAAGGGACACTTCATGAAACGACAAATCAGTTGTTGCTCCAGTGAAGAAACCCAAGGTTGAACCCAAACCCGAGACTAAGTGCTTCTGTAATAAGGGGAACAGCCACTGGAGCAGAATTACCCTAGATTCATGGTAGATAAGAAGGCAGGCAAGGTCGATAGAAGCATATTTGATATACATTATGTTAATGTGTACTTTACTAGTACTCCTAGTAGCACCAGGGTATTAGATACCGGTTCAGTTGCTAAGTGTTGGTAACTCGAAATAAAAGCTACGGAATAAAAGGAGACTAGCTAAAGGTGAGCTGACGATATGTGTTGGAATTGTTTCCAAGGTTGATATGATCAAACATCGCACGCTCCCTCTACCATCAAGATTGGTATTAAACCAGAATAATTATCATTTGGTGTTTGCGTTGAGCATAGACATGATTGGATTATGTCTATCGCAATACGGTTATTCATTTAAGGAGAATAATGGTTACTCTATTTATTTGAATAATACCTTCGATGGTCTTGCACCTAAAAATGGTTTATTGAATCTCGATCGTAGTGATACACATTTTCATGCCAAATGTATAAGATAGTAATGATAGTACCACTTACTTGTGGCACTGCTATGTAAGTCATATTGGTGTAAAACGCATGAAGAAGCTCCATGTTGATGGATCTTTGGACTCACTCGTTTTTTGAAAAGTTTGAGACATGCAAACCATGTCTACTGGTGTATATGCATGAAAAACTCCATGCAGATGGATCGTTTAGACTCACTTGATTTTGAATCACTTGAGATATGCAAAACATACCACATGGGCAAGATGACTGAAAAGCCTCGGTTTCAGTAAGATGGAACAAGGTAGCAACCTGTTGGAAGTAACACATTTTGATGTGTGCAGTCCAATGAGTGCTTTGAGGCATGCAAATGAATATCATTATGTTCTGACTTCACAGATGATTCGAGTATATGTTGAGTATATTTACTTGATGAAACACAAGTCTGAATTGTTGAATGGTTCAAGTAATTTCAGAGTGAAGTTTAAGATCATTGTGACAAGAGGATAAAATGTCTATGATATGATCATAGAGATAAGTATCTGAGTTACGAGTTTTGGCACACAATTAAGACATTGTGCAAATTGTTTCACAATTAATACCGCTTGGAACACCATAGTGTGATGGTGTGTCCGAACATCATAGTTGCACTCTATCGGATATGGTGCGTACCATGATATCTCTTATCGAATTACCACTATCGTTCATGGGTTAGGCATTAGAGACAACCGCACTCACTTTAATAGGGCACCACGTAATTCCGTTGAGATGACACCGTATGAACTATGGTTTAGAGAAACCTAAGCTGTCATTTCTTAAAGATTTGGGGCTGCAACGCTTATGTGAAAAGTTTCAGGTTGATAAGCTCGAACCCAAAGCGGATAAAATGCATCTTCATAGGACACCCAAAACAGTTGGGTATACCTCCTAATTCAGATCCGAAAGCAATAGGGATTGTTTCTTGAATCGGGTCCTTTCTCGAGGAAAAGTTTGTCTCGAAAAATTGAGTGGGAGGATGGTGGAGACTTGATGAGGTCACAAAACCGTCACTTCAACAAGTGTGTAGCAGGGCACAGGAAGTTGTTCCCGTGGTACCTACACCAATTGAAGTAGAAGCTTATGATAGTGATCATGAAGTTTCGGATCAAGTCACTGACGTACCTCGTAGGGTGACAAGGATGCGTACTACTTCTGAGTGGTACAGCAATCCTGTCTTGAAGGTCATGTTGCTGGACAACAATGAACCTACGAGCTATGGAGAAGCGATGGTGGGCCCAAATTCCGACAAATGGTTAGAAACCATGAAATCCGAGATAGGATCCATGTATCAAAACAAAGCATGGACTTTGGTGGACTTGCCCGATGATCGGCAAGCCATTGAGATGAATGGATCTTTAAGAAGAAGACGGACATGGACGGTAATGTCACCTTCTATGAAGCTCGACTTGTGGCAAAGAGTTTTTCACAAGTTCAAGGAGTTGACTATGATGAGATTCTCTCATTCGTAGCGATGCTTAAGTCCGTCGGAATCATGTTAGCATAAGCTGCATTTATGAAATCTGGCAGATGGATGTCAAAATGAGTTTCCTTACCGTTTTCGAAGGAAAGGTTGTATGTGATACAATCAGAAAAGTTTTGTCGATCCTAAGGATGCTAAAAGGTATGCTGGCTCCAGCGATCCTTTCTAAGGACTGGAGTAAGCATCTCGGAGTTGGAATGTGCGCTTTGATGAGATGATCAAAGATTTTGGGTGTATACAAAGTTTATGAGAAACTTGTGTTTCCAAAGAAGTGAGTGGGAGCACTATAGAATTTTTGATGAGTATATGTTGTTGACATATTGTTGATCAGAAATGATGTAGAATTTCTGGAAAGCATATAGGGTTATTTGAAAAGTGTTTTTCAAGTGAAAACCTGTATTAAGCTACTTGAACATTGAGCATCAAGATCTATAGTGATAGATCAAAAATGCTTAATGGTACTTTCAAATGAGCATATACCTTGACATGATCTTGAAGGTGTTCAAGATGGATCAGTCAAAGAAGGAGTTCTTGCCTGAGATGTAAGGTATGAAGTTAAGACTTAAAGCTCGACCACGGCAGAAAAGAGAGAAAGGACGAAGGTCGTCCCCTATGCTTCAGACATAGGCTCTATAGTATGCTATGCTGTGTACCGCACCGGAAGTGTGCCTTGCCATGAGTCAGTCAAGGGGTACAAGAATGATCCAGGAATGGATCGTTGGACAGCGGTCAAAATCGTCCTTGGAGTAAATAAGGACATGTTTCTCGATTATGGAGGTGATAATGAGTTCGGCGTAAAGGGTTACGTCGATGCAAGCTTTAACACCTATCCGAGTGACTCTGAGAAGCAAACCGGATACGTATAGTGGAGCAACCATTTGGAATAGCTCCAAGTGGAGCGTGAAAGCAGCATTTACAATATGACATAGAGATTTGCGAAGTACACACGGATCTGAAAGGTTCAGACCCGTTGACTAAAACCTCTCTCACAAGCAAAACATGATCAAACCCCAGAACTCATTGAGACTTAATCACATGGTGATGTGAACTAGTTTAAGACACTAGTAAACTCTTTGGATGTTGGTCACATGGCGATGTGACCTATCAGTGTTAATCACATGGCGATGTGAACTAGATTATTGACTCTAGTGCAAGTGGGAGACTGTTGGAAATATGCCCTAGAGGCAATAATAAATTAGTTATTATTATATTTCCTTGTTCATGATAATTGTTTATTATTCATGCTATAATTGTATTGACCGGAAACAGCAATACATGTGTGGATACATAGACAACACCATGTCCCTAGTAAGCCTCTAGTTAACTAGCTCGTTGATCAATAGATGGTTACGGTTTCCTGACCATGGACATTGGATGTCATTGATAACGGGATCACATCATTAGGAGAATGATGTGATGGACAAGACCCAATCCTAAGCCTAGCACAAAGATCGTGTAGTTCGTATGCTAAAGCTTTTCTAATGTCAAGTATCTTTTCCTTAGACCATGAGATCGTGCAATTCCGGATACCGTAGGAGTGCTTTGGGTGTATCAAACGTCACAACGTAACTGGGTGACTATAAAGGTGCACTACAGGTATCTCCGAAAGTGACCATTGGGTTGACACGGATCGAGACTGGATTTGTCACTCCGTGTAAACGGAGAGGTATCTCTGGGCCCACTCGGTAGGACATCATCATAATGTGCACAATGTGACCAAGGGGTTGATCACGGGATGATGTGTTACGGAACGAGTAAAGAGACTTGCCGTAACGAGATTGAACAAGGTATCGGTATACCGACGATCGAATCTCGGGCAAGTACAATACCGCTAGACAAAGGGAATTGTATACGGGATCGATTGAGTCCTTGACATCGTGGTTCATCCGATGAGATCATCGTGGAACATGTGGGAGCCAACATGGGTATCCAGATCCGCTGTTGGTTATTGACCGGAGAACGTCTCGGTCATGTCGCTTGTCTCCCGAACCCGTAGGGTCTACACACTTAAGGTTCGATGACGCTAGGGTTATAAAGGAAGTTTGTATGTGGTTACCGAATGTTGTTCGAGTCCGGATGAGATCCCGGACGTCACGAGGAGTTCGGAATGGTCCGGAGGTAAAGATTTATATATGGAAAGTTGTTGTTCGGGTTCGAGAAAAAGTTCGGGTTTTTCGGTATTGTACCGGAAGCTTCGGAAGGTTCGGAGGATTCGGAGGGGTCGGAGGTCCGAAATTGTTCCACCACGTCCAATACAGTAGCATGGGCTGTAGGGGCGCCCTAGCCATAATGGGCCAAGGGAACCAGCCCCCAAGGCCCATGCGCATGGGAAGGGCAAACCCTAAGGGGAGGGCCTCCACTTGACTTGGGAGGCACTCCTCCCCCTCTTGGCCGCCCCCCAAGTCCCATCTAGGGCTGGCCGCACCCCTTGGGGTGGGAAACCCTAAAGGGGGCGCAGCCCCCCTTTCCCCCTATATATACTTGAGGTTTTGGGCTGCCCAACAGACATGAGTTCTCTCCCTCTTGGTGCAGCCCTGCCTCTCCTCCTCCTCCTCTCCCTTGGTGCTTGGCGAAGCCCTGCGGGATTGCCACGCTCCTCCATCACCACCATGCCGTTGTGTTGCTGCTGGATGGAGTCTTCCTCAACCTCTCCCTCTCTCCTTGCTGGATCAAGGCGTGGGAGACGTCACCGGGCTGTACGTGTGTTGAACGCGGAGGTGCCGTCCGTTCGGCACTTGATCATCGGTGATCTGAATCACGACGAGTACGACTCCATCAACCCCGTTCACTTGAACGCTTCCGCTTAGCGATCTACAAGGGTATGTAGATGCACTCTCCTTCCCTCGTTGCTAGTTTCTCCATAGATAGATCTTGGTGACACGTAGGAAAATTTTGAATTTCTGCTACGTTCTCCAACAACATAGCCAAACAACGGTTTGCTAGGAAAGGATGGTTAGGGGATGACATGGCAACATGGGAGGCATGACATAGCAAGTGGTAGGCATCGTAGCATAGGCATAGCAAAAGAGCGAGCATCTAGCAAGCAAAGATAGAAGTGATTCCGAGGGTATGGTCATCTTGCCTGAAATCCCGCAAGGAAGAAGAACGAATCCATGAAGAAGACAAACGGACGAAGTCGAACGAGTCCTCACAACTCCGGAACGAAACCGAAGCTAACGAGAAAAGCAAACCGGAAACAAACAAACAACATAGTAAACACACAATCAAAACATGGCATGATGCACAATCAAGTATGATGCATGTCCGGTTTAAATATGCATGGCATGGCAATATGCACAAACAAAACTACAAGTTAAGTGGAGCTCAATATGCAACGGGTTGCATATTGACAAAACACCACAACAATTATTTAGTTCTCTCCCGATTAGGTACTCAACAATATTAAATGTTGTTAAACATGCAAGAGGTGAAGCATAATGAAACTACCTATCTAGGCAAGTTTAAATGAGGCCGGAAACAACGAACAACAATTCCGGAAAATCCCCATATGCAAATTATGGATTCGGTACAGATCTGACCTAAAGCATATTTTAGAGTTGTTAAACAGCAAAATAAAGTGAACCATGTTAAACTAGGCATTTTTCTACTCCATTTACATATATAATTTATTTAAATCCGAGTTACGGTTATTTAGTTATGAAATAAATCATTTTAGCATGGCATTTAAGCAAATTAAAGCAAACAACAATTATAAGCATATTAATGTTGTTATCATGATGTGGATGACATGTGCAAGTTTATGCAATTTTTATGAAAATGTTGACAAGAGCATGTTATGAAGCATTAGTCGTCGTGGCGGAAACGAAAAAAAAAGGTGCCACGGCAACGACAACGGAAATGGTGCCACGGCAACATTCCGGTTCCGGTAGCTAATGGAGATACCGGAGCAAAAGAAGTGGACGGAAGCGAGTTGAGCAAGATGGTGGGGTGTTCCCGGTTACCGGGTTCCCACGGGACGGTGGCATGGCAAACGAGGAACGTGCAAGGAACAATTCGGACACGGTCCAAACATAGGGTGCATCTCATACATGCAAGGGCATCTCATCGCAGTCGTCTCGGGTTATACCTTCGGATCGTTCAAACGAGACGGTTCGCGTTTCGTAGAGGGAAGTAGACGTTCTCGCGATGATCGCCGAGGGAAGTAGTGGTACACGGCGACGGTACAGGAAGTAGTCGTTCATGTTCGATGGTAGTGGTACATCTCGTCACCGGAAGTAGTTGTTCATGTTCGATGGTAGTGGTACATCTCGTCATCGGAAGTAGTTGTTCATGTCCCGTGGATGTTCGGGGTCCACGGGGTCTTCGAGGGTCGACGGTAGTGGTTCACGTTCTTCGTAGATGTTTGAAGAGGGACTTGGCGCATCCGATGTCTCCGGGGTCGACGGTAGTGGTACTTGACACATCATGTAGTCGAACTTGCCGTATCCGTGTACTTGGCGTTCCGGTGTGGTAGTCGTTCAAGCGTCTGATAAAGTGGTACTTGGCGGTCTTCAAAAAAAACACCGGCAGGGGTACTTGACGCATCCACGGAAGGGTCTTGGCGTCCTTGGCGGATGAAGACCGCGATGCGAGGTGGAGGCAGGACCAGATGGCGAGGCGGCAAGCTTGGCGCGGGCGTCGGGGCCGCCGGAGTTGGCCGAGCTCGGGGACGACAGGGCGCGGCGGCCATGGCGTCGGGCAGGGCTTCCCGAGGCAGGGGGCGCCGGAGTTGAAGATGCTTGGCGGCCGGAGGGAGTACCGGGCGCAGGGAGCGGCGAGGGTCACCACCTCCGGCAGGGCCGCGGCGGGAGGAGACACGGGAGGCGGGCGACGGAGCAAGGCGGCACGGCGGCCGGTCTTGGCGCAGGGAGGCGCGGCCATGACGGAGGACGAAGGATCCGGGCAGCGGCCGCGGCTCGGGACGCTGCTTGGCGGCCGAAGGGAGCAAGGTCGACGGGAAGGTGCAGAGGAGGTGAGGCGGACATGGCGCGGGGCTCGGCGCGGCTCCTCGGGGCGCCGGCGGCAGGAAGCGGCGACGGGGACATGGGAGGCGGAGCTCCAGGGCCTCCGGCGAGGAGGTGGAAGGGCGAAGGGGCACCGCGGCGGGAGATGGGGAACGGGCTGAGCGGAGAAGACGCTCGGGGAGCGAGGAGGCGCCAGGGAGGAGAGGAAGGAGGCCGAGGGGATCGGGATCGAGCGATGAGGGAGAGAAGGGGATCGAGAGGGAGAGATGGAATCGGGGGATCGGGCAGGGAGGCGGCGCTGGTGGGAGGACGAGGGAGATGGCTGCGGGGATGGAGGGATTGGTGGGCCTCGATCGGCTAGGGTTAGGAGGGGCTTTAGGTGGGCCTTGGGCCTCGGGAGGCTAGGCCGGCCTGGAGGGAGGCGCTAGGTGGGCTGGGCCTAAGAGGCCTTAGGCCGGCTAGGCACTCTCTCTCCCTCTCTTATACATATAGCAGAAAAGAAAATAGAGAGACAAAAGAAAGAGAGGGATAGGGAAAGAATTTGGGAACGAGGACAATTTTCCCGGGCTCACAAAAATATGAGGAATTTAACAAAAATGGCTCGAGGATTTTTGGTGGAACTCCAGAAAATGATAGAATAAAAATGGCAAAGTTTTGAGGTCAACTCGGAGCAGAAAAAGCATGGGATTTATTTTGCAAGTGTGTTATGGTGATTCCAAAACAATGGAATATTTATTATAGCTCCCTAATAATATTGGGAGGGTATGTTATAAAGAGAAGTCACCATGTGAATCCCTCGATTTAAATGGACCGAAGATCCATACGATTTTATTTAGTTGAGTTTTTGAAAATTAATGATATGATGGCATGATGCAATGCAAGAGATGACATGATGAATGCACAACCAAAACAAATCGCACGACAAAACTCGGAAACCCTGGAAGGCAACTGAAGCTCCGGTCTTGGGGCGTCACATGTTATATGGGGTATGTCCACGTGATATGCTATTAACTGCTTTACCTAGACTGGTTGGGTCAGCAATTCTGCATGTATATGCAGTAGTGTGCACGTCCCGCACTTATTGTTTATGTGAAGATCCATGACTAAAGTATTAATAGAGCTTCTCCTTGAGTGCATGTTTGTATGTATTTCTGCTAATTTTGGGGTTATCACCTTGGGAATTTTTCGCATGGTTATCATCTGTTAGGATCACATGTTTGGGGCAGATTCTTGTGGATGGGGGGAATAGTGCTTGATGAAACATTTACTAAATTTGCCAAATAGAATTGCTGAAGTAATATTAACTGTCCTTTGCCAATTTCACTTCTACAAAATTAGGTGCAGTATCATGTTTCTATTGCTTTGTGTTCTTTTAGTTATGATGATGTATAAACTTATGTATCTACCCAATTAACGTCACATAGCATTATATTATTGCATTGTACTTATTTTTTAGGTCCAAACTTTAAAACCAAAAATTATCAGTTAGAGAGACGAAGGTATAATTAAGTGTATATTAAGAATAGATATACCACACAGTGGGACATTTCTATCCGTTGTCAATGATGAAGTAATGTATGGTTATTATACAAATCAGTATTCCCTGGAGATCTCCTCATCGAATTCAGTTATACATGGATGGTATTAGCATGGATAGATATTGACTTGTAGATTTTTTTTCTTCTAATATTACATATCATTGATTATGTGCCAGCAACTTCACTGCTCCTAGAACATGTACCCCAAATATTTTGGGTTAATCTTTGTCAAATGTTCAAAAGTCTAGCGGCACTGCATCTTAAAATTTTATACTGACGCCATTATACACCATCATCATGCTCAACTACTAAAGTTTGACCAAATTTACCGTGTTGCAGAAGTATTGAGTTTGACTAAATTAAATACTTAAGATAGTCTTATGGGTTATTATTCCACTTCTTTCATAAAATTGGCCAACCTTCATCTTCATTATCATTCATCATTGGCATAGACCAGCCATGTTGTATATCCATATTTCCAATGAGAGAAACATGACTCACGTTTTAACAATGGCAATCAACAATCACTATCAACATGTACACAAGACTTGAC
This sequence comes from Aegilops longissima, assembly GCA_021605205.1. Lineage (NCBI taxonomy): Eukaryota > Viridiplantae > Streptophyta > Magnoliopsida > Poales > Poaceae > Aegilops > Aegilops longissima. Next base: position 504,853,940 of record CM038680.1, on the reverse strand, counting down.
ACATGCAACAACAACCAATATACATCACTGGCTCATGAAGGCACGAAATAAATAAACAAACAACAAAAATGATCGACACATTAGCCTTTCTTGATGGCACACAGAATCTCAACGAAACACATCAACAATGTATGGTGTGCACCATGAAGTCACAAATATAAGCCTGTTTTCAACATGAGAAAAGGCACGCACAAATTAATGGCAGTTCAACATGGCCAATTAGGAGATAAACATCCAAAAAATGGGTTCACATGAAATACAATCCCACCAAAGATATGCAATAATTTTTCTGATGTCATACACCATTGCATATCTATCTTCAACATACACAAACCGGATATCCAGTAATCTCATACATCGGTGCTAACCAACCAGAAGATCACTTGCAATAATTTGGAAATTCTTAATATACTAAATCTGACCAGGTTTGATTTACCCTATTTTTTTTGATTTTTTCTATCAGTGAAAACCCAGCCAATCAAAATGCGCCACGTTATTTACTGGGGGATCTAGCAGGGTGCGTTTTCGGGTGTGTTTAGCAATTCTGTGACATTCCTTTTGCTCCCATGTGCGTTGCATTTATAGATCGAATTTGATTTGACTACGTCTCATTGGTTTGGCAGTTCCCATGCATGCGGTGGTGGTTGTGATATGCATGTGATCTTGTCTACGTGTCAGCGGTTTGGATCATTTTATTAGTCGGTCACCGCTGAAACCGCTAGCTCTAGATGTTTTAGGAAGGATCCCGTCTATTCCAACGCCACCGCTCCACCGCCCTACAAAACTATAAAGAGGCCTTTCTCCTCCTTGTGCCTCACCTCGCCACAGCCCTCTCCGCCCCACCATTGAGCTATGTTTCCCTTATCACTCTTCTCCTCTCCTGGGGCGACCGTGGCGGCGCCGTCCCATAGTCACTGTACTTGCATCTTCTTCTACTCTGCTGCTGCGGTTGGCGCTCAGGCCATGGAGAAGTTCTGTCGCGGCTCTTCGTCTTCTTCCCATGCCGGCATACGAGATGGTGACCAGGGGTCCAGGGCCTTTGTAGTGGCAGCGGTTGGAGCCCAAGAGGATGCCCGGGGAGACGCAGCTTTTCGAGCGAAGCATCGCGAGGTCCTTGAGCTGGCGCAGTGTGCAGGAAGGCTGCGAGGCGGAAGTGCTGCTGGACGCCCGAATCGAGCGCGCGGCGAGCTCCTTTTGGCAGCGGCGGACTCTCCTGGTGCACGTGCGCAAGGGTTAGGCTGTTGCGGCTGCGGCGACGGATCGGAGAGGAAGCCATGCAGCCGAGTGGTTTCGAGTTTCGACCGTGGCCACGCAGTGCGGGAGCGGGTGGAGCCGGAACTGGGCGTCATCGTGGGGTTCGGCTGCCGCTGATGTTGCGGCGGCGCTGCCGTGACTTGCTTGGGGATAGGCGTGGACAGGTGGAGCTGCCCTTCGATCAGAACCTCCCGGACTCCACGACCACCGGCGACATGGACTGGTGCTGCAAGCATCAAACTGCCCTGCCTCTAATGGCCTTTCACGCCGGAGCCAGGCATGCCGGAACGCGCCAAGGATGGCATGGTGGTGCTAGGCGGCGTTGAGTCCTTGAGGGCGAGGTAGCACACGACCAACTCCTCGGGGCTCCGCGGCGACTCCCGGACGTCGTCGTTCGCCGCGATCATCTCTGCCATGCTCGCCGGGAAGTTATCCTCCGGATCCGCCGACTCCTTCACCAACACGAGGCTCTCCTGCAGCCAGAGCTGGTGCCTCGGGCTCGGGCGTCTCCTTTGTGGCACGGTGGTCACTTCCAGAGTCTGCGCGTCCGCCGTCTTCTCCTTCATCCCGCCGCTTGGCTTTATGTGTAGCCGCTGCCGCCTCTCTCTGGCCGTCGGCGAGGCGCTGCCACTACCCGAAGCCCTCCTCCTCCCTATCAACCTAGGTCGGCTGAACATCGGTTGCAGCTTCAGCTCCGACATTGCGCACCCGCCTAAACCCGTCGAACCGGCCGGTCGGCGGCGGCGGGCATGGTGACGACGTCGAAGATGATGTCATTCGGCTGCGGGCTGCGTGGGAACAGGGTGGCCAGGCGCTTGGGGATCCCCTTGGCAGGGCCACGATCTCGGTTCGGGATGTAGTAGGACGCCCTGTCCGCCGGAGTACGATCACTTGTATGGTGCTCGCTCAGGAGCCCGGCTGTGGCATCTTGTAGAACTGCAGCGAGAGGGTGTCACACTTCAATTCCCATTCTAGCTAGTTCTCCTTCTCTGTTTGCGTTGGACTTGTTCTGCACTAGAGTAGAATGTGGAGTGAGCTAGAGTGCCGTGCGTGCACTTTTTATCACGCGAAAGTTTGCCGCCGGTGGCAGTCGACAGAAGCCGCGCTGGAGAAGCACAGGCGGCGTCAGCCAGCCGTGACGGCCTCCATTACCAATGATATGGCTGAATAATGGCCCACCAAGACTGATCGTGCGGGTGCGTCAAAACTTCGAACTTGAGCTCGCCGTGCCGTGGACTGCTGAATACTGTCGAGCAAGGTCAACAATGTACAGCTCTGAACTTTTTTTTTTCGTGGCTAGAGTAAGGGCCTGTTCTGGAACTCTCCCAGCTCCACCAAATCCACGATTTCAGCTTCTGGAGCGAGCTCCTCACTTCACCCAGCGATCAAAAAACGTTCTGGAGGGACGCTGGCTTCTCCCTTCGCTGCAGCCTAGCTGGGAGGCAAAAGGCCTGTTAGGCTCCCCATTGGGCTGGCTGGAGGCAGCCCAGATGTGTAGCAGAGTTTTTTTTTTTCCCACAGTTGTCATGCCTTGGGCTAGCTAGTCTGTACGTGGTGATACACACATTTGGCGTGTTAAAAAAAAGGATACACATATGGCTGGGCGGGGCTGTAGGTGGTGCCTTGGGCTTATAGCATGCAAAGTTCTTGTTAATACAGTAGCTACTGCAGCTACTTTTGCTGTACAGGAACATGTACAGATTGCCGTTTGGTACATGGAGCAACAAATATACAGCAATCATGTAATATTCAAAAGATCCCAAATTTTCGAAGCTAACATAGGTCATAATTTAGCAGAAAAACTTGTTCATAGCTTTTCCGCGGTTATAATTGAAGTTCAGACGATATCTTGTTGTCGATTTGATGTGAAGTTTAAGTTGATGCTGCTGCAGGATGTGGCCTATTTTTACAAGAACAGAGTTGGGTTCGCCCTATTCACAATCTTCTGATTTGCAAATTGTCCATGGAGCTCTATGTTTTGGTTGCAAACCATGGAGTTCTGTCCACCATGTTTTTTTCTTAATACATCATACATGACTACCTACATGGACTAAATGCAAAAAAAATAGACGCAGCAATTTATAGAACAGCTAGATGCCTTTGATACAGCGTGGGAACGTCTGATCAATCATCGTGTATGCACGTAGTCACATCACACCACCTACCACTGCTGCATGGCTCATGCTACATTAAATAAAAAGAATGGATGACTTACGCCCAAGACCACCTGGATTACTACGAACCATCAATAATTACTGCATGAGAAAAAAACATCAGACAAAAAAATATTATTTCAAGAATAAAATAAATTAGTAAAGAATAATCATATGCGTGCAGTTTCAAAATCTCACAATCATGTAACACAATCTATGTTTTTTTGGATTTCTTTTTGCGGCCTGAAAATGGTTAATGGGTAAAACTGGGTAGTACGTAATAGGTGATTTCCGATTAAGAGAGTGACGTTTTGGCACATGGGAACGCGCTCCTGGTTTTTAAAATATGTTTAAACCATATTTTGAAATGTCAAAAAATTCTAAACAAAAATTTGGCATGTGCATCTCGATATTGTATATGCTCACAAATTTGTTTCGCAAAAAACCGACAAGTTATGTGTCGTGTGTAAAAAAGATAAAATCTGGTGTTAAAAAGTGTATTTTACAAGACATCTTTTTGTCTTTTTACACAAGCCACAAAACGTGTCGGTTTTCCCCGAATCTTGATGTGCACTGTACACATATAATGGTGAGATATATGTGCCAAAGTTTTGTTTGAAATTTTTTCACACTTTAAAGTATTTTTTCGGTGGTAGGAGCGAGCGCTCTCAGGAGCACCAACGTATTTCCGATTAATAGCTACCTTACATGGGGATTTGGATGAGGACTATGTTTCTGCCTCAGTGCCTTTAGTGATTTTGCATGGGATTCTATATGGGGTATGTCCACGTGAAATGCTATTAACTGCTTTACCTAGACTGGTTGGGTCAGCAATTCTGCATGTATATGCAGTAGCGTGCACGTCCCGCACTTATTGTTTATGTGAAGATCCATGACTAAAGTATTAATAGAGCTTCTCCTTGAGTGCATGTTTGTATGTATTTCTGCTAATTTTGGGGTTATCATCTTGGGAATTTTTCGCATGATTATCTTGTGTTAGGATCACATGTTTGGGGCAGATTCTTGTGGATGGGGGGAATAGTGCTTGATGAAACATTTACTAAATTTGCCAAATAGAATTGCTGAAGTAATATTAACTGTCCTTTGCCAATTTCACTTCTACGAAATTAGGTGCAGTATCATGTTTCTATTGCTTTGTGTTCTTTTAGATATGATGATGTATAAACTTATGTATCTACCCAATTAACGTCACATAGCATTATATTATTGCATTGTACTTATTTTTTAGGTCCAAACTTTAAAACCAAAAATTATCAATTAGAGAGACGAAGGTATAGTTAAGTTTATATTAAGAATAGATATACCACACAGTGGGACATTTCTATCCGTTGTCAATGATGAAGTAATGTATGGTTATTATACAAATCAGTATTCCCTGGAGATCTCCTCATCGAATTCAGTTATACATGGATGGTATTAGCATGGATAGATATTGACTTGTAGATTTTTTTTCTTCTAATATTACATATCATTGATTATGTGCCAGCAACTTCACTGCTCCTAGAACATGTACCCCTAATATTTTGGGTTAATCTTTGTCAAATGTTCAAAAGTCTAGCGGCACTGCATCTTAAAATTTTATACCGACGCCATTATACACCATCATCATGCTCAACTACTAAAGTTTGACCAAATTTAACGTGTTGCAGAAGTATTGGAGTTTGACTAAATTAAATACTTGAGATAGTCTTATGGGTTATTATTCCACTTCTTTCATAAAATTGGCCAACCTTCATCTTCATTATCATTCATCATTGGCATAGACCAGCCATGTTGTATATCCATATTTCCAATGAGAGAAACATGACTCCACGTTTTAACAATGGCAATCAACAATCACTATCAACATGTACACAAGACTTGACACATGCAACAACAACCAATATACATCACTGGCTCATGAAGGCACGAAATAAATAAACAAACAACAAAAATGATCGACACATTAGCCTTTCTTGATGGCACACAAAATCTCAACGAAACACATCAACAATGTATGGTGTGCACCATGAAGTCACAAATATAAGCCTGTTTTCAACATGAGAAAAGGCACACACAAATTAATGGCAGTTCAACATGGCCAATTAGGAGATAAACATCCAAAAAAATGGGTTAACATGAAATACAATCCCACCAAAGATATGCAATAATTTTTCTGATGTCATACACCATTGCATATCTATCTTCAACATACACAAACCGGATATCCAATAATCTCATACATCGGTGCTAACCAACCAGAAGATCACTTGCAATAATTTGGAATAACTCTATATCACTTCATCTACAATGATGACTCATCCATTTTCTTACCCACTATATAACCATTCACACACCACCAAAGAAATTCGCAGTTAAACACGATATAGTGGATGGAGTTACCGTCCCGAGAGAGCATTCTCCATGGGAAAGCAAGTTAAGAGGAAAGGCAAGCACCCAACACTAAGATCCTTAAAAGATCGTCCCCACCTCAATCGCACCAATGCAAGCAGTTCGGTAAGCCCTCGCTCTTATCCAATATTTTATGTTCTTTCTTCTCTTGTGACTAAACGAAATATTATGTCTAACATTTTTATATACACCAGGAGAACTTGATAGTATACATTTCAAGACGTCCAATTCTTGAAGCACAAAGTTTGGCAATTGGCTTAAAAATACACGGCTATACTCGCTGGTATCATCATGGAGCCATGGCGCAAGCATCTGTACTGATAGGCCTACCACGTCAACAAGACAGCCATAGGGAATCTTCAATGACGAACCAGTCGAGAAAGAAGATGAAGCCAAAGAAAATGCTGCTCAAGTTCCTTTGGAATGCATTTCGGCAAATTACAACATTTCCATCAATGACCACAACTACTACGCACTTCAAGTCACAAAGGAAAGATTATTTACAGCACAAGAGAAGACACAAGCCCAGCAGTGGCAATTTAACATGGCCCGTCATCAAGTAGCCACTCAGCAGAATGAGTTCACAAGACAAACAATGATTTGAGCAAAAATATGCAACAACTTCTCACATGTGTTGCCAGTTCACATCTATCCTCAACTTTCACATAGGAAAGATCCTATTACCAAATGCACAAGAGCAAAACCACATGTCGGGCGTGTCCAAGAATTTGCAAAAGCTTTTTACCACTTTATTATAGGCACTAATCATGTAGGAGGTTATACCAGGATGATCTAATCCAGCGAAATCTACTTGCGACTTCTTATTACGGTACATTTTATCTCCGTTTACAGCCCACTATGTAGCGTGAGCTATATGTGGTTTTAATAAGTAGTTCGTGTGCTAATGTTAATCGTTCTATTTGTGCCCATGCATTTGCATGGCAGTAATGAACCTATTTCTTTGTCATCTTTAACTTTTTTAGTTTCTAGCGAATAACTATTTATTACTCTATTGCTTGGACCATAGTCTACATAGTTGCGACTTACCGACAGGCGCGGCGTGTCGCCGCACGGGCTAAGCTAGTTTATCCTAGAGTTGGATTGCATCGAGAGCATGCCCTTAATCGGTCCCTGGTAGCAGGTCCTCGATAGCAGGTCGAGTGGAGGAGTCTAAACGCCTGCTACGATCTTGGCGTGAGCAATCTTTTTTGCGGTAAAACTTCCAATCTATTCATCATCAATCATGACAGTACAACGAATATCAGAAATAATAAAAAATGCATCTAGATCTGTAGAACACCTAGCGACGACTACAAGCACTGAAGCAAGCCGAAGCCGCGCCGCCGTCATCGCCCCTTTCTCACTTGAGACGGGCAAAACTTGTTGTAGTAGAAACAAGAACTTAGTAGCTCATGCACTTGCTCAGATGGGTAAGACGTCCTCTCGCATGGGAGTAATTGATAAAAAATCTTCACATGATTTTCCTTCCCCCCCTCCTCGCTCGCGACTGGTCCCCCAGCGGGCGGCCGGCACAAGACCTCTCTCTCCGCCTCAGCCCCCCTCCCCTTCCTCCCCCTCCCCGCTGCCGCTGGCGCCATGCCGCCTGGCCCCGGTCGCTGGTGGCGGCGGCCTTCTGCCCTTCCTCCCGGTGGCTCCGGTGGGCGGAGTTGCACCGGGGGGTGCTCCTAGGCGGCGGCGGTCCAGCTGGCGGCGGGGTTCCCTGTCGTAGAGCAGGCGGGCGGCTGGGCGGCGGCGCCGTCGTTGGTGGCGGGGTGGCGTTGTGGCTCGTCCTGGCGGCGGCGCTCGGCCCAGATCTAGGCCCTACGGGCCCATCTGGGCCTGGGTGGGCCGGCGGCGGGGCTGGTTGGCTGCGTGATTCCCGGGATGCAGGGGAGCGGTGTTGCGCGACGGGGGCTGGCGGCACCGATGCCAGCTTGCTGCAGCACGGCCGGCGGGGCTTAGCGGGCCTGTTTTGGGCCTGGCCGGGCCAGGGGTGGCCTAGTATGCCCCGCTGCCGTGTCCGGTCGGCTACCGCGACAGTGCTGGAGGCTCGACTTCTCGCACGACGGCGGTGGAGGTGGTTCCCTTCCGCTCAGCATTGGTGTTGTTGTTCTCGTCACGTGGCGCTTCTCTCCGGTCTTCTCGGCCTCGTAGTGGTCCTCGTAGTGAGACGGCGTGGGCGGCGGCGCAACCGCGGTGGCTAGGGCTGGAATTCGAGCCGAGTCGAGCCAGCTCGGCTCGACTCGCTAGAGCTCGTTTCGTTAACGAGCTAGCTCGACTCGACTCGTTATTATAACGAGCTCAAATCCAAGATTGGCTCGACTCGTATAACTCGCGAGCTGGCTCGTTTAGCTTGTTAAGCTTGTTAAAGACATGATCATAAAACCCTCATATATTATAAAAATGATTATGTATATATTAAACATATATATCACTGAACAATAGTAGTTTCCTTGTAACGCATGAGTCTCCTAGGTGATTGGGCCTTCAACGGCCAGGCCTTGTGTTGTGCGCCTGAGACATAGGGTGCTGAGTGGCTGATCTTTTTTTGTATTGGGAGTGGCTGATCTTTTGTATTGAGCCTAACGAGTTTCACGAGTACTCGTGAGATTGGCTCGTTTAACTTGGTCTATAAACGATCTTAAACTAAAGCTCGGCTCGACTCGTTATTCTTCGAGTTCGAGTCGATTCGAGCCGAGTCACGAGCTACTCATTTAGCTCACGAGCTTCGAGCTTTTTTTCCAGCCCTAGCGGTGGCGCATTGGGTGGTAGTTTGGATGGTTGGTTCCGGATGGGCGGTGGTGTTTGGTGTGCGGGAGAAATCCTTGCTGGTTCGTCCGGCGCCGATGCGGTGACACCGGCGGGTGCCACCATTCCTTCTTGAAGGGCATCGGTGGTAGCCATCCCCTACTTTCCTCCACATACCGGGGGAAACCCTAGGACTTGTCCGGGCAGCAGCGTCGTCGGCGTCGCATACCTTTTTGGAGGTGTTGCTTGGTATGCGGCACTCGGAGCCTCGGGCGATGGTGGGGTGTTTCCGGAGGGTGCAGCGGTGGCGGGCCTTCCGCACTTTGTCGATATGCCGTTGTTGGCATTATGTTTCTTCTTCTTTTTTTGTCTTTGGGCTTGTTGTGCTGCTCGCCCCAGCGTCGAGATGTATCCTATGTTGGCTGGTTGCTTTGGAATACAAAGCAGGGGGAAACCCTTTTCAATAAAAAAAACTATCACATTCGGGGTATCGGTTCCTTTGAAATTTTTGGCAACCTACTCCCTCCGTTCCATAATGTAATGCATATAGATTTTAAATTTTTTCAAACTATGCAAACTTTGACCAAGTTTATAGAGGAAACTATTTATATGTACAATACCAAATACTCCCTCTGTCTCAAGTTAGTATTAAGCTTGAGACACTTATTTTGAAACGGAGGGCGTATATAAAATATGAAACTACATCTTATGATGAATCTAATAATATATGTTTGACATTCTAGATGTGAATGTTTTTCTTCACAAACTTGGTCAAAGTTTGTGAGGTTTCAATTTTCAAAAAAAATCTATACGCTCTACACTATGGAATGGAGGGAGTACAAATTTAGTGCTAAACTTTTGCTAAAAGTACTCCATCCGATCCAAAACGTGTCGGTTCTTTAGTTCAATTTTGAGAACTCAAACCAAGACACTTTTTTGGATCGGTGGGAGCACCACTTTTAGTTGTTGACCGGTTTGGACGATTTAAACGTGTTTATGACAGATGAGGCCCCACCCGTCAGGGTTGACGTGGCAAGAAAGTCAACTTCATTTATTTTGAACCCTATATTTGCCGTTATTACAGGTGGAACCTACCCTCAGATTTTTTTTTTACCCTTATAGGGATTGTAAGATGGAGAGCAGCGTTGCAAAGGCTGAGCTCCATGGAGCTCGTTCGATTTGCCAAAAAAAATCAAAACATATTTAAAAGTTTCAAAAAAAGCAATTTTTTTCAACAAATACGTATGCATATTCTTCAAGTGTGCATAAGATTTCTCAACTAATTGTATTATTTGCATGCTACAGAAAAAAGACAAATATCTGACCCAAATACAACCAAAAAACCCTATTTTAATCTGTGTACTTGTCTTTTTTGTGTACATCGCATATGAATATATAAGGTAATGAAATTCTATACATGTATACTAAAAATATATTTCAACCTGAACAATTTTTTCAGATTTTTCTGAGATGTGGAAAAAAGTATTATCGCTGAAAAAAAATGAAGAAAAGCGCCAAGCGCCAAGCGGCTCTTCCTCCCTTTTGACAAGCGCCAAGCGGGTACGGGTAGGTTTTCACCTCATCACCCCTAATCCCCACCGCCGCAGCCGTCGCCTTGCACCTCGCGCTGATGTATAAAATAGGGACACATGTGATAATATGAAATTCAAGAAAATACATGGGCTAAACTAAAAACTTGTCATGCCACCATGACATCCATCGTTGCCACATAATCCCAAGAGCCTTACATGAAACTGCCCATAGCCTTGAGTCAGGTACCGCTAACGATAGGGCTCACCTGGGCTGAAGGGACGGCTCTATTGCCAGGGATGACCCGTGCGCTACACGGTGGGTGGCTCTTTATGGTGGTTGAAGGATGGATGATGCCTGGGAGAATCAGTTTGTAGTCGTCACAATAAGTAGTGTCGACCAAGGCATGACACTGGAACAACATAGGTTGTCGTGCACAACACTACATCAAATCCAATAGGAGATCACATCTTATTTCTTCCCTCCTCTTCTCGGTTTTAGTTCTCTAACTAGCAAGAGGCCATGCGTTACACGGAACATCAAAATGAATTTATACGAGCTGTTTATCTTATAAAAAACAAAGATGAACAAGGGAAGGCCTTATATGCAAATGTGAAGAGGTGTGCGGGTATCTTTTTGCAAAATTGTCATAGTTTATTTTCTATCCGTCAGATATAGATCGAAAGGTCTATATTGCAGGATGGCAGGCACATCATCATCACCAACTTGATTTTTTTATAAGAGTAGAGATAATTTTCTAGAATATGCACGAGTGTGCATATCATATATTAAAGAAGAAAGGGGCAAAGAGGCCCCTTCACAAAGTTTACAACCGTAATTACAAGGCTCACACAGGCCTCCACCTCCACACACACAGCTCGTTCGGGATTATTCACCGCTAGCCCGCCTATGGATACCACCAAAGAAAAATTCTATATCACCCTTAAATTTCCCTGCCGATCTCCAAGAGTAGAGATAATTGTTGTTCTATCTACAGTTACCTTTGTGCTCTTGGTTAAAGCATGGTGATAGCAACCTAAAAAAAGCATGGCGGTAGCGTGTTAGTTGTCATTTTAACTAGAGACTGACAATGGACTAAACACGAATGGATTAACCGTGATCTTTTTATTGATGGTGCTGAGTATTTACACATGGTGAAAAGAATACAACCAAGAGGTGACTACTGCGACAAACCATCACGGCTTGGCAAAAGACACCTTTTCTTTGTAACACTTGAAAGTGTGGACGTAGCCAACAATGTTGGTCAATCAATAATCGGCGTTCGGCATGAGGATCAGGCTGTCAACCGAGTGTGGCTAGTGTAGCGAGCGAGTCGTCGATCCTTGCAACACCCGAGTGAACAGTCCACATCGTTGTTGTTAGTCTATCTCCAATATCTCAAAGAATTGCTGCGAGCGTGTGACATATCGGAGACACACACACACACACATTTTTGAATCTCTACCAAGATGATCGAGAAAGGCACATCCCGTGGATTTATGTAGGAACCGCTCGTTGCCAGGATTACTAGAAGAGCTCTCATTCACTTCGGGTGTTGGGAGGCATGCCAAACGGATGCATTGGCTCTTTGGCTAGCTATAGGAGCAGGCTGCATGCGTGATCGAACTCAACTTGCAGCCCGGATGTTCTACCCTTCCTCACCCGAAGCACACACTCCTCTTTTGTCGTTTCTAGAAGCTGTACATGATCTTGGCATCATACACTTTCATTTTATATTTTGATTGATCTCAACATGAGAACATGTAAAAGTAGTTTAACCAAATAGATATACCATTTGCCACACACAAAAAAAGATAGACCGTAACCAAACTTAATGCCAAAAATTCAAGTTACACAATTTGTCTCCACTCTGCATGAATCGCATGTAGAAATCGGAACCATCGAACCCCACACCTATTTGTGTTGGCTTTAGACTTTTGAGTAACATGCATGACTGCTTGTTATATTTTGTTTGAAGATCCAGCAAATTGCTGGCCTGATTAAGATTTAGCAGGAAGCAACGGAAGAGCAACATGGGGTAGATCTGACTCGCTGAAGATCAACACTACACTCTCATGACGGATCACCATCCACTCACGACAACACAACACAGCTCCGGCTCCGATGGAGAAACTACCAAGAAGAACTAGGCAAGTTGGCGCTGCGGAAGATCACCGAACGGACCACCTATCGCCTGTCATCGTACACCACCCGGCCCCGCCACTGCAGTTTTGACTTCACAGCAACAAATAGCCGAGTGAATCTCATGGGACGCCGAAAAAGAGCCGACTACTCAGCCAATGCCATGTCTCCGACATCATTCACCCTGTTATCGTTGCCACAGAAGCATAATCGCTCACATTGCTTGAGGGACACCGCTCCACGAGCCGCCGTCCACCACCGTCATGGGCCACGGGTCCCTCTAGCCGGATCCACCTCCAAGACGATGCCCCCAAGAGGGAAAGCGGTGCCGAGCACATCTATTAGCTCCACAGTCATCTGATCCGAAAGACCGGGTCTAGGGTTTCCCTTGGAGAAAGTCGGGAAGGGAGGTGAGAACTACCACATCGATCGATGCCTTCGGCAAAGGAACGACACCGGTAGGCGCCGCCATCGATAACTCCAGCCATTGCCGGAGTATGGCTTTCACCGGCAGCCTCAACCTTCCAACCCGTGGACCCGACTGGCCCACCTTGTCAAACACCTCCGCATCAAGACCGGCATGCCCTCAGCCCCTCCAACCACCGGCCTGTTGAGGAACGTAGTAGTTTCAAAAAAAAATCTACGCACACGCAAGATCATGGTGATGCATAGCAACGAGAGGGGAGAGTGTTGTCCATGTATCCTCGTAGACCGTAAGCGGAAGCATTATGAGAACGCAGTTGATGTAGTCATACGTCTTCACGATCCGACCGATCCAAGTACCGAACGCACGTCACCTCCGAGTTCAGCACACGTTCAGCTCGATGACGTCCCATGAACTCCGATCCAGCAGAACTTCACGGGAGAGTTCCGTCAACACGACGGCGTGATGACGGTGATGATGTTGTTACGACGCAGGGCTTCGCCTAAGCACCGCTACGGATATGATCGAGGTGGATTATGATGGAGGGGGGCACCGCACACGGCTTGACACAATCAACTTGTGTGTCTTGGGGTGCCCCCTGCCCCCGTATATAAAGGAGGGAGGGGAGACCGGCCGGCCTCTCTAGGCGCGCCAAAGGGAGGAGGAATCCTCCTCCTAGTAGGAGTAGGAGGAGGATTCCTCCTTTCCTAGTCCTACTAGGAGGGGAAAGGAAGGAGAGGAGGAGGAGAAGGAAAGAGGGGGTGCAGCCCCTCCCCTAGTCCAATTCGGACTAGGCCCATGGGGGGTGCGCGGCCAGCCCTAGTGGCTTCTCCTCTTTTTCCCCTAAAGCCCACTAAGGCCCATATGTACTCCCGTATTCCCGTAACTCCCCCGGTACTCCTAAAAATACCCGGGTCACTCGTAACCTTTCCGATGTCCGAATATAGTCGTCCAATATATCGATCTTTACGTCTCGACCATTTCGAGACTCCTCGTCATGTCGCCGATCTCATCTGAGACTCCGAACTACCTTAGGTACATCAAAACACATAAACTCATAATACCGATCATCACCGAACGTTAAGCGTGCGGACCCTACGGGTTCGAGAACTATATAGACATGACCGAGACACGTTTCCGGTCAATAACCAATAGTTGAACCTGGATGCTCATATTGGCTCCCACATATTCTACGAAGATCTTTATCGGTCAAACCGCATAACAACATATGTTGTCTCCTTTGTCATCGGTATGTGACTTGCCCGAGATTCGATCGTCGGTATCTCAATACGTAGTTCAATCTCGTTACCGGCAAGTCTCTTTACTCGTTCCGTAATGCATCATCCCGCAACTAACTCATTAGTCACATTGCTTGCAAGGCTTATAGTTTGTGCATTACCGAGAGGGCCCAAAGATACCTCTCCGACAATCGGAGTGACAAATCCTAATCTCGATCTATGCCAACTCAACAAACACCATCGAAGACACCTGTAGAGCACCTTTATAATTACCCAGTTACGTTGTGACGTTTGGTAGCACACAAAGTGTTCCTCCGGTATTCAGGAGTTGCATAATCTCATAGTCATAGGAACATGTATAAGTCATGAAGAAAGTAATAGCAACATACTAAACGATCGAATGCTAAGCTAACGGAATGGGTCAAGTCAATCACATCATTCTCTAATGATGTGATCCCGTTAATCAAATGACAATTCATGTCTATGGCTAGGAAACTTAACCATCTTTGATTCAACGAGCTAGTCAAGTAGAAGCATACTAGTGACACTCTGTTTGTCTATGTATCCACACATGTACTAAGTTTCCGGTTAATACAAGTCTAGCATGAATAATAAACATTTATCATGATATAAGGAAATATAAATAACAACTTTATTATTGCCTCTAGGGCATATTTCCTTTAGTCTCCCACTTGCACTAGAGTCAATAATCTAGTTCACATCGTCATGTGATTTAACACCAATAGTTCACATCACCATGTGATTAACACCCATAGTTCACATCGTCATGTGACCAATACCTAAAGGGTTTACTAGAGTCAAAAATCCAGTTCACATCACTATGTGATTAATACCCATAGAGTACTAAGGTGTGATCATGTTTTGCTTGTGAGAGAAGTTTAGTCAACGGGTCTTCCACATTCAGAGTCGTATGTATTTTGCAAATATTCTATGTCTACAATGCTCTGCACGGAGCTATGCTACGTCTTGAGCTTGCGTTGGTTTTCCTCGAAGAGGAGAGGGTGATGCAGCAAAGTGTAGCGTAAGTATTTCCCTCAGTTTTGAGAACCAAGGTATCAATCCAGTAGGATGCTCCTCAAAAGTCCCACGCACCTACACAAACAAACTGAGAACTTGCAACCAACGCAATAAAGGGGTTGTCAATCCCTTCACGGCCACTTGCGAAAGTGAGATCTAATAAAGATAGTAAATATATTTTTGGTATTTTATAATATAGATGCAAAAGGTAAAGATGCAAATAAAAGTAGATTGAAATTAAATATGATAAGAGATAGACCCGGGGGCCATAGGTTTCACTAGTGGCTTCTCTCAAGATAGCATAAGTATTACGGTGGGTGAACAAATTACTGTCGAACAATTGATAGAAAAGTGCATAGTTATGAGATTATCTAGGCATGATCATGTATATAGGCATCACGTCCATAACAAGTAGACCGACTCCTGCCTGCATCTACTACTATTACTCCACACATCGACCGCTATCCAGATGCATCTAGAGTATTAAGTTCATAAGAACAGAGTAACGATTAAGCAAGATGACATGATGTAGAGGGATAAACTCATGCAATATGATATAAACCCCATCTTGTTATCCTCGATGGCAACAATACAATACATGCCTTGCAACCCTTTCTGTCACTGGGTAAGGACACCGCAAGATTGAACCCAAAGCTAAGCACTTCTCCCATGGCAAGAAAGACCAATCTAGTAGGCCAAACCAAACTGATAATTCGAAGAGACTTGCAAAGATAAGTTAATCATACATAAAAGAATTCAGAGAAGATTCAAATAATATTCATAGATAAACTTGATCATAAGCCCACAATTCATCGGATCTCGACAAACACACTGCAAAAAGAGATTACATCGAATAGATCTCCACAAGAGAGGGGGAGAACATTGTATTGAGATCCAAAAAGAGATAAGAAGCCATCTAGCTAATAACTATGGACCCGTAGGTCTGTGGTAAACTACTCACAACTCATCGGAGGGGCAAGGATGTTGATGTAGAGGCCCTCCGTGCTTGATTCCCCCTCCGGCAGAGTGCCGGCGAAGCCTCCAAGATGGGATTTTGCGGATACATAAGGTTACGGTGGTGGAAATTGTGTTTCATGGTGCCCCTGGATGTTTTCGGCGTGCGTAGGTATATATAGGAAGAAGAAGTACGTCGGTGGCCGCCCGAGGGGCCCACGAGACAGGGGGCGCGCCCTATAGGGGGGCGCCCTCCTATCTCGTGGAGGCTCCGGTTGCTTCTTGACTTGCACTCCAAATTCTCTGGATCACGTTCGGTGAGAAAATCACGTTCCCGAAGGTTTCATTCCGTTTGGACTCCGTTTGATATTCCTTTTCTTCAAAATACTGAAATAGGAAAGAAAAAAACAGCAATATGGGCTAGGCCTCCGGTTAGTAGGTTAGTCCCAGAAATGATATAAAAGTGGAAAATAAAGCCCAATAAAGCCTAAAACAGTAGATAAAGTAGCATGGAGCAATCAAAAATTATAGATACGTTGGAGACGTATCAAGCTACTCTAGCTAAATGCTCCCACTTTCAGTATGTATCCAGATCGAGACTCAGAGTCATCCAAATCAGTGTCAAAGCTTGCATCGACGCAACTCTTTATGACGAACTCTTTGTTACCTCCATAACCGAGAAATATTTCCTTAGTCCTCTAAGGATAATTTTGACCAATGTCCAGTGATCTACTCCTAGATCACTATTGTACTCCCTTGCCAAACTCAGGGCAGGGTATACAATAGGTCTGGTACATAGCATGGCATACTTTATAGAACCTTTGACTGAGGCATAGGGAATGACTTTTTCATTCTCTTTCTATTTTCTGCCATGATCAGATTTTGAGTCTTACTCAACTTCACACCTTGCAACAGATTTTGAGTCTTACTCAACTTCACACCTTGCAACACAGGCAAGAACTGCTTCTTTGACTGTTCTATTTTGAACTACTTCAAAATCTTGTCAAGGTATGTACTCATTGAAAAAACTTATCAAGCATCTTGATCTATCTCTATAGATCTTGATGCTCAATATGTAAGCAGCTTCATCGAGGTCTTTCTTTGAAAAACTCCTTTCAAATACTCCTTTATGATTTCCAGAAAATTCTACATTATTTCCGATCAACAATATGTCATTCACATATATTTATCAGAAATGTTGTAGTGCTCCCACTCATTTTCTTGTAAATGCAGGCTTCACCGCAAGTCTGTATAAAACTATATGCTTCGATCAACTCATCAAAGCGTATATTCCAACTCCGAGATGCTTGCACCAGTCCATAGATGGATCGTTGGTGCTTGCACATTTTGTTAGCAGCTTTAGGATCGACAAAACCTTCTGGTTGCATCATATACAACTCTTCTTTAAGAAATTCATTAAGGAATGTAGTTTTTGACATCCATTTGCCATATTTTATAAAATGTGGCAATTTGCTAACATGATTCGGACAGACTTAAGCATCGCTACGAGTGAGAAAATCTCATCGTAGTCAACACCTTGAACTTTGTCAAAACCATTTTCGACAAGTCTAGCTTTGTAGATAGTAACACTACTATCAGCGTCCGTCTTCCTCTTGAAGATTCACTTATTTTCTATGGCTTGCCGATCATCGGGCAAGTCAATCAAAGTCCACACTTTGTTCTCATACATGGATACCATCTCAGATTTCATGGCCTCAAGCCATTTCGCGGAATCTAGGCTCATCATCGCTTCCTCATAGTTCGTAGGTTTGTCATGGTCAAGTAACATGACCTCCAGAATAGGATTACCGTACCACTCTGGTGCGGATCTTACTCTGGTTGACCTACGAGGTTCGGTAGTAACTTGATCTGAAGTTACATGATCATCATCATTAGCTTCCTCATTAATTGGTGTAGGGGTCACAGGAACATATTTTTGTGATGAACTGCTTTCCAATAAGGGAGCAGGTACAGCTATCTCATCAAGTTCTACTTTCCTCCCACTCACTTCTTTCGAGAGAAACTCCTTCTCTAGAAAGGATCCATTCTTAGCAACGAATGTCTTGCCTTCGGATCTATGATAGAAGGTGTACCCAACTGTCTCCTTTGGGTATCCTATGAAGACACATTTCTCTGATTTTGGGTTTGAGTTTATCAGGATGAAACTTTTTCACATAAGTATCGCAACCCCAAACTTTAAGAAACAACAACTTTGGTTTCTTGCCAAACCACAGTTCATATGGTGTCGTCTCAACGGATTTAGATGGTACCCTATTTAACGTGAATGCAGCTGTCTCTAATGCGTAACCCCAAAATGATAGCGGTAAATCAGTAAGAGACATCATAGATCGCACCATATCCAGTAAAGTATGATTATGACGTTCGGACACACCATTACCCTGTGGTGTTCCGGGTGGCGTGAGTTGCGAACTAATTCCTCATTTGTTTCAAATGAAGACCAAACTCGTAACTCAAATATTCTCCTCAACGATCAGAAACTTTATTTTCTTATTACGATGATTTTCCACTTCACTCTGAAATTCTTTGAACTTTTCAAATGTTTCAGACTTGTGTTTCATCAAGTAGATATACCCATATCTGCTCAAACCATCTGTGAAGGTGAGAAAATAACGATACCCGCCGCGAGCCTCAACATTCATTGGACCATATACATCAGTATGTATGATTTCCAACAAATCTGTTGCTCGCTTCATAGTTCCGGAGAACGGAGTTTTAGTCATCTTGCCCATGAGGCATGGTTCGCAAGCATCAAGTGATTCCAAAAGCCCATCAACATGGAGTTTCTTCATGCGCTTTACACCAATATGACCTAAACGGCAGTGCCACAAATAAGTTGCACTATCATTATTAACTTTGCATCTTTTGGTTTCAATATTATGAATATGTGTATCACTACGATCGAGATCCAACGAACCATTTTCATTGGGTGTATGACCATAGAAGGTTTTATTCATGTAAACAAAACAACAATTATTCTCTAACTTAAATGAATAACCATATTGCAATAAACATGATCAAATCATATTCATGCTCTACGCAAACACCAAATAACATTTATTTAGGTTTAACACTAATCTCGTAAGTATAGGGAGTGTGCGATGATGATCATATCAATCTTGGAACCACTTCCAACACACATCGTCACTTCACCCTTAACTAGTCTCTGTTCATTCTGCAACTCCCGTTTCTAGTTACTACTTTTAGTAACTGAACCAGTATCAAATACCGAGGGGTTGCTATAAACACTAGTAAATTATACATCAATAACATGTATATCAAATATAGGTTTGTTCACTTTGCCATCCTTCTTATCCACCATAGTATCTAGGGCAGTTTCACTTCGAGTGACCATTTCCATTGCAGTAGAAGCACTCAGTCTCAGGCTTAGGTCTAGACTTGGGCTTCTTCACTTGAGCAGCCCTTTTCTTGAAGTTCCCCTTCTATCCATTTGCCCTTTTCTTGAAACTAGTGGTCTTGTTAACCATCAACACTTGATGTTTTTCTTGATTTCTACCTTCGCCGATTTTAGCATCGCGAAGAGCTTGGGAATTGTTTTCGTTATCCCTTGCATATTATAGTTCATCACGAAGTTCTAGTAACTTGGTGATAGTGACTAGAGAACTTTGTCAATTACTATTTTATCAGGAAGATTAACTCCCACTTGATTCAAGCAATTGTAGTACCTGCACAATCTGAGCACATGCTCTTTGGTTGAGCTATTCTCCTCCATCTTGTAGGCAAAAATCTTGTCGAGGTCTCATACCTCTCGACACGGGCATGAGTATGAAATACCAATTTCAACTCTTAGAACATCTTATATGCTCCGTGGCATTCAAAACACTTTTGAAGTCCCGGTTCTAAGCCGTAAAGTATGGTGCACTAAACTATCAAGTAGTCATCATACCGAGCTTTTGTCAAAACGTGCATAACGTCTGCATGTGCTCCTGCAATAGTTCTGTCACCTAGCGGTGCATCAAGGACATAATTCTTCTGTGCAGCAATGAGGATAATCCTCAGATCAAGGATCCAATCCGCATCATTGCTACTAACATCTTTCAACTTAGTTTTCTCTAGGAACATATCAAAAATAAAACAGGAGAGCTAAACACGAGCTATTGATCTACAACATAGATATGCTAATACTACCAGGACTAAGTTCACGATAAATTAAAGTTCAATTAATCATATTAATTAAAAACTCCCACTTAGATAGACATCCCTCTAATCATCTAAGTGATCACGTGATCCATATCAACTAAACCATAACCGATCATCACGTGAAATGGAGTAGTTTTCAATGGTGAACATCACTATGTTGATCATATCTACTATATGATTCATGCTCGACCTTTCGGTCTCAGTGTTCCGAGGCCATATCTGCATATGCTAGGCTCGTCAAGTTTAACCCGAGTATTCTGCGTGTGTAAAACTGTCTTACACCCGTTGTAGATGAACGTTGAGCTTATCACACCCGATCATCACGTGGTGTCTCGGCACGACGAACTTTGGCAACGGTGCATACTCAGGGAGAACACTTTTACCTTGAAATTTAGTGAGAGATCATCTTATAATGCTACCGTCAAACAAAGCAGAATAAGATGCATAAAGGATAAACATCCCATGCAATCAATATAAGTGATATGATATGGCCATCATCATCTTGTGCCTTTGATCTCCATCTCCAAAGCACTGTCATGATCACCATCGTCACCGGCGCGACACCTTGATCTCCATCGTAGCATCGTTGTCGTCTCGCCAACTATTGCTTCTACGACTATTGCTACCGCTTAGTGATAAAGTAAAGCAAATACAGGGCGATTGCATTGCATACAATAAAGCGACAACCATATGGCTCATGCCAATTGCTGATAACTCCGTTACAAAACATGATCATCTCATACAATAAATATAGCATCATGTCTTGACCATATCACATCACAACATGCCCTGCAAAAACAAGTTATACGTCCTCTATTTTGTTGTTCCAAGTTTTACATGGCTGCTACGGGCTAAGCAAGAACCGTTCTTACCTACGCATTAAAACCACAACGATAGTTCGTTAAGTTAGTGTTGTTTTAACCTTCTCAAGGACCGGGCGTAGCCACACTCGGTTCAACTAAAGTTGGAGAAACTGACACCCGCCAGCCATCTATGTGCAAAGCACGTCGGTAGAACCAGTCTCGCGTAAGCGTACGCGTAATGTCGGTCCGGGCCGCTTCATCCAACAATACCGCTGAACCAAAATATAACACGCTGGTAAGCAGTATGACTTGTATTGCCCACAACTCACTTGTGTTCTACTCCTGCAAATAACATCTACGCATAAACCAGGCTCTGATACCACTGCTGGGAACGTAGTAATTTCAAAAAAATTCCTACGCACATGCAATATCATGGTGATGCATAGCAACGAGATGGGAGAGTGTTCTCCACGTACCGTCGTAGACCGTAAGCGGAAGCGTTATGAGAACGCGGTTGATGTAGTCGTACGTCTTCACGATCCTACCGATCCAAGTACCAAACGCACGGCACCTCCGAGTTCAGCACGTTCAGCTCGATGACGTCCCACGAACTCCGACCCAGCAAAGCTTCACGGGAGAGTTCCGTTAGCACGACGACGTGATGACGGTGATGATGTTGTTACCGATGCAAGGCTTCGCCTAAGCGCCGCTATGATATGATTGAGGTGGATTATGGTGGAGGGGGGCACCGCACACGGCTTGGAACAATCAACTTGTGTGTCTTGGGGTGCCCCCCTGCCCCCGTATACAAAGGAGGGAGGGGAGACCGGTCGGCCTCTCTAGGCGCGCCAAAGGGAGGAGAAATCCTCCTCCTAGTAGGAGTAGGATTCCTCCTCCTAGTAGGAGTAGGATTCCTCCTTATCTAGTCCTACTAGGAGGGGAAAGGAAGGAGAGGGGGAGGAGAAGGAAAGAGGGGGTGCAACCCCTCCCCTAGTCCAATTTCGGACTGGGCCCATGGGGGCGCGCGGCCAGCCCTCGTGGCTTCTCCTCTTTTTCCCCTAAAGCCCACTAAGGCCCATATGTACTCCCGTATTCCCGTAACTCCCCCGGTACTCCTAAAACTAACCGGATCACTCGTAACCTTTCTGATGTCCGAATATAGTCGTCCAATATATCGATCTTTACGTCTCAACCATTTCGAGACTCCTCGTCATGTTCCCGATCTCATCCGGGACTCCGAACTACCTTCGGTATATCAAAACACATAAACTCATAATACCGATCGTCACCGAACGTTAAGCGTGCGGACCCTACGGGTTCAAGAACTATGTAGACATGACCGAGACACGTTTCTGGTCAATAACCAATAGCGGAACCTGGATGGTCATATTGGCTCCCACATATTCTACGAAGATTGAGAGAGTCCTGGACTAGGGGGTGTCCGGATAGCCGAACTATCATCGCGGCCGGACTCCAAGACTATGAAGATACAAGATTGAAGACTTCGTCCCGTGTCCGGATGGGACTTTCCTTGGCGTGGAAGGCAAGCTTGGCGATACGGATATGTAGATCTCCTACCATTGTAACCGACTCTGTATCCCTAACCTATCCGTGTCTATATAAACCGAGGGTTTTAGTCCGTGGGGACTAACAACAATCATACCATAGGCTAGCTTCTAGGGTTTAGCCTCCTTGATCTCGTGGTAGATCTACTCTTGTACTACCCATATCATCAATATTAATCAAGCGGAGTAGGGTATTACCTCCATCGAGAGGGCCCGAACACAGGTAAAAACATCGTGTCCCTTGTCTCCTGTTACCATCCGCCTAGACGCACAGCTTTGGGACCCCTACCGAGATCCGCCGGTTTTGACACCGACATTGGTGCTTTCATTGAGAGTTCCTCGTGTCGTCACCAATAGGCCCGATGGCTCCTTCGATCATCAACAGCGACGCGTCCGAGGTGAGACTTTTCTCCCGGACAGATCTTCAGATTCGGCGGCTTTGCATGCGCGGGCAATTCGCAGCCATCTGGAGCAGATCGAAGCTACGCCCGCCATCGGTCGATTTGAAGTTTGAACTATACGGCCGATGTCCGCGGAGACTTGATCTTCGACGGATTCGAGGCACAGCCAAGCGTGCCGCACTGTCTCGATGGGTATGATCTAACTCTGCCGCCAAACAGAGCCCTGGAGGCCGCACCAGCATCCGCTCCGACCCTTAGTCCGAAGCCGGATTCCCCGATCGAGGACGAGTTGTTGGACACCGTATCGGGGGCTACGATCTCTACGGCGATTGAGCCGAACTCCATCCCTGTCCTTTGCAAAGCTCGTGACTCCAAGGCGCCGGACTCCTCTCCGGACTCCGAACCCTCTGCGCCCCTGCCAATCGAATCCAATTGGGCGCCGGTCATGGAGTTCACTGCCGCGGACATCTTTCAGCACTCGCCCTTTGGCGATATCCTGAATTCACTAAAGTCTCTCTCTTTATCCGGAGAGCCCTGGCCGGACTACAGACAGGAAGGTTGGGATGCGGACGACGAAGAAATTCAACGCCCACCCACCACCCACTTTGTAGCCACTGTCGATGATTTAACCGACATGCTCGACTTCGACTCCGAAGACATCGATAGTATGGACGACGATGCCGGAGATGACCAAGACCCAGCGCCTACAGGGCACTGGAAGGCCACCTCGTCATACAACATATACATGGTGGACATCCCAAAGGATGGGAACGGCGATGGAACAACGGAGGATGACCCCTCCAAGAAGCAACCGAAGCGCCGATGTCAACGGCGCCGCTCTAAATCCCGCCACAGCAAAAACGGTGATTCCGACACGGGAGATAATAACACCCCGGACAGTGCCGGAGACAACCCCCTCCAAAGCAGGACTCAGCGCGGGAGGAGGAAGAAGCAAGTCCGCACGACGACGGCGGCAGAAAGAGAGGTAGAGGACGATAATTATCGCGCCCTCCGAAGATGAGGCAAGCCTCAACGACGACGAATTAAATCGTGCACGAGGATCCCGCCGAATAGGAGCGTTTCAAACGCAGGCTTATGGCCACGGCAAGCAGTCTCAAGAAAGCGAAAGAATACTTAGAGCTGACCAAGACTGCTAGTCGGCGGATGGATCAAGTCCTTGCAGCCAAGAGTATGAACTCGAACGCCCCTCAAAAGCTACCCCAAACGCAGGCCGCTGCCTCGATCGAGGAGGAAGAACCCAAGTCACCAGCGCACAACATGGCAGACCGGCCACCCCGTGGCCGCGATAGAGAAGCCTCTCGGCCCTCCGCTCAAGCCACACCCCGACGCTGCTCAAGAAGTACCAAGGCACGGGAAAATGCGCCGGACTTGCGAGATACATTGGAGGATAAGGCAAAACATACAAGATCGATCTACGGATCGCGTGGGCGCCCAACGACTCGGGATGATTACCGTCGCGCGGATACAGCAAACCGCCGGGCGAACACGATGAACAAAGCTCATATGAGCTACGTCGTGACATAGCCCAATACAAAGGCGCCGCACACCCACTATGCTTCATAGATGAAGTAATGGATCATCAAATCCCTGAGGGCTTCAAACCCGTAAACATCGAATCATACGATGGTACCACAGATCCTGCGGTATGGATCGAGGACTATCTCCTCCACATCCACATGGCCCGCGGTGATGATCTACATGCCATCAAATACCTCCCACTCAAGCTTAAAGGACCAGCTCGGCATTGGCTCAACAGCTTGCCAGCAGAACCAATTGGTTGTTGGGAGGACACGAAGCTGCATTCCTTGATAACTTCCGGGGCACATATGTGCGACCACGAGACGCGATGACCTTAGCCATATAATTCAGCAGCGGAAGAATCGCCGGACAATTCGGACACGGTTCTGACAAAGAAAATTCAAATCGTTGATCGTCCGGATGCAGAGGCCCTTGCAGCCTTCAAACATAACATCCGCGACGAATGGATTGCCCGGCACCTAGGACAGGAAAAGCCGAAATCCATGGCAGCCCTCACAACACTCATGACCCGCTTTTGTGCGGGAGAGGACAGTTGGCTAGCTCGAAGCAACAACTTGGCCAAACACCCTGATAGTTCGGATACCAAGGATAGCAATGGAAGGTCGCGTCGCAACAAGAACAAGTGCCACATTAACGGCGATAACGCTGAAGATACGGCAGTCAATGCCGGATTCAGAGGCTCTAAACCCGGTCAGCGGAAGAAGCCATTCAAAAGAAATACCCAGGGCCCGTCCAACTTGGACCGAATACTCGATCGCTTGTGCGGATACATGGCACCCCGAAAACTAGCCAATCACACCAACAGGAATTGTTGGGTGTTCAAGCAAGCGAGCAAGTTAAGTGCGAACTCAATGACAAGGGCTGCATAGCGATGACGAGGAAGAGCCCGGCCACCGAACAATAGAGGATGAAGGGCTTTCCCACACAAGTGCGGACGGTGAACATGATATACGCAACCCATATACCCAAAAGGGAGCGGAGCGTGCACTAAGGGACGATATGCGATGGAGCCAGTTGCCCAAGTTCAACCCATGGTCTTCCTGCCCGATCACCTTAGATCGAAGGACCACCCACTAGCATCCGCCACGGCGGTTTCGCGCATTGGTTCTTGACCCAATTATTGACGGATTTCACCTCACCGAGTCCCGATGGACGGCGGCAGCAGCCTGAACTGCTTTATCGGGATACGGTCGCAAAATGGGCATAGACCCTCAAGGATTAAACCTACAAAGACGACCTTTAAAGGCGTCATACCGGTGTAGAGGCCAATTATGCGGGCTCGGTTACACTCGAAGTGGTCTTGGATCCCGGATAACTTCCGGCGAAGAGTTGATCTTGACATAGTCCCGTTCGCAGCGGCTATCACGCGATCGCTCGGACGAACCGCATTGACAAAGTTCAATGCGGTGCCGCACTACGCATACCTCAAGCTCAAGATGCCAGGCCCTCGAGGTGTAATAACGGTCAATGGAAACACCGAACGCTCTCTCCGAACGGAGGAGCACACGGCGGCCCTCGCGGCGGAGGTGCAAAGCAGCCTCTCATAGCAATTCTTCAGTCCGGCCACTAAGCGTCCGGACACTGTCAAGCACGCCCGGAGTAACCTACAACAAGACCGCCTGGCACGATTCAAGCACGCGTAGCAATCCGGCCCCAACCCCAGCCCTCGCGAAATTGCGAAACCAGTACTACGCGTACATAACTACGCTCTGGAGATACCATGGGCATAAGGGGAGGGCACGACCACGATATGCCCAGAATGCGGCTTAACCGCACCAGGGGCTCCCGATTGTGTCATTCTTTTTCTTTTTTCTTTTTTTCTTTTTTCAGGACTCCATTTTCCAGAAGTCTTGTCCGGCACTAGAATCGCCGAACTCACGATGCAACAGCCAGGGAAGCATAAAGCTACGTCGAGTGTTCAGGTGGTCTCTATTACGAGCATTATACCTGTTTTACACACCATCCCGCAGCTTACCCCTGGAGGGGGACATGTTAAATAATCCCATCCCTTGCTTATCGCACTATTTGTATCGTTCTGCTTTCATTGCAGTACCTTTTTGAATAAACAATACATAGCTTTTGCTTATTATTGCACTCCTTTCTTTATCTATATATATGTTCATTTCATGACATGTTGCACCCGTACACTTTGGTACGGCCAATACACCAGGGGCTTAAGTACTCCAAAATTATGGTGTGACAAGTCCGAACACTTTCACAAGTGCGGCACCCCGAACTTATAGCATTATATGCATCGGCTCCGAATCATGTCTTGGGTCAATAGTTGGGTTTGCCCGGCTCCCGTGTTTTGGTACCTTACGTTCCGTTATATCGGCTAAGGTAGCACCGGGAGAACCACTGCGATTGTGCCCCAGTTCAGCTGGGTCGAGCACCTCAGTGGAGAAAGCTAAAACTGACCGTCGTGATAGGGCGAGAGCCGGTCGTTGTTCGAGAGGTTTTTTCGGGTCCCTAAAGACTTATGCCGCTTAGAGCGAGGAACCGGAATTGTCCGTCCAAGGCGTGGATAGCGCCCCGAACTCGGTCTTCCGAGTACTAGGGGCTTCACCGAAATTTAAAATTATAGAATTCTATGGCTAAGTGAGAGTGTTCAAGCATCATAAGTCCGGTTGCCTTGTTCGTTGCGTTGAGCGCCTCCCTAGATGGACCCAATAATGGGAACAAGAGTGCTCAAGTTTATCCCGAACACCCCAGCACTCGTGGCATGGGGGCTGAAGCCAACGACTTGCCATCTCGCAAATTTGATAAACGGCCGCACAGAAGGTAATATTTTAAATTAACAAGCGTTGCTTAGCGATATGAACAAGTTTTCAGCGTCATGGGATAGCAAATGCGAGTCTATTCAAAATTACATCTTTGGAGCACTCATCCGCTATTCGGCGGGCACCCTTCAGAGGCCCTCATAGTACATTTCGGGCGTGCGATGCTCCTTGCCCTTGGTGGCCCGTCCGTCACAAGCTTCTCCGCATCCAGCTTTCCCGGTGCACTTTAGCACGGGCAAGGGCCCGACGGACACCTTCAATGCAGACGGAGCGCTTGATGACTTCAATCCGTGGACAAAGCGCCCACCAGCCATTACACTAAGCGAAGTAGCTCCTGTGCATGGCTTCCAATGGCCACACCAACTATAAGGCCCTTCATGGCCTGTTCGGCGACCTTGTGGAGCTCGACCAGCTGCTTCAGCTGGTCGCTTAGGGGCACGGATGTCCGCCTCAAGATACTGAGACCGAACACCTTCTCCGCCGAGCTCCCTCCTTGGCGCGGTAGAATGCGGCAGCATCGGACACACTACGGGCAGATCTGCGAATGCTCCTGGAGAGCTCCGAATTCGGGTAAGTAATAGGTAATTCACTTTCACATTCTTGCTCTGCATAAAGAATGCCTTACCCGCCGCGATCTTCTTTATTGCCTCAATCTCCTGGAGGGCTTTTTGGGCCTCGGCCTTAGCAGCTTTGGCACTCTCAAGAGCGAAGCAAGCTCGAGACTCGGTCTTGAGTCACGCCCAAACCTCGTGTTTCTCCACGAGAGCCCGGAGCTCTTGCCGCACCTCCTCCAGCTGCGCCTCCCCCTTCTCTCGCTCGGTGCGTTCCGCAGCCGCTTTGTTTTCGGCCACGGACACCGCTTCCTTCAGGGTCGCCACCTCGATCATGGCCCCTGCAGTACCCATGCTATTCCTGTTATTTTTTGCAACCGAAACCTTTCTATAAGGTATTTATTTAATAAGGTATTACTTACCTTCCTTGTCCTCGAGCTGCTTCTTGGCAAGGCCGAGCTCGTTCTCAGACCGCTCGAGGCACTGCTTCAATGCATTGACCTCCATGATCGGTCTGGCAGAGGTCAGCAGCGCAGCCTGCATTCCCATATTGACATACTTATGTTAGACTCCTGTGTATATCTTTTTAGATCCTTAGTCCGACTTTTCTTTCCGAACACCGAACTAAGCATCAGGGGCTACTGTCTATGCGGTAATATTTTTACATATTCTAAACTTACCTCAAAGCCTGTTAGAAGGCTGGTACAGTGTAACGCCCTCGATGCGGCTATATCTCCCATGTGTCGAAGCACGACTTAGAGGCATAACCGCATTGAAAGCAATGTCGCAAGTGAGGTAATCTTCACACAACCCATGTAATACATAAGGGAAAGAGATACATAGTTGGCTTACAATGCCACTTCACACAATACATAAATAAATATCCATCATCCAGATTACACTCAAGGTCCGACTCACGGAACCAAAATAAAAGAAGACTACCCCAAATGCTACGGATCCCGATCGTCCCAACTGGCTCCACTCTGATCATCGAGGAAAAGACACATAGTAACGACCACGTTCCTCGTCGAACTCCCACTTGAGCTCGGTTGCGCCATCCTGCCTTGGCATCGTCGGCACCTGCAACTGTTTTGGTAGAATCTATGAGTCACGGGACTCAGCAATCTCACACCCGCGAGATCAAGACTATTTAAGCTTATAGGAAGGACAGAGTTGTGAGGTGGAGCTGCAGCAAGCGACTAGCATATATGGTGGCTACATTCGCAAAAGAGAGAGAAGAGAAGCAAGGCACGGTCGTGAAGCTAGTAGCGATCAAGAAGTGATCCTGAAACTACTTACGTCAAACATAACTCCAACATCGTGTTCACTTCCCGGACTCACGAGAAGAGACCATCACGGTTACACACTTGATTGATGTGTTTTAATCAAGGTCAACTTCGGTTTTCTACAACGGACATTAACAAATTCCCATCTGCCTCATAACCGCGGGCACGGCTTTGAAAGATAATACCTGCGGGGGTGTCCCAACTTAGCCCATTATAAGCTCTCACGGTCAACGAAGGATATTCCTTCTAGCGGGAAGACCCGATCAGTCTCGGAATCCCGGACTACAAGACATTTCGACAGCAATAAAACAATACCAGCAAAGCCGCCCGATTGTGCCGACAAATCCCGATAGGAGCTGCACATATCTCGTTCTCAGGGCACATCCGGATGAGCAGTCCGTACAACTAAAACCAGGCCTCAAGTTTCCCCAAGGTGGCGCTGCAAAGGGCTCTAGTTCGGGCCAGCACTCGAAGGAGCACTGGTCCGGGGGGGGTTAAAATAAAGATGACCCTCGGGCTCGCGAAAACCCGGGGGAAAAAGGCTTAGGTGGCAAATGGTAAAACCAAAGTTGGGCCTTCTTTGGAGGAGTCTTATTCAAAGCGAACTGTCAAGGGGTCCCATAAATCACCCAACCGTAAGGAACATAAAATCAAGGAACATAACACCGGTATGACGGAAACTAGGGTGGCAAGAGTGGAACAAAACACCAGGCATAAGGCCGAGCCTTCCACCCTTTACCAAGTATATAGATGCATTAATTAAACAATAGATATTGTGATATCCCAACAAGTAAACATGTTCCAACAAGGAACAACATCTCCATGTTCCAACAAGGAACAAACTTCAACTTCACCTGCAACTAGCAACGCTATAAGAGGGGCTGAGCAAAGCGGTAACATAGCCAATCAACGGTTTGCTAGGAAAGGATGGTTAGAGGTTTGACATGGCAATATGGGAGGCATGATAAGCAAGTGATAGGCATCGTATCATAGGTATAGCAAAAGAGCGAGCATCTAGCAAGCAAAGATAGAAGTGATTTCGAGGGTATGGTCATCTTGCCTGCAAAGTTCTCAGAGTTGTCGAAAGCTTGATCCTCGTAAGCGTTCTAAACAGGTTCCTCGTTCACGTACTCGTCTTCCGGCTCTACCTAAAGCAAGAACACAAACAATGGAACCACAATAAATCATGGTGCAATGCACAAGCAACATGATGCAATACATGGCATGATATGCGAGATGTGATATGCAAAGCGTATGCGTGCTCCGGAAGGAAAATGATGAACCAGGCATCAACTTGGCAAACCAAGTATGCCGCTGGAAAGGTGAGATGATTTTGGTTGAAATCGATATAAAGATCACCGGAATCGAATGCACGGTTTGCAAATGACAAGCAAAACAAGAATGGCACAAATCTGCCATTAACAGCATGATACCACTTAGCAAGCAACAAGAAATTAAGCTACTGCTCCCAAACGTACCAACAAAGCATATGGCAGTGATCTAATCAAGATGCTTGACAAAAGATGAACACTGAGCTACGGCTAAATCACACCATAACAGGTCCAAACAAGCATGGCAAAAGTGCAAAATATATCAGCTTCACAAACTTAGAGAAAAATACTGAACATGGCAGAATCAGCATCAGGAAGCAATGTTCAGAGTAAGCAAACAACATGCTACAGGAACTTATAATAGTAAAACAAGGCATGTCATGAATCTACTCAAAGCATAGAACAAAAGTCCCTTACTGACCATAAGCCAAAAAGGATCAGAAGATGCAATAGCACCCATGTCAAAATAGCAAGTTCCGTTACAGATTCAGCAAACAGGGCATGACATTGACAGAATTATGTAGGCATCTTCGCGAGCTCGATGAACTCACTACAGAGCATTTCATGATAAACTAAGCATACATCCATCAAGAAGACATGGCATAGAAGCTACACATGGCAAGAACAACATCATAGCATACACGGATCAACTACAACAACCTTGGCAAAATTGAATAACATGTAAACAATCTGCCAGGAAACATTTTATAGCAAAAGTAGAGCTCGATTGACTCAAGTTATGGCACTCCATAATTGCAAACAAGGGCATGTATGGTTAGAGCATAACCATATGTTCAAAACATCCTTACTGAAGTATCTCACAATATGCATGGAACTCCCTGTAGTATCAAGTTAACATGGCATAAAAATATCAGCAAAACAGGGGCTGAAATCAGCAACATCATGAAGCCTAGTTTGCATGCTTGTGCTAGTCACCATAGAGATCACAAAAATACATGGCATACACCCCTGCAAATATGGCATGTCATATTACAAAACACATGTAGGACTCAAGATCATAGGGTGCACACATCAATCATGGCAAAAATGACAAAAGTGCATGTTCTGATAAGAATCTGAAACTAACATCACATAGCCCTCTTCTAACAGCATTTCGGGCATCAAGATGAGCTCCAATGAAAATGATGCAATGGAATGAAATGATCTACTCATCGAGGCGAACATTTCGGTATGATACACGCCCGAAACGGAGCCACGGGTGCAAAGTTATGGCATGATGAAAACGCAACAAAATACTGACAGATTAAAAGACTTAGACGAAAAATCGGGTGGAGAAGAAGTCAACCAGATTGGATCTGGATCCGGGGCGCGCGGACTACGAGGTTCGTCGCTGGAGCGAGGCTGCGGGAGTCGAAGGCGACCGGGGCGGCGGCTGGAGGCGACGTGCGGCGGCGGGATCCGGGCGGCCGGAGCGGAGACGCCGCGGCGGGGCCGCCGAGTCGGGAAGGACGGGCCGGCAGAGTCGGAGGGCCGGAGGCCGGAGGCCGAGGCGGCCGAGGCGGCGGCGACGGAGTTCAGGGCGGCGGCGGAGATCCACGGCCGCGGGCCGAAGCGCTGGCCGCGGCCGGAGGGGCGCGGATCATGGCGCGGGGCGGGCACGCCCGGGAGCGAAGCGGGAGGGCCCTTGGGCGGGCCTCGCGGGCGGGCGGCGGGCTGGCGGTGGCGCCACGTGGCGCGCCTGATTCATCCGGCGCGGCGGGCGGACGTGTCGCGGGCGAGAGGGAAGATTGCTAGGGTTTGCCCGGATTTGGAGGGGGAGATGCATATTTGTAGGTAGAGGGAGCTAGGAGTGTCCAAATGAGGTGCGGTTTTCGCCCACATGATCGTGATCCGACGACGGAGAGCATGGAAGTGACTTAGATGGGTTATTGGGCTGTTTTGGAGGGGTGTTGGGCTGCAACTTAAAAGAGGCCTTTGCGAGAGTGCGGTTAACCGTTGGAGTACCAAACGAGCTCCAAATGACCCGAAACTTGACAGGTGGTCTACCGGTGGTGTACCAAGGCCGCTTGACAAACCTCGGTCCATTCCGAGAAAGTTTAATACCCTCACACGAAGAGAGGCAAAAGGTGGCGCTGGGAGACATAGGAGTGCCGGATTGCAAAACGGACAACGGGGAAAATGCTCGGATGCATGAGACGAACGCGTATGCAAAATGAAATGCACATGATGACATGATATGAAATGCAGATGATGACATGGCAAAATGCAACACGCGAGCAAATGACATGGCAACGACGGCGAATAATGGCGTACACTGGCGATCGAATCCGGGCGTTACATAAAGCTTGGTCAGCCCGCTCTTGGCGGATCGAATCGTCCGGATCACCGCACTCATAATAAAGGCGGTGCTCCTCCTCGATGGAAGCGCTATTAAGCGCCTCGAGCTATCCGGTGCCTCCGGTTGGACGGAGGACACGGCGTCTTACCCTTCTTATGAAGGGCCGCTGCCGGACTTGAACGGCTGAAGGTTCCGTTATGGAGTCCGGACAAGGGTCGGGCTTAGAACCCCGGGGTCTCGCCCCATGCGCTGGAGTCCGGAGGTTGCCTTGTGGCACCTCTGCGCCACCTCCTCGACCAGGCCCCCTTGGGGCACCACCTCGGCGTCGTCGCAGCGTGAGGCGAGGAGGCGGCCGAAGTGAAGTACTCTCCATTTCCGGCGAACCCGTGGACCCGCTCGACAAGCGGCGAACTTCGCCCTTGGGCGGGCTGCATGATTGTTCGGCATTAGAGAACACTATGCAATGATAAAAAAGCCATGGGTATCCGGACACATACGATCTCGCCAGGGGCTTGTCCCTTGTTGGCCAATCCTCCTCGTCGTTGTCGGCGTTGGTGGAGAAGTCCGGAGGAAGGGTTCTTCCTTCTTGGACCCTCCGGCCTCCCCCGGTTAGGCGGCCTTCCTTTTCTCTCTCCTCCCCCTGGGAGAGGCTTCTTTCCTCCTCCTCGTTCTCGGGAGAAGATTACGCTTCGAATCTGCGGCAGACCAGCGCCGGAGCTCCTCGAGTTCCGTTGCCTCCTTCTTGGCCTTCTTCTCGGCACCACATGAGGTACCGGAGCCAGCAGCCCGTCAATCAAGGCGTCCGCTGGGTCTTCGGCAAAGGAGCCGGATAGTTAACCTGTCCGGACGTCTTCACCGATCTGTTAAAGGTTAGGGAGTTTTAGATCCCACATAGAGTCAAACTATGAAAAGAGAGTCCCATAAAGGGTAAAATAACTCACCTCGCTGGCTTGACGCTGCGAGCTGAATCCGTGATCTTCGGTAGCGGATGTGGGAGCCTCGGCACCCTTGAACAGCACCTTCCAGGCATCTTCGTACGTAGTGTCGAAGAGCCTTTTCAGAGTTGGGTGCTGTGCCGGATCGAACTCCCACAATTTGAAGGCCCGTTGTTGGCATGGGAGAATCCGGCGGATGAGCATCAACTGGATTACGTTGACAAGCCTGAGATTCTTGTCCACCAGGTTTTGGACGCATGTTTGAGTCCGGATAGCTCGTCGAATTCCCCACGTCAGGCCCGTCTCTTTCCATGATGAGAGCCGTGTGGGGAAGCCAGATCCGAATTCGGGGGCCGCCGCCCATTTGGGGTCGCGCGGCTCGGTGATATAGAACCACCCCGACTGCCACCCCTTTATTGTCTCCACAAATGAGCCCTCGAGCCATAGGACTTTGGCCATCTTGCCGACCATGGCGCCTCTGCACTCCGCTTGACGGCCGCCCACTACCTTCGGCCGGACGTTGAAGATCTTCAGCCATAAGCCGAAGTGAGGCTGGATGCAGAGGAAGGCCTCGCACACGACGATGAACGCCGAGATGTTGAGGATGAAATTCGGGGCCATATCGTGGAAGTCCAGGCCGTAGTAGAACATGAGCCCCCGGACAAATGGGTGAAGTGGAAAACCTAGTCCCGCGGAGGAAGTGGGGAGAAACACCACCCTCTCATGGGGCTGGGGTTGGAATGAGCTGCCCGCGTCGGGCAGCCGGTCTGCGATGTCGCGGACAAGTATCCGCCTCCGCAGCTTTGTGATGTGCCCTCCGTGACGGAGGAGGCCATCCACCTGCCTCCCGCTCGACATAGTTGGAGAAGGTTGAGGTGGGGTGTGCGGACTTGGGCGCTGGAGCTCGAGTCTTGGAAATGGATAAGCAAAGGAGGAAGAGGCGAGGTGAAAAGGTGGATCCTTATCCCTTATATGGATGGACGGCTATCGCCCCCACCAACTGGTAAAACTCGCTTATCTCCCAAGCGCCGTAATCAATGGCGCGGATGGGTTACCCACGTCCGTATTGATGGGAATCCCGAATAAGGGGGCACGATCTATGCTTTGATAAGACGTGTGGAAACCGCCCGCTAAACGCTACCGAGGTGGAACAGTAAAAACGATTCATATAAAGGCCGGCCGTGGTGTGATGTCACGTCATGAATACGTCGGCAGATCAGTGCACAAATTATTCTCTCTACGGTGGTATGTGGAACTTATTTTGCGAGCGGACACTATCCTTGTGTTCAAAACCTTCTATGAAGTATTCGAGGAGGAACCCGCCTTGCAATGCCGAAGACAATATGCGCGCCGGACTCGTCGTCATTGAAGCCTGGTTCGAGGGCTCTTGAGGAGTCTGGACTAGGGGTGTCCGGATAGCGAACTATCATCACGGCCGGACTCCAAGACTATGAAGATACAAGATTGAAGACTTCGTCCCGTGTCCGGATGGGACTTTCCTTGGCGTGGAAGGCAAGCTTGGCGATCTTGATATGTAGATCTCCTACCATTGTAACCGACTCGTGTAACCCTAACCTATCCGGTGTCTATATAAACCGGAGGGTTTTAGTCCGTAAGACGAACAACAATCATACCATAGGCTAGCTTCTAGGGTTTAGCCTCCTTGATCTCGTGGTAGATCTACTCTTGTACTACCCATATCATCAATATTAATCAAGCAGGAGTAGGGTATTACCTCCATCGAGAGGGCCCGAACCTGGGTAAAAATATCGTGTCCCTTGTTCCTGTTACCATCTGCCTAGACGCACAGTTCGGGACCCCCTTGTAACGCCCCGGATTCGATGCGCCAGGTGTCTTCCAGTTATTCGCCATCGTTGCCATGTCATTTGCTTGCATGTTGCACTTTGCCATGTCATCATCTGCATTTTATATCATGTCATCATGTGCATTTCATTTTGCATACGTGTTCGTCTCATGCATCCGAGCATTTTCCCGTTGTCCGTTTTGCAATCCGCACTCCTATGTCTCCGGCGCCTTTTACCTCTTTTTCGTGTGCGGGTGTTAAACGGTCTCGGAATGGACCGAGGTTTGTCAAGCGGCCTTGGTATAGCACCGTAGACCGCTGTCAAGTTTCGGATCATTTGGAGGTCGTTTGGTACTCCAACGGTTAACCGGTAACCGTGAAAGCCTCCTTCTCCTTGCAGCCCAACACCCTTTCTAAGTTGCCCAAAACCCACCAAACTCCCTCCATGCTCTCGGTCGTTCGATCACGATCGCGTGGCCGAAAACCGCACCTCATTTGGACTCTCCTAGCTCCCTCTACCTATATATATCCCCATCCCCCAAATTCGCGGTCTAACTCCCCGAAACCCTAGCTTTCGTCCTCGCCGCCACGGACATGTCGCGTCGCGCGGACATGTCCAGCCGCCTCAGCCACGTCGCCCGGCCAATCTCAGGCCGCCACGTCACCTCCGACGCCGCTCTCCTCCAATCCGGGCCGCCACCTCCCCTTGGCTCGCGCCTCCATCAAGGCGGCGGCTTGGGCGAGGCCGGCCCCATGCCCGCGCCGCCGCCTCTCTCTCCCGCCTCGCCGCCGGACCGGCCATCAGCGGCTCGGCCGGCCGCCGCGCCTTTCGCCCGGCCACCCCGCCTCGCCTCGCCGCCCAGCGCGGATCCGGCGAGATCCGCCGGATCCACCTCGCCCGCCTGCCTCTCGGCTTCCTCCGCCCTCCTCGCCCCTCGCCGGAGCTCCTCCGCTCGCCGGAGCTCCTCTGCACCAGTTCGGGACCAGATCCACCGGGTTCCCCATCCAAACACCACGCCTCGCCCCGGATCCCTCCATCCCCGACATTCCGTCCCGTTGACTTTTGGAGGGTAAAATCCACCAAGTCCCGTAATCTGCAGTAATTTTGTGCCATTTTTGTTGCATTGTAACTCTGTCATCGTTGCTCCGTTTTGCGCGTATAATATGTCAAAATGTTCGCCTCGAAGAGTAGATCATTTCATCTCATTGCATCATTTTCATTTGAGCTCATCTTGATGCCCGAAATGCTGTTGGAAGAGTGCTATGTGATGTTAGTTTCTGATTTTATCAGAACTTGCACTTTGTCATTTTGCCATGATTGATGTGTGCATCCTATGGACTTGAGTCCTACATGTGTTCTGTAATATGCCATGCCATCTTTCCAGGGGTGTATGCCATGTATTTTTGTGATCTATGTGGTGACTAGCACAAGCATGCAAACTAGGTGTCTTGTTGTTGCTGTTTTCAGCCCTGTTTTGCTGATATTTTGATGCCATGTTTACTTGATGCTACCAAGAGATCCATGCATATTTTGAGTTACTTCAGTAAGGATGTTTTGTAAAGAATGTCTTGATCTATCCATCCATGCCCTTTTTTGCAATTATGGAGTGCCATAGCTTGAGTCAATCGAGCTCTACTTTTGCTATCAAATGTTCCTGGCAGATTATTTACATGTTATTCAATTTTGCCAAGGTTGTTGTGGTTGATCCATGTATGCTATGTTATTGTTCTTGCCATGTATGTCTTCTATGCCATGTCTTCTTGATGTATGTATGCTTAGTTTATCATATAAGGCTCTGTAGTGAGTGCATTGAGCTTGTAAACATGCCTACTTGTTATCAGTTTTTGACATGCCATGTTGCTGAATCTGTTAACGAAATTTTCAATATTATCATGGGTGTTACTATATTTTCTGATCCTTTTTGGCTTATGGTCAGTAAGGGACTTTTGTTCTATGCAATTAGTAGATTCATGCCATGCCTTTGTTTGCCATGATAAGTTCCTGTAACATGTTGTTTGATAGCTCTAAACATTGCAACCTGATGTTAATTTCTGCTAAGTCTGAAACTGTTATTACTTGCAATCTTGCCATGTCATTTTGAGCATGTTCTAGTCATTTCTGGAGATAGCTCAGTGTTCATGTTTTGTAATGCTTTACCTGTACATCATGCCCATGCCTTTTTTTTTCATATTGAGTTCCTGTAGCATGTTGTTTTGATGCTTGCAATATGCCTAGTCGCTGTTATGGACAGATTGTGGTCATATCTTGTTTTGGGTGTATGTGTTGAACCGTTGCTCCGATTTGAGTGTGCTCTATATGAAAATTGCTTGATTTTGCATGTAGTTTCATATTATCATGTTGCATCCTTGTTTTGAGGTGTTTTGCTTGATGTTTGTGTGCATTTTGCATCAATGCCATGCTCATCTTGTTTTGCTCATATCTTCTAGCCCGTAGCTCCGAATCTAATGAACTTTATATGTAACTTGACTAGAATTTCGTGTAGATCATCGTGGTGCATCTTAACTTGCTGTTTAACAACTTGAACATAATGTTTATTCAGATCTGGCCCAATTTCGAAATTTGCATATGAGGACTTACCGGAATTGTTATATGTTGTTCCCGGCCTCATTTAAACTTGCTTTGATGTGTTGCTCTTGTTTGCATCATCTCTTGCCATGAGTAGCTTCATGTAGCCATGTCATGCATCATGCTTGTTGTGCATCATGTCTTGTTCATGTGTGGTGTGTTTACTATGTTGTGTGCTTCTTCTTGTTAGTTCTGTTTTCGTTGCGATCGTGAGGATTCGTTCATCTAACGCTTGGTTGGCTTCATCCGTTCGTCTTCTTCATGGACTCGTTCTTCTTCCTTGCGGGATTTCAGGCAAGATGACCGCTACCCTGGATCTCACTACTATCATTGCTATGCTAGTTGCTTCGTTCTATCGCTATGCTGCGCTACCTATTACCTGTTTTTCAAGCCATCCCAAATTGCCATGTCAACCTCTAACCTTTGTCACCCTTCCTAGCAAACCGTTGTTTGGCTATGTTACCGCTTTGCTCAGCCCCTCTTATAGCGTTGCTAGTTGCAGGTGAAGATGAAGTTTGTTCCTTGTTGGAACATGGAGATGTTGTTCCTTGTTGGAACATGTTTACTTGTTGGGATATCACACTATATCTTATTTAATTAATGCATCTATATACTTGGTAAAGGGTGGAAGGCTCGGCCTTATGCCTGGTGTTTTGTTCCACTCTTGCCGCCCTAGTTTCCGTCATATCGGTATTATGTTCCCGGATTTTGCGTCCCTAACGCGGTCGGGTGATTTATGGGACCCCCTTGACAGTTCGCTTTGAATAAGACTCGTCAAAGAAGGCCCAACATTGGTTTTACCATTTGCCTCACCACCACCTACTTTTCCCTTGGGAGTCGCTCTCTCGAGGGTCATCTTTATTAGCCCCCGGACCGGTGCTTCTCTAAGTGCTGGCCCGAACCGAGCTACTGTCATGGGCCACCTTGAGGCAACCCGAGGTTGGTTTTACTCGTAGCTAGTCTCATCCGGTGTTGCCACGAGAGCGAGATATGTGCAGCTCCTATCGGGATTGTCGGCGCATCGGGCGGTCTTGCTGGTCTTGTTTTATTCTGTCGAAATGTCTTGTAGCCGGATTCCGAGATCGATCGGGCCTTCCGGGAGAAGGAATATCCTTCGTTGATCGCGAGAGCTTATCATGGGCTAAGTTGGGACACCCTGCAGGGTTTGAACTTTCAAAGCCGTGCCCACGGTTATGTGGCAGATGGGAATTTGTTAATGTCGGTTGTAGAAAACCGAAGTTGATCTCAATTAAAATACACCAACCGTGTGTGTAACCGTGAGTGTCTCTTTTCGGGGTTGATCGAGAGGAGAACACGGTTTCTTGGGTTATGTCTGACGTAAGTAGGAGTTCAGGATCACTTCTTGATCATTACTAGTTGACGACCGTTCCTTTGTTTCTCTTCTCGCTCTCATTTGCGTATGTTAGCCACCATATATGCTTAGTCGCTGCTGCAACCTCACTACTTTACCCTTTCCTTTCCCATTAAGCTTTGTTAGTCTTGATACCCTTGGTAATGGGATTGATGAGTCCTCGTGGCTCACAGATTACTACACCACCAGTTGCAGGTACAGGTTTGCGATGCTCTTGACGCGAGAGCGATGTTTGCTTGTGTTGGAGTTCTTCTTACGCTTCTTCTTGATCGGGGATAGGTTCGGTCGGCAGCTGGGCTAGCGAGGTGGATGTCGTTTGAGTTTCTGTTTATGTTTCATCCGTAGTCGGATGTTGATCTTGTATATGATGTTGATTTATTCTTGTGGCAGTTGTGCCTTATGTTTGTATCCCTATGTATTATGTAATGTTGATGTAATGATATCCACCTTGCAAAAGCGTTTCAATATGCGGGTCTATCCTTGGTGGGACTGTCGAGTTCCTTTTGGATAGGGTCGCATATTGGGCGTGACAAGTTGGTATCAGAGCCTCGACCGACCCTAGGAGCCCCCTTGATTGATCGTGTAGTTTGGCCGTTGTTGAGTCTAGAAGAAAACTATTTTCGGAGCCTAGTTATATCTGAGAGTAGGAATTCTTTTTACTCCTCAGCCCCTTCGTCGCTCTGGTAAGGAATCCTGACGTAGGTGTTTTGAATTACTTCTCTTCCCCTTCAAATTTTCTTTAGGTTCACGCAGTTGGTTTTTCCGGTCGTTGGTTCTCATCTCTTTTCATCCGGTGCTTTTCTCGTCAAGCTGTTTCGAACCTCTTTGCCTTTGGGAGATCAATCCTCAGCTTTTCGATCGATGTTGTTTCCCTGTCCGAAGTTGTCTTTGTTTTTTCCGCCCGCCCTCCCTTCTTCTTTTCGAACGGAGTCCGTGTCAGTATCCATCCTACTCGTGCGAAATCTTTGCTTTCTCTCCTCAATGATTTCAATCGGTGTTTTTCTCTTCAAGATATTCGTCGTTTCCCCTTCCAAGTTGCCTTTGTTTTTCCCGCCCTCCCACCCTCTTCTTCCCGGAGTTCGAGTTTCTTCCGACCATCAATTTCATTCGTGTGGAGCCTCTTCAGTCTTCCCTCAATTATCTCAACCGGTAAATTCTCGTTTTGTACGACGTTCTTCATCTCTTTTCTTCTCCGGTGGACTCAATTCAAGTTTTGAGGTTGATCATATCCTTTCCCTCGAAGTGTTTTTCCTTGCTCTTTCGTCTCTCGCCAGTTTATCCTTCCGGAGTGTTCAAGATATCTCAGGAGATTCGTCTGTCTTCCAATTAATTCGAGGTTGTCACCTCATTCAAATATTTCAATGATTCCGGTGCATCATCTATCTGTTCAATAATCCTTTCCAACGTTGTTATCTCTTCAGTGGGCCCTAACCCACAGGTCTTTCCCAGGATCTTACCTGACTCTTCTAATTTTCCCGGAGTCATTCTCAATTCTTTTCAAGTGTGATGTAAGAATGGATCCCATCAGTCACATGCCTTTTCCAAGATCAATTTCAAACCATTTCATTATTGGCTCAACCTCTTCGCTTTTCATTCTTTCGGAGTACCTCAGTTATTTTGGTGGTGTTTATCGTCGTCATTTGAAGATTGAAGAGAATTTTTTTTTCTCTTAAATCTTGTCCGTTCTCCCGGAGGTTCATGGTGCTAGCTCGATGTTATCATATCTAATTGTTTCCAGTCGTGCAATTCTTTTCATCAATCCGGAGTATTTCAGGTGTTGCTTTCCCTCTCGATCATCCGGAGGTCACCTTTTCGGAAGATTTCTTCGTTCCAAGTTTTCAAAGTCGTTTTCCAATTATTCTATATTCATGTCCCTTCGTTCGTCTCAATATTCTTCCGGTGCTTCGTTCAAGTATTCGTCAATCAGTTCGCGATCCCGTCGTTATCTTGTCTTTTATTCCTCAAGTATCTTTGTGCTTTTCTAATTCTTCCCGGTGATTCATTCTCTCTTTCATCAGTCATTTCCGAATTCTAACGGTGGTGCGTTCAAGATTCTTTTTCCTTGATTATCATTTTTTATTCATTCATTCTTTCCAATCCTACCGGTGGTTCATGAAGACCTTCTCAAGTCTGCAATATGTCACTTATCAATTCTTTTTCAAGAAGAATAAGTATTATGCCAAATCCGTTGCTTGTCATCAATTTAATTTGATGAAGGATAAGCATACAATAAATCTTATTCCTATTTCATCAGGGATTAATCTTTTCTTCGGAGTTTGTTCTTAAATGAATAAATTCTAGTTCCAAGTGTCTTTTCATCTTTTCTTTTCCGGAGTTCAAATTTTCTCGGCCATTTCGTCGGAACCTCTATCTAAAACATCGCAAGGCTCATCTTATTCTTTCATCCTTTATTCTATCTCATCATCCTTTTGTTACCGGAGTTTTTTTTTTCATGGTGGTTCTTTATGATTTAATTCATTCTTCAAGAGTTCATCAAGATTTTGTTGGAGGAATTCAAGTATCTTTTCTTCTCGCGTCTCGAAGTGCAATTAATTCTCCGTATTCTTCTGAAGTGGAGTTTTGCATTTCTTCGTTCTTCTCAGCTATTCAATCTTTTCTGATTGTGGTTGGTTCTCACCTCATAATTTTTGAGATGTTATCCATAAGTCCACATCAAGCTTATTCCTTCGTTGCTGATTTTCTCAACAACTCCGTTCAATCCTTCCTTCTAAGTTCTTTTCATTCAATTCTCTCAATTCTTCCGGAGGTATTGCGTTGTTTATCTCGTCAAGTGTCATTCCATCTTCTGAAGCGCATGTTCTTTTCCTTCCATGTTTCAGCTGGAGTGCTGCCTAAATCGTTTCAGTCTTATCTGTTTCTTTTCTCATTCTAACCACTCTGGTTAGAACGAGTGATTTCATAGTCTATCTGATTCCGTGAGTTTTCGATTCTCGTCATTCTCATCGTTTCTCTCTTCTTCTCGAGTTCTCTCTATTCTTTGCCTCTTCTCTCTTGAGTTCTTGTTTCACCTCAATCCTTTTCCCTTCCGTCTCGGTCCTAAAATCTCGGGACGAGATCTCTTGTTAGTGGAGGAGAGTTGTAATGCCCCGGATTCGATGCGCCAGGTGTCTTCCAGTTATTCGCCATCGTTGCCATGTCATTTGCTTGCATGTTGCACTTTGCCATGTCATCATCTGCATTTTATATCATGTCATCATGTGCATTTCATTTTGCATACGTGTTCGTCTCATGCATCCGAGCATTTTCCCCGTTGTCCGTTTTGCAATCCGGCACTCCTATGTCTCCCGGCGCCCCCTTTTACCTCTTTTCGTGTGCGGGTGTTAAACGGTCTCGGAATGGACCGAGGTTTGTCAAGCGGCCTTGGTATAGCACCGGTAGACCGCCTGTCAAGTTTCGGATCATTTGGAGGTCGTTTGGTACTCAACAGTTAGCAAGGTAACCGTGAAAGCCTCCTTCTCCTTGCAGCCCAACACCCCTTTCTAAGTTGCCCAAAACCCACCAAACTCCCCTCCATGCTCTCGGTCGTTCGATCACGATCGCGTGGCCGAAAACCGCACCTCATTTGGACTCTCCTAGCTCCCTCTACCTATATATATCCCCATCCCCCCGAAATTCGCGGTCTAACTCCCCCGAAACCCTAGCTTTCGTCCTCCTCCCGCCGCCGGACATGTCCGCGTCGCGCCGGACATGTCCAGCCGCCTCAGCCACGTCGCCCCGGCCAATCTCAGGCCGCCACGTCACCTCCGCCGCCGCTCTCCTCCAATCCGGAGCCGCCACCTCCCCTTGGCCGCGCCTCCACACGGCCGGCCTGGCTTGGGCGAGGCCGGCCCCCATGGCCCCGCCGCCGCCTCTCTCCCGCCTCGCCCGCCCGGACCCGGCCATCCAGCGGCTCGGCGGCCGCCGCCGCCTTACGCCGGCCACCCGCGCCGCCTCGCCGCCCGCGGATCCGGCGAGATCCGGCCGGATCCACCTCGCCCCGCCCGTCTCCGGCTTCCTCCGGCCCTCCTCGCCCCTCGCCGGAGCTCCTCTGCACCAGTTCGGGACCAGATCCACCGGGTTCCCCATCCAAACACCACGCCTCGCCCCGGATCCCTCCATCCCGCACATTCCCGTCCCGTTGACTTTTCGGAGGGTAAAATCCACCAAGTCCCGTAATCTGCAGTAATTTTGTGCCATTTTCGTTGCATTGTAACTCTGTCATCG
This sequence comes from Aegilops longissima, assembly GCA_021605205.1. Taxonomy (NCBI): domain Eukaryota; kingdom Viridiplantae; phylum Streptophyta; class Magnoliopsida; order Poales; family Poaceae; genus Aegilops; species Aegilops longissima. Next base: position 504,810,370 of record CM038680.1, on the reverse strand, counting down.
TTGCTCCGGTTTGCGCGTATAATATGTCAAAATGTTCGCCTCGAAGAGTAGATCATTTCATCTCATTGCATCATTTTCATTTGAGCTCATCTTGATGCCCGAAATGCTGTTGGAAGAGTGCTATGTGATGTTAGTTTCTGATTTTTATCAGAACTTGCACTTTTGTCATTTTTGCCATGATTGATGTGTGCATCCTATGGACTTGAGTCCTACATGTGTTCTGTAATATGCCATGCCATCTTTCCAGGGGTGTATGCCATGTATTTTTGTGATCTATGTGGTGACTAGCACAAGCATGCAAACTAGGTGTCTTGTTGTTGCTGTTTTCAGCCCTGTTTTGCTGATATTTTGATGCCATGTTTACTTGATGCTACCAAGAGATCCATGCATATTTTGAGTTACTTCAGTAAGGATGTTTTGTAAAGAATGTCTTGCTCTATCCATCCATGCCCTTTTTTGCAATTATGGAGTGCCATAGCTTGAGTCAATCGAGCTCTACTTTTGCTATCAAATGTTCCTGGAAGATTGTTTACATGTTATTCAATTTTGCCAAGGTTGTTGTGGTTGATCCATGTATGCTATGTTATTGTTCTTGCCATGTATGTCTTCTATGCCATGTCTTCTTGATGTATGTATGCTTAGTTTATCATATAAGGCTCTGTAGTGAGTGCATTGAGCTTGTAAACATGCCTACTTGTTATCAGTTTTTGACATGCCATGTTGCTGAATCTGTTAACGAAATTTTCAATATTATCATGGGTGTTACTATATTTTCTTATCCTTTTTGGCTTATGGTCAGTAAGGGACTTTTGTTCTATGCAATTAGTATATTCATGCCATGCCTTTGTTTGCCATGATAAGTTCCTGTAACATGTTGTTTGATAGCTCTAAACATTGCAACCTGATGTTAATTTCTGCTAAGTCTGAAACTGTTATTACTTGCAATCTTGCCATGTCATTTTGAGCATGTTCTAGTCATTTCTGGAGATAGCTCAGTGTTCATGTTTTGTAATGCTTTACCTGTACATCATGCCCATGCCTTTTGTTTTCATATTGAGGTCCTGTAGCATGTTGTTTTGATGCTTGCAATATGCCTAGTCGCTGTTATGGACAGATTGTGGTCATATCTTGTTTTGGGTGTATGTGTTGAACCGTTGCTCCGATTTGAGTGTGCTCTATATGAAACTTGCTTGATTTTGCATGTAGTTTCATATTATCATGTTGCATCCTTGTTTTGAGGTGTTTTTCTTGATGTTTGTGTGCATTTTGCATCAATGCCATGCTCATCTTGTTTTGCTCATATCTTCTAGCCCGTAGCTCCGAATCTAATGAACTTTATATGTAACTTGACTAGAATTTCGTGTAGATCATCGTGGTGCATCTTAACTTGCTGTTTAACAACTTGAACATAATGTTTATTCAGATCTGGCCCAATTTCGAAATTTGCATATGAGGACTTACCGGAATTGTTATATGTTGTTCCCGGCCTCATTTAAACTTGCTTTGATGTGTTGCTCTTGTTTGCATCATCTCTTGCCATGAGTAGCTTCATGTAGCCATGTCATGCATCATGCTTGTTGTGCATCATGTCTTGTTCATGTGTGGTGTGTTTACTATGTTGTGTGCTTCTTCTTGTTAGTTCCTGTTTCATTGCGATCGTGAGGATTCGTTCGTCTACGCTTGGTTCGGCTTCATCCGTTCGTCTTCTTCATGGACTCGTTCTTCTTCCTTGCGGGATTTCAGGCAAGATGACCGCTACCCTGGATCTCACTACTATCATTGCTATGCTAGTTGCTTCGTTCTATCGCTATGCTGCGCTACCTATTACCTGTTTTTCAAGCCATCCCAAATTGCCATGTCAACCTCTAACCTTTGTCACCCTTCCTAGCAAACCGTTGTTTGGCTATGTTACCGCTTTGCTCAGCCCCTCTTATAGCGTTGCTAGTTGCAGGTGAAGATGAAGTTTGTTCCTTGTTGGAACATGGAGATGTTGTTCCTTGTTGGAACATGTTTACTTGTTGGGATATCACACTATATCTTATTTAATTAATGCATCTATATACTTGGTAAAGGGTGGAAGGCTCGGCCTTATGCCTGGTGTTTTGTTCCACTCTTGCCGCCCTAGTTTCCGTCATATCGGTATTATGTTCCCGGATTTTGCGTCCCTAACGCGGTCGGGTGATTTATGGGACCCCTTGACAGTTCGCTTTGAATAAGACTCGTCCGCAAGGCCCAACATTGGTTTTACCATTTGCCTCACCACCACCTACTTTTCCCTTGGGAGTCGCTCTCTCGAGGTCATCTTTATTAGCGCCCCCCGGACGGTGCTTCTCTAAGTCTTGGCCCGAACCGAAGCTACTGCTGGGGCCACCTTGAGGCAACCCGAGGGTTGGTTTTACTCGTAGCTAGTCTCATCCGGTGTTGCCACGAGAACGAGATATGTGCAGCTCCTATCGGGATTGTCGGCGCATCAGGCGGTCTTGCTGGTCTTGTTTTATTCTGTCGAAATGTCTTGTAGCCGGATTCCGAGACTGATCGGGCCTTCCGGGAGAAGGAATATCCTTCGTTGATCGCGAGAGCTTATCATGGGCTAAGTTGGGACACCCTGCAGGGTTTGAACTTTCGAAAGCCGTGCCACGGTTATGTGGCGAGATGGGAATTTGTTAATGTCGGTTGTAGAAAACCGAAGTTGATCTCAATTAAAATACACCAACCGTGTGTGTAACCGTGAGTGTCTCTTTTGGGGTTGATCGAGAGGAGAACACGGTTTCTTGGGTTATGTCTGACGTAAGTAGGAGTTCAGGATCACTTCTTGATCATTACTAGTTGACGACCGTTCCTTTGTTTCTCTTCTCGCTCTCATTTGCGTATGTTAGCCACCATATATGCTTAGTCGCTGCTGCAACCTCACTACTTTACCCTTTCCTTTCCCATTAAGCTTTGTTAGTCTTGATACCCTTGGTAATGGGATTGCTGAGTCCTCGTGGCTCACAGATTACTACACCACCAGTTGCAGGTACAGGTTTGCGATGCTCTTGACGCGAGAGCGATGTTTGCTTGTGTTGGAGTTCTTCTTCTGCTTCTTCTTCGATCAGGGGATAGGTTCCAGGTCGGCAGCCTGGGCTAGCAGGGTGGATGTCGTTTGAGTTTCTGTTTATGTTTCATCTGTAGTCGGATGTTGATCTTGTATATGATGTTGATGTATTCTTGTGGCAGTTGTGCCTTATGTTTGTATCCCTATGTATTATGTAATGTTGATGTAATGATATCCACCTTGCAAAAGCGTTTCAATATGCGGGTCTATCCTTGGTGGGACTGTCGAGTTCCTTTTGGATAGGGTCGCATATTGGGCGTGACACCCCTACCCGAGATCCGCCGGTTTTGACACTGACAAAGATCTTTATCGGTCAAACCGCATAACAACATACGTTGTCCCCTTTGTCATCGGTATGTTACTTTCCCGAGATTCGATCGTCGGTATCTCAATATGTAGTTCAATCTCGTTACCGGCAAGTCTATCTACTCGTTCTGTAATGCATCATCCCGCAACTAACTCATTAGTCACATTGCTTGCAAGGCTTATAGTGATGTGCATTACCGAGAGGGCCCAGAGATACCTCTCCGACAATCGGAGTGACAAATCCTAATCTCGATCTATGCCAACTCAACAAACACCATTGAAGACACCTGTAGAGCACCTTTATAATCACCCAGTTACGTTGTGACGTTTGGTAGCACACAAAGTGTTCCTCCGGTATACGGGAGTTGCATAATCTCATAGTCATAGGAACATGTATAAGTCATGAAGAAAGTAATAGCAACATACTAAACGACCGAATGCTAAGCTAACGGAATGGGTCAAGTCAATCACATCATTCTCTAATGATGTGATCCCGTTAATCAAATGACAATTCATGTCTATGGCTAGGAAACTTAACCATCTTTGATTCAACGAGCTAGTCAAGTAGAGGCATACTAGTGACACTCTGTTTGTCTATGTATGCACACATGTACTAAGTTTCCGGTTAATACAAGTCTAGCATGAATAATAAACATTTATCATGATATAAGGAAATATAAATAACAACTTTATTATTGCCTCTCGGGCATATTTCCTTCACGGCCACCTCCTCCGGACTGCCTGGACTCCATAGCAACAGATCGGGACAGAGAAACTGCCCATCTTACGGTTCCAAGGCAAGCTCCACGGCGGCCACCAAGCAGCAACCGCATCGACCGCACTCCCCTGCGCCAAGGAGCACGCCCGGGCACCGAGACCAGATCTGCCCCCCGCGCTAACTGTTGCGCTGCAACGCCCACATGCGGCCGCAAAGCCAACGAGTCCTCCATGTTGGCCGGCGCCGGCGCACTAAGCCGCCAGCCCCAGGCCACAGGGTAGTGACCTCCGTTGCCGCACGTCATCACCCGCGCCCCGCGCCCAGCTGCTCCTCTACCGGAAGATCGAGGTCGACCTCTGGCCGCTTCTTTGCGCGTGCGCCGGCCCCAGACCTCCGCACGCCGACTTCGCCAAACCTCTGCGCATCTTGAACAACACCTCCATGCCAACCACCCGCCTCCGCCAGATCGAGCTGGCCCGCGCCCGCTCGAGTCCGCAGGAAGGACCAACTGCCCCGCCACCGCCGACACTGCACGAGCTTTGCCCAGTGGCGCACACCGGCAACAGCGAGGGGAGCAACTGTGGAGGGGGAGTGCCCGGCGGTGGCTAGGGTTTTTCTCTCCCGAGCCGCCCGCGGGAGCGGCGCGAGAGAGTGAGGTGGGGGGCGGTCCGCTTTTCCACAAGTTTCCTTGTTATATTTTACAGGCAGCAACATTTTAGTCGGTTACTTTGTATTGAAATCACACCCTAAACTTTGGCATATGTGGTCACTTTGTCCAAAATCACTCAGGGAGTCCAACACATGTCACCATTACCTGCTGACTCACGATATAGACACACGCTACACCTCAATCAGCTATGCAGATTTGCAAAAATGGCATCGACCTTTTCAATCATTCTTGTAGCATGTTATACATATTCCTCTTGTCCAATCCCTAACAAAAAAAATTCTACATTTGATAGCAAAAATCCCTGGCCCCGCTTTCTTCGTACTCCCCAAATTTCCACCCTTGTGCTCTTGTTTAGATGAAAAGGTGGCATGACTGATCTGGCCTAGCGGCGCGGCAGGCCTACCTTCCGGCGGCGGCGCTGGCGATCGCCTCGGCCAAGGCGGCGATGGTGGGGTGCTGGCAGCCGGCTCTGCCTCAGGCGGTGTGGCGTTGGCGGCGGCGGACGGTCTCGGCGTCAAATCATCGACCTCGGATCGGCGGTGGCGACATGGAGGCCTGGTGGTTGGGTCGGCACCATGCGGGTTGTGCCCTCCGGACAGATCTGATCTGGCGGTGCGGCTACTTTCGATGTCTGGCGGCTCGGATCGGCGGCGACCGTGCACACAAATCGTGATAGAGGTTCTTGGCGGATCCGGGTGAAAACCTTGTGCTCGGCTTGATGCCAAGACCGGTGTTGGTGGCACCCTTTGTGTCATTACCTTCTTGAAGGCATCGCCGTGGAAGCTCTAGACCTCTATCCGCTACCTCGGGAAACCCTAGATCAGTTGATCGGATGGCGGCGCGTTGGTGTCGTTTCCTCCTTAGGGGCATCATTTTTGAGGCGTACACGGATCGAGGACCAGCGGGCGCCTTTTTGGTGGGCGGTGCTTCATCCTTCACATTGATGATGGCGGATCTCGGCGTGGTGCGATGGAGACTTCGGCGCCCGATCGCGTGTGATGGACTCGCGCGGTGGAGGTAGTTATCTGGCGTCAAGGTGGCGTCAACGGCGGAGTGACGACAAGGTAGAAGCCTCAATATCTGCTCGAAGGCGGACCTGTGAAAGATGGCGGCGACGACACATGTGAGTCGTCGGACCAGTTTATGCCCTGACCGGTATGTGGCTCGGTTGGGGCTTCGGCTTTGATGATAGGCTTAGGTGAGTAGTCGGGTATTTGGCCCGGTGGCACCCTTCATCATATTGATAGGAGTAGTGACACATGTTGCCAAGATGGCGGATTCGAGCGTATTGTTGTAATACTTTGTAAGGTCGCCGAGAATAATCGATAAAGTGGCGTATCATCTAAAATTTGCTGCAGGCCGGGGTCATCTTCCTTTTCTAAAAAAAATCTCTCCCAAAAACACATCTATTTTCTCGTACTTGTGTGGATGTCGGTAGCAGGCAGATTCAATCAATCATGAGCCTCCATACGAGCGATCAGCCTGTACACCAAGTTGATCTCCTGCACCTCCCTCTGCCCCATCGCGACGGTGACCAAGCGATGAATCATCATTGACGTGGTTAGTTTATCTCCAATATCTCATTTAATTGTTGCAGTGTGTGATATAATATGGAACATATATCCATCACATCGATCTCTACCAAGACGATCGAGAGAGGCGTTCGGTAGTGTCTTATGTAGCCATTGTCATTGCCAAGTTTCTCACCCGGTTTGTATTTCTATAGGAATGCCAAACAAATGGGCTGGCTCTTTGACTAGGAACAAGCTGCATGCTCGGAAGATCAGCAACTTGCAGATTGCAGCAAGGCTCTTTCACCCTTTTTCCTCTAAAGCACACTTTTCTTTTGTTGTTTCTAGAAGCACACGATCTTGGCATTTGGCGTACAAAAATTCTATTTTTTTTATTTCCCATTAATTTCAACACGGAAATGGTATTTTGAGCGATAAAAAACAAAACCCGTACAATATAAAAGTTACTATTCACAATTTTGGACTTGCAATCCTCCCCCAAGGATACCACGAGAGTCATTTCTCCGTGAAACATTTCATACGAGTATTACGCTAGGTTATGTTGATTACAAGTTTCAAAAGCTTTTTGACTCCTTTTTACTTTTTGTAAAATTGCTTTTCCAATTCGGGTGCATTGGCATCATGTTCCAAGGATCCGCATCGATAATACACAAAGAAATCAACGAAAGCGACTATCATCTCTATCTTTTTTTGTGAAAAAAGCCCAAGGCTATGTATTAAATAAGACTGCCCCTAAGAATATGAAATTACAACTAAGTACTTGAAAATTGCATCGTGGTAGTACGTCGTGACCTGAGCTTGTTGTCTCCTTTGGACCTTCATCTTACCCAGCAACCTTGTTGAAAATCAAGGGCTTGAAAAAGCATCGGCCAAAAATACATTGGCGCTGGAGTGGAGCACGGAACCTTTTATCCTAGAGTTGGATTGCACCGCGAGCATGGCCTTAATTGATGGGACAATTTTGTTTTTGCCACTCTAGATTTTGTCAATTTTCCTTATGCCACTCTAGATTTTGACATTTCATTTTTACCACTCTTAGTTTCTGAAAACTATCATAGTTGCCATTCCTGTGACAAAAGAAAAAATTTTAGAGTGGCAATTGTGATAATTATGAAAAGCTATGAGTGGCAAAAATGAAATAAAATTATTTTACTTTTGCCACAGAATGGTAATTGTGATAATTGTCAAAAACTAAGAGTGGCAAAAGTGGAATGTCAAAATCTAGAGTGGCATAAGGATAATTGGCAAAATCTAGAGTGGCAAAAATAAAATTTTCCCTTAATTGATCATGGTAGTAGGTCCCCGGTAGCAGGCCGGGTGGAGGAGTCCAAACACCTGCTACGATATTGGCGTGAGCAATCTGCTAGTGCATGTACACAGAAACAAGAACTCGATAGCTCATGCACTTGCTCGGATGGGTGAGACGTCCTCTCACACTAAAAGTGGGCCACAACATTTTTGAATCGGAGGGAGTCCCAATTTTAGTTAGTGATCGATTTGGACGATTTAAACGTATTTATGACAGGTGAGGCCCACCTGTTAGAGCTGACATGGCAGGAAAGCCAACTCGTTGATTTTGACCCTTATATTTGCCGTTATTGTAGGTGGGACCCACTTGCCAGTTATATATATTATTATTTTTGAACTGGCCAGTTATAATTTTTTACCACTGTAAGATGTGCGAATCAGACTAGCCACAGTGGGAGTAACTTCAGCAGTAACATCGAGTCTATAAGAGAGGTGATGGTAGCTAGCTTGTATAGATCGATCTCTGTCACGAGTAGCAATACAGAGTAGTGATTACAGAGGAATTACACAATGGAGGAGAGGAACAGAGGAAGCTTGCAACAGGGGGAGTAGAAGAAGGTAGGAGAAAGGAGCCGCCGCCGGTTCGTCCGTGATCCACTGGATGCCGTCCTCGTTGCCTGCTCCCGGGTACTTGTAGGTTGTAGCCGAGTGGTGTGCATAGACAGGCCTGTCCCATGAGCTGTCAAAGGGGAAAGCCCAGGTACGAGTATGGGCCAGGGGAGGTCCCTAACATCCCACCCTTCTTGAAATGCGGCTTGCCCCCAAGCCGCTATCACAAAGGCTTCGCCAGGATCCCATGGTGCTTGAAGATCCTTGATCATGCCGGAATTCCCATGGTAGTTGTCGCGGTAGCAGCCATGGTTGAGGTGGACTTGAACAAGCTCGGAGAAGCTGTCGGGCTTGAGGTAGTAGTAGTCGTGGCCGACGGAGACCCGGTTAAAGTAGGTGTTGTGGTTGATGACCTTGGCGGGGAAGGCAACGGAGAAGTAGCCATCGTAGACGAAGCCGAAGTAGTGCCCGTAGCCAACGCAGCCTTGCGCGAAGATGTCGGCGAAGGCAATGACAGCCCTCCCTTCTAGAAAATGAACTTGATTGTAGCATGTAAGGGATGTCGTACCACTCGTGGCCGATGCTCTCTTGCTGATTACTAACACCAGTACAATCTTTGGAGGTTGAAGGTCGGAAGTAGTCATGGTGATGGTGATGCTCCTGAGATCCACTAACTTGTGCACTTCATCGGCAGGGCAATCGACCCAAAGAACAACCGAAGCATTGGCAAGATCACATGAGCAGTACCATGGTGGACACCCCTCAATTGTAGCTTGTATGTCTTCACGCCTGCAGGCATCCACATCAGGTTTAGGGAATGACAATCGCTGCTCACCAAACCGAGTAATAGAGTTGTCCAGCTTGTGGCAAGTATGAGTGAGGGTAGAACAACAGGCGTGCTGTAGTATGTGCACCAATAGCTCGAATGCACTCTCAATCACAGAGATGTTCTGCAGCTGCTGAGCAAGTGGGCGTGTAACTGCACCTGAATTCAGATATGGAGTGCACTTCTCCAACTCAATCAGTATCAACAAACTTCCCTCCAGTTGGATCCCAAAGCATGGACAATTTTTTCTCTTAAATTCTTTGCACTCCACTGTATTAGGTTGTACTGCCCTATGAAGATGCATCAATGACTCACCGAATGTAGACAACATAGACGAACAACACTCAATCCCAGTCCCAGAATTTGATATGTGCAAACTAAAACCTGAATACTTGTATCCATGTGCTAGCTCGGCCTGTGTACAATTTGCTGAACTTCTCAAAATGGGAAGAATCATACGATGCAAGTAACCAGTGATATCACCTGAGCTGAGTATGGTAGTGCAGCAGAACATCCATCCAGAATCCCAAATTCGCCAATAAAGACATATCTTATGGTACTCCGGAAACAACCGTCCTCCAGGCCAAAACTGACTGTTGGCAACAAGTGGTTTTCCAGACTGGACCAATTTCAGTATCACATAATGCATGCTTGAAAGAGTTGCATCCCAGAGGTCAACATACTTGGACAGTTGCATGCCTTGTATCAACCCGTCGTGCATCATCATCATTGATTGATTGCCAAAGAGAACTGTATAGAATACATAAATAGCAGCAGATGGCCTTGACAGCTTCAGGTGAACATTGTCTGGACTGAACCTGAACCTTGACTGTACATCTTGAGCATGCAATTCATAGGAGGATTGCACATCAACGATAACTAATTGCCATCCTCTAGTATCCAAGTTCAAATCATCCTTAAAAGGCATAATCAGCTGGCTCTGAACAATAATATCTCTTGGCACCATGATGATCCGGCAAATAGCCTTCTCAAGAATACATGGTGGCATAACCTCATTTCCGTCAGCAAGATCCATCCAAAACGATGGCTACGGTGTCGGCCGTAGCCTCATGTAAGTGCCAAGCAATGACTACCTCACGCGGAAATTTGCTGGCTGCAGTCCCACTGCTGTCACCTCTATTTTCAGCATCTGCGCGGTCTTAAGGGTGGATTGAGCAGCGTTGAGATCTTGCAAGACAAGAATGCACCCCGTAGCAAGACAAGAGTGACGTTGTTTGGAAGTGATGGTAAGCTTGACATGCTTAGTAAAATCTGAATTATCACTGTCATGCTTCAAGGACCACAAATGCAAGAACTGGTTGGTGAGTATCCCTCCGAAGCGTCCACTGAAATTGTACTGTCGCAGCCATGGTTTGTACACAAAATGTCCTGCAGGTGCAAACACCGCTGAGTTAATCTGGAACTCCACGCGGCCGCTCCCTGTAAAATCCTCTTGACACCAAAACTGGCAATGCGCTGACATGCCCATAATTAGCAGCCGTGTTCTCAGAACGGAGTGGCCATACGACTCCCCATAGGAATTTGTTTGAGCACTTAGGGGAAACAGACGGAGTGATGAATTCCCTCCTCTTCCGTCGCTGCTCAGTGGAAACCCAGAAACTAAGCTGCTCAAAATGCTCTGGTCGTCGCTCAATGGATGAGTGAGTTGAAAATACCCAGAAGGCCATGGTTGCAACTGCACTGAAGTAACAATTGGAGTTTGCAAGTCAGTATGAATCCTCCTTGGTTGGTGATCAGGCGGCCACCATACACAGCCAGAGTGACTAGTGAAATATCCGCAAACAATGCCACGGAACAGAACAATGTCATCCTCTGCAGATTGCACTTGAACAGGGGGCGGCCACTGTTGCGGCTCAATTCCTTTTCGCGATGGTGGCAGTAGCAAGCCTGTGCACTCACCCACGAGATGAACGTCATGTGGGCAATGCTCTTTGCGTGCAGTTGGCTGTACCGGGTCGTCGCCATGGACTATGTAATCTGTCGAACACATGGTCAGCGTTGGTGCAGAGAAGTCGTTGGGGACGATGAGGACGACACCATGGTTCGCCTTGCTCATCACTTGCGTGGAGGTGTTAACAGACAGGGCATCGAGCTCCTGCACGTCGGCCTTGGGGTCGATGTCGGTGGTGGCCGTCACGGAAGAAACGACCTCAACACTAGAGGCCGTTGCCTGCCCCGAAGTGAGCTGCTCGACTGCTTGGTGGATGGGCTCGACCGTGGGCTCGAGGTGGACAACGGTGGCGGCATCATGGACCTCGTCGACCCTGTCGCTGGTGTCGGCCTGGGTCGAGCACTCCGTCGAACAGGTGACAGGCACCATCGCGACGCAGACCGGGGCTGCATCATGGGTGACCATGGGGATCTCCTAGTCCTTGGTGGTGGAGCATGAGGTGTCGAGGACGGGCGTAGGTGAGGCATGCGCCATGGTTGAGGCCGCCGGATCGACAAGCGAGGTGACCACAGGAGGGTCACCCACTCGTGCAATACCCAACGCTGAGCACATCTCGTTTGCCTGAGCGCATAACCTCTCAAGATACCACAACAACTGCTCCTTGGCGGACATGGCATCCCACTCTGGTGGTTTGACGGCGGGCATGGTGTTGTCGCCGGTGGAATTGTAGGAATTGGGAGAAAAAATAAGGGGAAGGGTGGTGCCTGGCTCTGTATACCAGATGTAAGAGAGGTGATGGTAGCTAGCTTGTATAGATCGATCTCTCTCACGAGTAGCAATACAGAGTAGTGATTACAGAGGAATTACACAATGGAGGAGAGGAAACAGAGGAAGCTTGCAACAGGGGGAGAAGAAGAAGGTAGGAGAAAGGAGCCGTCGCCGGTTCGTCCGTGATCCACTGGATGCGGTCCTCGTTGCCTGCTCCTGGGTACTTGTAGGTTGTAGCCGAATGGTGTGCATAGACAGGCCTGGCCCATGAACAGTCAAAGGGGAAAGTCCAGGTACGAGTATGGGCCAGGGAAGGTCCCTAACAGAGTCCAACTCAGCAAATTTGCTTATGTGGTTTGAGTAACTTAGCTAGTTACTGTAATATCACATGTCCCAATGCAATATGAGTTTATAACCTAATAAATGAAGGTTTGCATGTTACCACACTTATATTACTACCCATTATGAAGATAGTAACATAGCCTAAAGATATGTGTATGTTACCATCCATTTCTCAGAAGGACCGCTTCGTAAAAAATACAGGACGCGGTGGGCCCTGCTCGCAGTCCAAGGCCCCCGCTCCTCGCACGGTTCTCTCGGTCTCTCCCCTGTGTCGAAGCGTCGCGGCTCACAAGCGCCTTGCGGGTAGGGTTTCACCTCGCCGCCCCCAATCCCCGCCGCCGCAGCCGTCGCCTCCCACCTCCCGCCTCCCTTGCCGCCGCAGCCCCGCCCCGACCGCTTCATCTTCCGCCCACCGCATCCGCCAGCCACATCTGCCGAGCTCCTTCGCGAGCAGGTCGACGCCGCCGGATCCGTCCACCCCGTGTCGTCGCCGTACCGTGGCTGCCCCCGTCTCGCCGCCGTCCAGCCCGTCCACGGCCTCCAGCTCGCCTCCGCTCAGGTAGACCTCTGTCTCCAATCGTTGATTATATTAGTCAATTGGAAATAGGCAATGCGTGTGACACACTAACCTGTCTGTCTGCCTGCCATGTTAATTCAACAAATTGACGAGTGCCCCGTAATCAACAGAATCAAAATCATGTGTTAACCTGTTATAAAACTTAATGATATCCGCCAGCTGCTATACATCCTCATCCCGTAACTGATGATACAGGCACGAAAAACTTACTCATTTGTTTGCTATATGTTTTGCAGTTTAGCTGGACTTACAGGCTTGGAAAGAGAATGTTTAAGAATACATTCCAGTCTGGGTTTCTATCGATTCTCTACAGCCTTGGGTATGCAGCATGGTGGCCTTCTATTGGTCTCACTGTTACAATGCTTTCTTTTCTTTAGTCTGGACACCTCATGTCTTGTGTTTTCCCCTGTGTTATTTGGTCAGGACCAAGCCGTTGCAGATATGGGACAAGGAAGGTGAGTCAGTAATGCTTGGGGTTCTCTAAATTTCAGTTTCTACTATTCCTGTGCTGTAGAATGTAGATACTTCTGCCATGGCAACCTAAAGCATTATTTGCTTCTTATACCAAAGGCAGGTCTGGTATAGTTTACTCTGCAAGCTGTTAGTCTTTTGATGAATACCTTGTATTGTGTTTAGGGTGGAATGTTCTGCACTTCTGCCTCTCTGCATGCTAAGAACCTATTTGAGACCTGAGCCTAATTTTACTATGGTAATGATTTGGGAGTAGCTATGCATAACCTAATAATAGTTTATATCGGGCAGTTCAGGACAGTGGGGTCACTTTTGAGTATGTGTGTACATGTGCTTCAGGCTGTTACTTAGCTTGTTCTGCACGAAAGTCAGGTTCAGTTACTTAATACCTCGTCTGCTTTGCAGTTGTTGATGGGCACATTAAAAGACCCCAGGATGAAGATATTAAGTCTAACGTACTTGAAATTGTTGGAACAAATGTGCAATCAACGTACATCACTTGCCCAGCTGACCCTGCTGCCACTCTTGGAATTAAGCTTCCATTTCTTGCCCTCGTTGTGAAGAATCTTAAAAAATACTTCACATTTGAGGTCCAAGTTTTGGATGACAAGAATGTTCGCCGACGATTCCGAGCATCAAATTTTCAAGTCTGTAAGAGCTATGGTTCCATAATCGTTCCTGTAGAAGTAAACTCTGTGTGGTGCTTAACTGCTTATTGCTTATCTATTAGATTCGAAAGTGTTCCTTCACTGTGTCTTTCCTCATGTTCTTTTGATTTGTATTTGTTAATTTAATCATTATCAAATGCATTTTACTGTTAAATTCATTGGTTGAGCTTTCACTGTATTAGTATTAATAACTGCTACCTACAATATATCTATTAGATTTGAAAGTGTTCCTTCACTGTGCCTCTCCTCATGTTCTTTTGATTTGTATATCTGTTAATTTAAGCATTATCAAGTGTATTTTACTGTTAAATCCATTGGTTCAGCTTTCACTGTATTGGTATTAATAACTGCTACCTACAATATTCTAGTCCATACCTTGAAGTAGTACTGTTTCTGTTAACATTGCAAACTACTCCCTCCGTTCCTAAATATAAGTCTTTGTAGAGATTTCACTATGGACCACATACGGATGTATATAGATGCATTTTAGAGTGTAGATTCATTCATTTTGCTCCGTATGTGGTCCATAGTGGAATCTCTCCAAAGACTTATATTTAGGAACGGAGGAAGTAGATTGTTTCTTTGAGCAATGCCAATATGGCATCAACCCATGCAGAAGTTGTGTATTTCAACTTTGCCCTTGGAAATAAGAAAAAATAATTTACGCTCCCAACTTGAGTTCGTCAGCTTCATACTCAGATAAACCTCAAGTCATTATGTATCTGTTAATGCTAATCTGCAATGCCCCTTTCGGGGCGGGTTGGCACAGATGGCCCATGAACGTGGTGTGTATATGCGTTTTTATTAATTTTAACTTCTGTGTATGGCATGGTTGTGACAATTATGCATTGTGATGTGCTTGATTCGGACTAGAAAGTGTGTACTGTTTGATGTGGTTTCTTGTCCAGTGTATAGATTTATGTCTTAACAGGCATGCCTGATTTTTTGCAATCTTTATTTTAATTTGAATTGCATAGGTCACGGGTGTCTATGTTTTGTTCATGCAACCACCCTGTACTAACTTGTAGTGACATGCATTCTTTGCGCAGTCTGTCACAAGGGTGAAGCCATATATCTGCACGATGCCCTTGAAGCTTGATGATGGCTGGAACAACATCCAGTTGAATCTCTTGGACCTGACAAAAAGAGCATATGGCACAAACTACGTTGAGACGCTCCGTGTGCAAGTCCACGCAAACTGCCGGCTTCGCAGGGTCTACTTCTCCGACCGCCTCTACTCGGAAGAGGAGCTGCCGGCCGAGTTCAAGCTCTACCTTCCAATTCAGGTGAGTACTCTGTAATGTCTGCACTCTTCTGTTGTAGAACACCACCACTTACTCATACAACCCTTCCTTTTACATGAGCTTCAGAAATCATAGAGCTCAGACCAAGATGGATGGTTGGGAGTCATGACCTCCCCAGAAGCCCAGGCGACATCGACGCATGTCACCTCGACGCCTGTCAGCGTGTAACTATGCGTAAAGTATCAGAATGCTTAATGGATGTATCTAGATGTACGCTGATTGTTGTATGGATGACCTGTGTAGAACTGTTGCTAATTGAACCCCCTCCACTGCTGTAGCTGCCGGTCCAAATGCATCGTTAATATAGCATGCCCAAAGTGGCCACCCTCAGTTCACTGCACCTACGAGGACGCCATGGTCATGTTGATTCGTACCTCAACAAGATATAACCAAGCCTCTATATCCGGGAGCTTTTTCGCTCTATTATTCATCCACTTGGATGAAAATGATGTTTGGGTAAATTTGAATGTGGCACGTGTATTTGTTTGGTACCCGGCTGTGTACAAAGGCGTTGTGTGTTCAGAAGTTTGTTTCAAATTTTTTGAACTGCTGTGATGCTTCTTTTGGTGGGTTTAGTATTTTTGATTGCATGTGGGGTAAGCTGGCGTGGTTATTCTTCTTATATGCCTCTTTTCATTTCTACTTACAGATGGATTTTACTCGGTTTTTGTGTTGCTTGACCGCTGTTGGTCCGTTTGTGCTGTCGCTGTCCCGCGCTTCTCGAGATCTGTCAGGATTAGCAAATATGCGGTGCCGTGGTTCTTTGTCAGGGAGCACTGCCGCTTTCCATACCTCGGTGACTCTGTCCACACGGTGCTAGCGGCACACCTCGGTGAGTCGCTGTCGACGTTGCTTCAGGATGTTGCTGATCGGTGCGGGTTCTCTGGTGTCTTCCGGAGATTTTTTGCTTTCCTCCCTCTTGTGCGAGGCTATAAATAGGTTCCTTTGGTTCTTTCGGTTGTACATGTGGTTTTCAGTTGCGTCTTATACGTGCTTTGATGGTTTCTTCGTCGAGTCGTAATGGTCCGCGTCGTCCTGGCCGGCCTTGTCGTTCGCGGGGGTCTACAGTTGGTCGGCGAGGTGGTTCGGCCCGTGCTGGCGATCCTGTTGTTTTGACGGATCGGTCTATCGTTTTGCGAGGTGTTTCATCTTGTCATCTTCGATCGCCGTTTCGGTTTGGTTGCTTTGTGTGTCGCTCGCCTCCTGTGCTTGATTCTTCTAGGCGATCTCCGCGCGGCAGAACGCCACGGGGCCTCTGCCGCCGGGGAGGACGCCACCGAAGCTCCTCCCATCATCGTGGTACGTCCACCCGGGCGGCACGCTGCCGGCCTTCCTTGTCCCCTCGCCGCTTCTGGCGGGCTCGCAGCAGCCTATTGCGGCCCCCAACGACCACGACGCGCCTGGGTTCAACCACGTTGCGCCTGCTCCTCTCCTGCCGCCACCCCTCCCGCTCTCAACGACGCTCACGAGATGGACACATTGGCCGGGGACGGACGGGGCGTCGTCGAGAGGCGTGCACCGCGGAGGCATGGATCAGCGCCTGAGGTCATTTGTCGTGACTTTCGTCGCCGAGGCTCGGCTGCGTGCGCCACGGAGCTGGAGGCCATGTCTCCATCGGCCGCCTTGCGCCGGGAGCCACCCTCGGCACCGTTGTAGCCCGCGCCGACTGGCAGCGCGCGGATACGGTGAGCGTCCGCCATGCCGTCTCCAGGGCCACGACACTCCCGACGGCGACCATCGCGTGTAGCAGAGCAGTTGTCCCGTCATCGTCATTGTCGACATCGTGTCTGCACTCTGCAACTTGCCTTCTTAAGGCGAAGGCGCACCAGGGGAGGCCATGCTAATATGCTATCAAGTAAAACTCAATAATGCATGTAACAATCATCATGATGCAAACTTAATCAATTGATCGGGTTGCATGCGTGCACTGCATACGTTGGGGTATATTCATCGGGTTGCATGCGTGCACTGCATGCAGTGGGGTATATTCATCGGGTTGCATGCACTGCATGCGGCGGGGTATATTCATCGGGTTGCATACGATGCACTGCATGCGCTGTGCAGACTATAATATTTCTATCAATGATCATAATTACTATGTCCTTGAAGTCACAAAGGAAATGCTGTTTACAGCAAGAGAGAAGGCTCAAACAAAGCAATGGCAGTTCAATATGGCCCGCCGGCTAAGTAATTAAGCACAAAGCAAAACAAATTTGCAAGACAGACAATGATTTTGGCAAAGATATGCAATGGCTTCTTGGATATATTACCACTTCGTATGTATCCCCAACGCCCAGACAGCAACATCCCATTATCACATACACGGGGGCGCACCCTCCCGTCGGACGTATCCAAAAATTTGCAAAATCACTTTATCATTTTATCACAGGCACCAATCCTGCAGGAGGATATACTAGGATGATCTAATCCACTAGCAACTACTTCTAGCTTATCTATGTAGTGTGTTTGTGTTTTTAATTACTAGAGTTTGCAACATTTCAATAGCTTCGTATGTTCGATTGCTTCAATGTCTCTATATATTATTTTGAGATTAAATCAGGGTGCACTGATCCACTCTTAAATCAGTAGATTGAAACATCTACGAGTGATCATCAAGCGCGGCGTGCCGCCGCGCGGGTTAGGCTAGTTATAACAAAGATAAATAAATACTCCTTACTCAACATGAATATTGAATGGGGCACAACTCACTGAAACGGCTGATGGTCCACAAAATAAATGGAGAAAAGAGCTATGAACCATAGGCCCTTAGAGGTGCTGGAAATCGAAGCAGTCAGGAGGTGTGTTTTTTTTTTTGAGAAATTATCAATTTAAAAACAAAAAGGATACAGAATAATTGGAACGTAGACCTGGGCCGACTTTTGCCTGGGCCGGCATCTCCGTGGGTCCACGTGCGCGGCTGTATAGGAGAGATTGGCTCGGCACGCTGCTGTACGGACACTCTCGAGGTCGAGCCCCTTCTTCTCCTCTCCCCCCTGTGCCATCGATCTGCATCGGCCCCAAATCCCTCGCCGGAGTGCACTCCGTCCGCTGCCGTGGTTCTCTACGGACATGGGGCGGGTTTCTCCACCTCCCGCCCAACCTCGTCGCGCCACCGTCGACGTCGGTGAGCAGGGGAGGCGGCCACCGTGAGAGGAGGAGGGGGACGAGGAGCACTGGGGTCGCGCGTCGGCACGTCTGCGTCGTCACCCCCACGCCGGGGACCCGTGCGGAAGCGAAGGGCCGAAGGGGATGCGCGCCGGAGCGGCAGGGGACGCCGGCCGGCTCTGTTACGGGTAAGACGGATACTGTTGCATCTTTTTAGTCCCACATCGCCGATTTACAAGACTTCGCACCGATTTAAAAGTGCTTCCCTCAGCCAGGCTATCAGCAAGTAGTAGTAGAGTAGAGATAGATAGAGTATAGGGTATAGTTACGGTAGTGGGTCTAGGGTTACAGGGGCGCAGGTAGAGGGGGAGAGGTATGCCCGAGGCGCAGGTAGAGGGGGGGAGGTATGCCCTGGGGGACAGTGGGGGCGGGGGTAGGGGGGGAGGTATGCCCGGTGGCGGAGCCGGGCTCCCGGGGTAGAGAGGGTATGCCCGGCGGCGGTATAGGGGAGCTATGCCTCCCAGGAAAAATGCCAAAAAGGGGGGGTAAGGGGGGGTTCCAAATTCTTCTTCTTCCCTAAGCAAAGCAACTAAAGAAAAAGATAGATAAAAATAAATAAGAAATTAAAATTCCTGAAAAAATTTGCTGTCCGTGTAATTTGGGTATTTTTTATTTTGTGCGTCGTAGCGCTAGCCTGCAAGGTGGCGCCTGATCGTATTCAAAAGACGGGACACCGCTCTGCACCCCTATATACTACAGAACTACTCCCTCCGTTCCGATTTACTCGTCGTGGTTAGGGAACCCAACCAAAAAAAAAAGAGAGGTAGCACTGTTCTCAAAGAGATGAAGCACAAGATATTTGTACCGGAAGTCATGGTCTTTGATGATTCCGGTTATTCAAGTGTTCAGTGAGCAAAGGTGTAATCACAATATGCCAATTCTTGTGTTCTATCTCAAAAAAAAATGCAGAATGTATGCTACCAATGTAGCAAATTTCAGTTTATATGGTAATCACGTACTTGTGAAATACAAAAAAAATGACTTGTCCTTTGCTGAAATATTGTTCTATTTAACACGACATATCATAATCAGGATGAGATGCATTGGAATATACTCTATAAACATTGATAAATTGTAATCATCAGGACCCTTTGGTTCAATAAGTTTAGAAGCATTCAGACCTTTTCATGAGCACACTATAAGTGGATCATTAGGTTACAAGCGTTCAAGAGTAAAAATGCTAAACTTTGTGTCAAGTAAATAGACCCAAAAGACAACCAAAATGCCAAGAATTTCACAAGTAGAGTGGTACACAATCTACAAGTCTTTATTGCTCATTGCATTACAAATGAAAGATGTCACATGAATGTTTTTATGCTTAATAAAACTGATCGTCAAATGAAACAGCATTAGTCGAGGGCTATGAAGAATACGTTACAGACCATGCTGACATGAGTTGAAACTCATAACACCTGACACTGAAGCAAATCTACATGCTGTTAATATTTTCATAGTAGCAGTGTAGTAGAGAATTGTTCCAAAGTCCAAAAGTTCCTGGTTCACGCAGCGGGACAAAAAACAATTATTCAGAATTCAAACTTGCTCAAAATTGAAGAACACTTTCTTTCGCCAAAAGAAAAGGGAGGAACACTCCAGAATTAGTATATCTAATTATAAGTGAAGTAAATCTGAATAAAAAATGAGCAAGACGTGGCAAATAGAAGTGTATGGGTAAACTTCTTGGATTTAATTATTGATGCCCTCCAAAATTAGGTATAGTAGAAGTAGAAAGGCCAAAGCGAGGCCAGAGAGCCTTAGAGTTAAAACTGCATTTCACATAGTAGAAACTGATGCCTTGAACCCTGGTTTGATTATTTATATACCACCTTACGAGTAGGGAATCAAAGGGTATACTGCTCGATTAAACTGAATATGACAGGAATAATGTTGTAAATTTCATTACCACGTGATGTCAACAGAGACAACTCCAAGTCATATGCAATAGAGACCCTAAATAACATACAACTATGCAATTTTGGCATTGGTCTACCAGAAGACAGCTTGTCTTCTGTTGGTAGTTTGGCACCACCCAAACAGAACCGAATTTTGTGCAAAACAGTAGTGGCACATTGACATGATTTTTGGCTATATTTCAAAACCGACCCGCTCAGTCAGATCACCAAAATTTTGCACAAGGCTTATAAACATATCGCCAGTTCTTTATCAGTCTTCACCGAAGACTGTTCCATGACAAAATTCTCTTCAAATTGACAGTTGAGAGATGTTAGTTTGAGTTCTCTGAAACGAACTATATAAGAATAGACACAGTAGCCACCTTGCTCGTCGTAACCCTGTTGCGAAGTACCCTTCTATCCTGAAATCCTCAAGAAAAAACAAAATCAAAATCAGAGACAAGGACGGGATTATCTTCTGAAATAGGCACCTAATCGAACATTAAGCAAACTGGAAAAGGTCAAGCACACATATACCACTCATCCTGTATGGGCAGTTTGGCATCGGCAGCGCCGGGAGCAAGTAGCTCGTCAGCAGAGCTTGATACACCCAAGCATACTCATGGCGTCCTGCCACTAGTAGCCTCCATTGGTAGCACGGAAGAAGGGACACTTGTTGGAAGTTGACAACCAGAGCCAGCACAAAAGTATAGCAAACACTGCTATCATCGCTGTCTCCAATGGCCTTTCCAGCCAGATCTAAAAGGAGAGATACCGGCAAAAGCTCGAAGTCAAATCTGATTCATTAAGACCCTAAATACAACTACAGCTACAAAGGGGAGGGACTCTTGCCCAACTCCGGCGGTCTCCGGGGAAGAGTGGGGAGGGACCGTCCACAAGGAATCTGGGAGCGGTTCTCAAACGCTCGGTTTCGTCCGCGAGAGAAGGAGAAAGGAGAACCTCGCGTGGTGTGATGTGGAGTTCAGATGTCTGCATGGGATGTCTTTGCAGAAGTACGAGTGGATCGGGGAAAACCCATCTCAGCCTTACGTTCCAAATCAGACGGTGCAGATGGCATGAAGGCAGGCACACCATCATCACCAACTCACATTTTTGTAGGAGTAGAGATATGCTAGGAGAATATGCACGCTGTAGCTAAGGATGAGGGAGAAGTTAACACATAGTGAGAAAGACAAAGCTGTTAGCTGTTACACTGTTATTTTGAACTGAAAGCCAATAGCACTTTTATCCAACATCGCTTCTTTTTCTGAAAGCCAATAGCCTTTTTTTACAAATCCTGGAAAATGAAAACCTCTGTATAGTCATACTTTTTCCTGTGATCTTTTCTGCACCCTGCTTGCTAGTGTTTCCTGCCTATTATCACTTGTTGGATTGGCCTGGGATTCAGGAATTTTGTACGAACTGATTTTTGTGTCTGCAAACTCGTGAAAGCAAATGTAGTTCATGTTTATCGTACCTATAGGGGAGTGGAAACTGCATAAGAGACATTATTCTCTCTCTCTCTCTCTCTCTCTCTCTCTCTCTCTCTCTCTCTCTCTGTTAGGCGTTTCTCAGAGCTAAATAACCAATCAATGGAGTATACAAGTGCAATGTGTAGTCTATGTTTTTTTTTGTGTGTGTGTGTGTGCTTCGTTTATGTATTAAGAGGCCAATCAAAACACTCTTTGCAAAGGATTGCCTACTAGGTATACTGTATGTATAGGCCGCTCTCTAGTTCTCTAGCTTATCTATGGTCTATGTTTTCTCTCTTTCAACTAGAGTTGAACAACTAATTCATGACACACAACAACATGCTTTGAATTTGTAAGGATCTGTTCTAAAAATGTATTTAAAATTTAAAAATATATGCTTAAAAATAAAATAAAACCTTTTTTGTGTTAGTTGGCAGATTTGTCTATTAGCAGCTGTGCAAGTGACTACACTTGCCAAGCTTTTCTCTAATTTTTCACCCCCCTTTTTTTGTGAGAATCCTGACTTGTCACTTTTTGGTCGTACTTGCCCTAAAACAAACAATTGAAATTGTTCTAGATCTGATGAAACACGGACTTAATAAAAGTGTGTTTTTACTTGATCATTTATCCATGTAATTTGGGTATTTTTATTTTGTGCACAGCAACCCCAAACAGCTAGCCTATATATCTGCACTGTCCTTGTTTATCTTATTGAAAATAACCCCACAGTGCTAGGTTATATATCCCTTGTTTCATCAGAATAAAAGAGTAGTAGGCGCTGAGGAGAATATAGACTCTGTAGCTAAGGAACTAACATCAATTGATAGCACAATCATGTGACATAATGAGAAAGACAAAGCTGTTAGCTGTTACACTGCTACTTTGAGGTGAAAGCCAATAGCACTTTTATCCAACATCGCTTCTTTTTGTGACCAGTGTTGGCATGGTGTGGTAACATATACAAATGATGACTCTCAAGCTGTTTCTCAGTAAAACTAGAGCTATTATTTTCAGCTTTGCTATCCCCCCTTTTGCTCATGCAACCACTGCATGAGATTATGAACTTGTGGTGACATGCATTCTTTGTTCAGTCTGTCACAAAGGGTGAAGCCATATATCTGCACGATGCTGTTGAAGCTGCCTGACAGTGACTGGAACTACATTCAGTTGAATCTCTCTGACCGGATGAAAAGGGGAGGAGCTGCTGCCCGAGTTGAAGCTCTACCTTCCAGTTCTTCAGGTGAGTACTGCACCATGACTGCACTCTTCTGTTATAAAACATTACTGCAGTACTGCTTACTCATCCTTCCTTATGAACTTCAGATATCATAGAGCCCAGACCAAGGTTCATGGCTTCCCAGGAGGCAGGAGCCCAGGCGACATCGAGGCGCATCACTGCGACATCCGTTAGCGCATAGCTTCGTAATGATTGTACGTCAGTTGTCTGAATCGACCTGTCTAAAGCTTTTGCTAATCGAACCCTTGTCCAGTACTGTACCACCCCCTACCGTGGTGCCTAGCCTTCCATTTAATCTAGAGGGCTGATTATGCGCAACTAGTTGCACCTTGCACGTACTGTCTTGTTTTTTGTTTTTTCCATGGATGTAAGTAATGCTATCATGGGCAGTTGCAAAAACTCAAGGGAAAAATATGGCCATCTGTGACCTAGACAAAGATGTTGAGATACAAATGAATATTGCTCCTGTCAAGTACCAAGTACCATGCCCATGATATAGTTCAGTCGTTTCCGGGTCACAAGAAGTCATGTTTAGTTGTGAGTTTTTGCGGCCCGCCTTATTTAGCACGGTACATCCATGAAATATTTCACAACTTCTAGAGACCTGGGAAACAAAAGGAAGAGGAGTGGAAGACTGCCGGTCAAAGTCAATACCATTTCTTACTCCCTCTGTAAAGTTTTAGTGGATGTCCATTGTGAGTGGAAGACTGCCGGTCATTGTGAGCGGCAGAGCCGTCTCACAACAATGCTCCTTTAAGATGTCTTATTAGTTCACTAATCGATTATAGCGTGCTAATTAGTTGCCTCAAACACAAGTGTTTGTGACTATACTGCTTCCTCTAATCTTACAGGAATCAGAAGTAGACGCAAACTCCAGCAATTTAGAAGCAAAATTTGACAGAATATTGATTAGAGCATTCGCGCCCCAGGTTCTGCAAACATGAGCACCGTTTTCTGCTCTGCTATCAAAGGAAGAAGGGTATCGATCCAGGCTTTTGAGGTTGCCAACACAATTGCCAGGGCCTCCAGTCTCATAAAATCCATCTCTAAGCAAAGAATAGGGCACCTGAAAGAGGGCGTGCTTAGGTCTGAGGGTGTCCGCTGTCTTATTTCTGAAGATTACGGTCTGCTGTCCATTCTCGTTGAAGATGACATACGGTAACATGATTTTTGATGAGGCACAAACTAGCGAGACGCTAATTCGTGCGTGTAGGCGGCCCGATCTTTCACGGAGATGCCTGATCAACAGTTCCTTCTCGCAACCTCCAATAATAATATTCACCCGTGCACGAAAATACACGAACAGATATAAAGACCCAGTTGGATCAGCACGTAGGCGTCGATATGATTATCAACCCTCCGTCGCTAGTAAATTTTCCTCATGGAAAATCACACAGAACGCACACGATATGATTGCCCCAGACTCGGGCGTTTTCTGTATTTCTCATAAACTCATGCAAAAACAAATCTGTCCTTTACATTGACCGAAGCTAGCCTTTTATCTGACTTAGCTCGTGTACGCCTAAACCGAAATCATGAAATATCTGGACTCTAAAAAGAAACCAATATTCTAATGATCAAATCCTAACAGAAGCCAACTCAGGAACTCCTACGTGTCAAACTAGTGGACGTACAAACTTAAAAGGAAATTATCTCCTTTTTCTATTTGGACGTGGACTCCAAGATACTAGCTAAGTACTACCTTGCATGCAACATGATTTCTTTCCATGCAAACTAAGATCGATGGAGCTGATCCGTATCCAATTTGGAGGCGTGCGGAACGTGGGTTTCACCTCAGCAGGCTCCGGTTCCTCATGGTTGATGCGACACTGTCTTTTGTCATATATTTGGTTCACCTCTCGCGCCGTTTTTCCGCCTCGACGCCATAATTTTTGTACGTCACTAGCATGGTGTAAAATTATCTTTCTATTCCGGCTGCACATAAGATAGAACGTATTGCCATATATAACTTTAGCATTCCAGGTCCACAAACCTCACGTATTCTTCCATCTTTGCCTTGATGCACTTTATGTTTGACCATAACTTGTTTCTCTTTTCAAGCCTCTGTTGAACGACTCTGAACATAATCAACTGTTCCAGTAAATAACTCACTGCTCAACCCCTTAACCGGTTCAACTTTAGTAGCTTCAACAATCGACGACATCATGTCCGTATCAATTTTCTGGGCATGTCTGTTTAGCAGTTTATTTATGAAAGTCTTACATGCATCCTCTATTGGAATTATGCAGAGAAGAGTTGAGACTATTTTGTATAGAGGTTGCCCGGTTTGGAGATCTGTGTGAAGATCCTCAATGGCACAATCTCAGTAGGTTTCTGTGCAAGTATTTCTGCAGGTAAACCTTATCGTCGTTTCCACTTAATTCACTTTGGAGTCCATTTGTTCACCATGCTCATCTTTTTGTGTTCTGTGTACATAACATACATCCTTCTTGTCAATGAACAGATGTGGTTCGCACTGACAGTGACATCTAAGAACAACTCCAGTGAAGAAGCACCTCCCAGTATGCAGTATCTGATAAAATTGGCACAAAATACATGGGTCAGTATTTCTTCTTGAGAGAGAATTTGCTTTACCATGGTTGCAGAGCTGTTTTCACCTGACAAACCAACCATGTCTGTTCTTTGCGCGCTCACATCCTTGTAGAGATGTTTTCACCTGACAAAACACTGAAATTCCGTTTTCACTTTTCCATGCGTTCAGGTTCTGCGCCAAGAAATGCTAGCACTGGACAGACTTGAGTACGCTCATTGTACGACAAACCATTTCGTCACTCGCATTTGATGAGTCTCCTCTCCTTTCTAATTACACAGTAACCGTATGCAGATGTAGCAGCTATTCCTGTTAAGAAACAAATTGATGCTATCAAGAACCAAAGGGGTGCGGTGAAGGTCTTGAAAAGGAAATCGCTCTGGTCGAAGAGTATGGAAGATGTAATGACGCATGATGACGATGATTTATGATTAGTTTTCTTCAATCCAGGCCATGATGATGATGACCAATGATCCATGTTGTCTTGTTGCAGATTGTAGAGAAACTTGTAGGGATCGTGGACTTCATCTATCTTGAGATCAACAGAGCATTCCTGGAGAACCATGCCGAGCAATCATCTGGAGGACTTCGGGTAGCTAACAACCTCGCGAAAACGTTAGGGCCCGCTGGAATCGCGTTGCATTATGCCAATGTCATTTTGCAGCTAAAAACTTTGGTACGTCTCCCTTTTCACAGAGTTGACATCAAGTTATATAGTAGTAACTGTGACACCCGCTTAAAGATCAAATTAAGGGTCCTTAGTTCCTCAGCAGAAAATTCAGACAAGAGTAAAGCAGAAGACAAAACACACATGACCAACATTACAGCAGCGAAGCAGAAAAACCGCAGTAGAAATTTCGTTGACTGTTGTTATGCTTTAATGACGTACATACATATCCCATTGCCAGGCATTGGCATCACCAGCGGTTCCTCAGAATGCCCGGAAGGCGTTATACCAAGCACTGCCTCCTCGGATCAAACCAGTCCTGCATACCCAACTGCTGCGGCATTTTCCCCTCGGAAAAAAAACAGGTAGGTAGCTAACTCTTTCAGGAAACTCTACATATAAAATGGGGAATCCATCCCTTGTCATCTCGGCTGCATCTGCATCTTGTAGACCATGACGGTAGCAGAGGTGAGAGCTGAAATGAACAGGGTATTGCGATGGCTTGTGCCAGCTGCGGAATCCACAGAGGTACTTTGTGCAAGTTTTCCAGTTAACAAAACAGCACTACTTGAAGTACAGTACTTTTAATCTTACTGCACAGATAGCTATAGATGTTTTACGGAAAAATGTTCTTAGTGATATGTGTTCATGGCTCACCTGGCTGCCTTCTTTGATGAGTATCAGGCTTTACCTCGGAGAATGGGCGATGAAAGGGTATGTAACGTGTAATCGTCCGACCGCTCGTCTCGTTTATGTGTTTGCTAATGCATCAGACGTATAAACTGCAATGTTCTGGCAGGCTGTCCCTGCTTTCTCATGAATCAAGTCTCTTTTACAGGATGGAGTGTGTCGATGCCCATGAAGCAAACTGGTTCAAACAAGACAGCCATATCAGTGCCGGTTCCATCCTCGCTCATGCAGACGCCAAAGTGAGCAAAGTAGAGACGCTGTACTACGCCGACAAGGAGACGACCGAAGGTTACATAGCGGAGCTTCTTCTGGCTCTTCATCTCCTTGTTTCGCCTATGGACGGGAAATGAGTCCAAGACGAAGGCACTGCTGAACAGTTAAGTTGGATTAACTTATTCCCCAATCTATGTTGTTGAAGCAATGAGGGAATAAGGCAGCCGTGGATGCCTGATTCTTTCGACCTCTTCAGATGCGTCAAACAGTTCTAACGCCCAGGGAAATCAGCCGATTCTTGTGAAATTTCAGCTGTAAGCAGGCTCTCAGTTGTTTCTGAAACTTCTCCAAGAACTCTGTTCACTCGGTCTTATATATATACAACTACTAAACGATAAACCTCGCCATTTGCGCGGTTAGGTTTTCTTTTAGACATGTTATTCTAGATTTTAACACTCTTCTGTACACAAACTTTGTGTATTATCTAATCTGTTCTATAAAAAAATACTATGACAAATATCCACGGCAAATAAATGTTGTCATTATGCTCGATCTGTCGAAATATCATTTTTATGTTTTGGAATTATTTTTGACTACTTTGTTGTCAAGCATTTTGCTGCGTTACATGGGGAAATTACAAAAGAAATCTTTTAACCTCTCTCAAGCTTTTGTTGCTTTTGTTGCTTTTGTTGAGATGAACCTCTCTCAAGCTTGAGTTATGCTGGTGTAAATACTCAGCATAATTGTTAGAAAAAGATGTGTCTTGTGTAAATACTCAGCATAATCAATAAAAAAGAGGATTGTGGTTAATCCAGTTGATAAATTTACAGTCTCTGGTTACAACTGCAACTACCACGTTATCACAACGCTCTAACCGAAAGCGCAAATGCCCCTATAAATAGAACAACAATTATTCGAGAACAAAGAACGAGACATCATGTGAAGAAAAAGATGCTATCTCCATGACCTTAGTCGTACTATTTTCCACCACGACAACCAATGGTATTCCAGTGTCATGCCTTGAACGCTCTCAGGCATCCTCAATCCTCGGACCACCGTAAAGAGCGGATATGTCGTGCACAACGAGAAAGCTGCCTCTTAAGCATAGGCGAACCCTGGTAAGCCACCCTATGTCGGTACCCAACTCAAGGATTAACCTCATCATGCTTTGTAAGGCGCACAACACGGGTGAGGAAGGGTAATTCCAGACTTTTTTAAATTTAGCCCTTATATTTTCCCAGATTTGCGTATTATCACTTGTGTTCTTTGTTTAAGAACGCTGGCCGAGAGCAGAATTAATCATTTCAGCCCTTGGCTTATCCATACATCAAATTTAAACCTTTAAGCTCTCCAGATTAGTTCTTGGACTTTCGGTTAAAGCATGTACCTTCGTGTCTTACTCTCAATCATAGATAGATTGTATACAAATTTGCATTTCAGGCCTTGAAGTCCCTTTGCATTACGCTTACATTATGTAGATGATTATCCTGTACCTTTTTTATAATTTACGACGTGTTGTGTTTGCTTTCTGCAATCCAGAGAGAGAGAGAGAGAGAGAGAGAGAGAGAGAGAGAGAGCTAGGCCAAAAGTTGGCACCCGGGCATGCTGGTTCGGGCCGCGGCCATGCACCACACACATGGAGGAGACGGGACGGCTTGGACCAGAGCCCACCGCATCCTGAAATGTTTATGGAGCGACCTCTTTGATTGCATTTGTGAGGATCTAGTACCCTCCTCTGTGTTACAGGAAGAGGATGTGGATACGGTTTCAGAGGGGTATACGGCCCCTCTGCATCCAGATTTGAGCGTGTAGACTGATCTCGGTTATATGGACCGAGCAAGTGGACAAGATAAGCCAAAACGAATCTGGAAGAGGAAGGTATATCCTGCATCTGTTGTGCGTAGAAGCGCGAGAATTCAGACCGCAAAAAAATTTCATGATGAAATATGAAAGGAATCTTTTGAAATAGCAGAGGTCTGGCAGACTTGGCTAAAAGAAGGTTCTTGGCGGAAGCATCTTTAGAACATAAGTTGGATTTCATTGCCTTACTTGAGACTGGTAGGGATAATTTACATCGCAGTTTCTTGGCACCTTATTTGGTGGTGTTGACTTTGATTGGCACTGTCTACCTCCAAGAGAAAGATCCGGTGGGGTCTTACTTGGGGTCAAGTGCCAGAAGCTAGAAGTCCAAAGCATAGTGCTAGGGGACTTTGCCGTGAAATTCAGGGTGCGCTCGAAAGTTTCCGTTCCCCTGCTTGGTGGTCAATGAGATGGATATATGACTTATCAAAATCTTTTCTTGTGTGGTGTACGTCACACATGGTGAATCTATCACTTGAATTTGGGTTAATATATGTCTTGAAGTAGTATTTGCAGGAAACATTCCATATGGTACTATATTACTTGATGTTAGTAAGTTCATTTTGATACTTATTTGCTCGAAACGTTCCACCACCATTTTGATGCCGCCAGAGAAACAAAAACTAAGAAAAATAAAATTGAAACGAACAGGTCCCCTGTCCTCTTCTCTTTGCCCGTGATGAGGCCACCGGACGGGAAAAGGAAGGGGTACTAAGGGCATCTCCAACAACAACCCAATACACTGTACGCCAAAAGTAGTTTTGCATCACCTGAAAATGGTTTGCTCCAACAACTGCCCTATATTGGGCAAAAAGGAGAAGCTTCGTCTTTCATCTATCATTGATGAATTAGAAGCTTTGACAGAGGTTAGACCTCTATCTGAGTATGAAATCGAGATCAAGAATCATTCAAATGCACAGATAGCTAACATGCTGCGTGAAGAGGAACTCAAATGGTACCAACATTCCAACTCTCAGTTTATCCTGAAAGGTGATTTGAATACTAGATATTTCCATGAAGTCGCCAATGGCAGACACCGAAAGAAAATTATTCATTCACTACAACAGGATGAGGGCACAATTGAGGGGCATGAGCAACTTAAATCTTATATCACTAATTACTACAAAAATCTGTTCGGAGCACTAGAGGAAGGAAACTTCTTGATGGATGAATCCCGAGCAGATGACATCCCCCAGGTCTCTGATGAGGAAAACAACCTTCTAACAACCCCATACTCGGAGGAGGAAGTTAGAAAGGCGGTTTTCCTAATGGAGCATAACAAAGCCCCAGGCCCAAATGATTTCCCGGCAGAGTTCTATCAGAACTTCTGGGAAGTCATCAAACCGGATCTCCTACTTTTGTTTAGCGACCTTCATGCTGGCCAACTAGAATTGTTTCGCTTAAACTTCGTCGAGATTATTTTATTACCTAAGGTTAATGAGGCTAAAAGGATACAACAATATAGACCTATTTGCCTCCTTAATGTTAGTTTTAAAATATTCACAAAGGTTGCGACTATTAGGCTAAATTCGGTTGCTGAACATGTGGTTCGTCCTTCACAGGCAACTTTTATGCAAGGCAGGCACATCCTAGATGGAGTTGTTATCCTTCATGAAATAGTCCATGAATTACACCGGAAAAAGTTGAATGGGCTGGTACTCAAAATTGACTTTGAAAAGGCTTATGACAAAGTCAAGTGGCACTTTCTTCAACAGACTCTTAGAATGAAAGGATTTTCTGCAAAGTGGCGCGCTATGATCCATAGCTTCGTTTCTGGAGGTAGTGTTGCCATTAAGGTCAATGATGATGTTGGACACTATTTCCAAAAGAAGAAGGGTTTGCGACAAGGTGACTCGTTATCGCCCATGCTATTCAATATAGTGACGGACATGCTACCGGTCATGATTGAGCGTGCCAAGGTTGATGGCCAAATTGATGGGGTAGTAAATCATCTAGTTGATGGTGGTCTCTCTATACTTCAATATGCCAACGATACAATTCTCTTCATGGATCATGAACTCGAGAAAGCGAGAAATATGAAACTGGTTTTATCAGCTTTCGAGCAACTCTCGGGTCTTAAGATCATTTGTCATAAAAGTGAATTGTTTTGATATGGTGATGCTCAAGACGAGGCCCACCTATATGCTGAACTGTTCGGATGCGGGTTGGGCCAATTTTTGATCACATATTTGGGGATACTGATACATTATCGGAGACTCGCAAATGCTGAATGGAAACACGTCGAGGAGAGACTGCAAAAACGACTTAGCAGTTGGAAAGGTAAATTGTTGTCTCTGGGTGGAAGATTGGTCCTCATAAATTCAGTACTAAGTAATATGGTACTATATATGATCTCCTTCTTCCAGTTGCCGAAAGGAGTTTCACATAGATTGGATTATTTCTGATGAAGATTCTTTTGGCAAGGAGATAGTGAGTGAAAGAAATATTGACTGGCTAAATGGAGTGTGGTTTGCCATCCCAAAGACCAAGGTGGGTTGGGCATTCATGACCTTGAGGTTAAGAATAGGGCCCTACTCGGCAAATGGTTGTTTAAATTACTAATAGAAGATGGTGTATGGCAAACCCTCCTAAGGAGGAAATATGTGGGTTCCAAGGTAATATCCCAAGTATACTGGAAGCCTAGGTATTCCTACTTTTGGGCGGGTCTAATGGCTACAAAAAAATATTTCTTCTTCTATGGATCCTTCTCAATCAAGGACGGCTCAGAAATTAGATTCTGGGACGACAAGTGGCTAGGAAATGCCACACTCCGGGAACAATATCCAGCTCTATACAATATTGTGCGTCACAAGGATAATACTATCGCCACGGTAATGGAATCATTTCTACCAAATGTGACATTTAGAAGAGATTTAATTGGACCTAGACTCCAATCATGGAACATCCTGCTCCAGCGGTTGTCCACGGTGAAATTGTCACATGGGTCTGATGTATTTCGTTGGAACCTACATGACAATGGTCAATTCTCAGTGAAGTCCATGTACAGAGCTTTGCTCCAATCTGATGTGCCAGTTGATAATAACAAGAAGATCCAGAAAATGAAGATACCTCTTAAGAATAAAATCTTTGCATGATATCTTCGTCGCGGAGTCATTCTTACTAAAGATAACCTTATTTAGAGAAATTGGCATGGAAGTCCGCAATGTGTTTTTTGTCACCATGATGAGACAATAAAACATTTATTCTTCTAATGCAAATTGGCTCGTTCTATATGTTCAGTCATCCAAATAGCTTCTGGCTTGTATCCTCCTTGTAGTGTTGCTAATATTTTTGGCAACTGGTTACATGGGATTGATCACAGGTTTAGAACTCTTCTCGGGATGGGAGCGCTTGCTTTTATTTGGTCGCTTTGGCTATGTAGAAATGATAAGGTTTTTAACGGTAAAAGTACTTCTCTGATGCAGGTTATCTACGTATGTATCGGGACTCTTTGTTTATGGTTCTATCTACAACGCGTGGAGAATCGAGACCTATTTACGGAGGTGTGTACACGATTGGAGGCTACAGCGAGGGATACTTTCACCCAACATGGGTGGCAGCATGATCTTAGGATTGGCCCCCTCCGCTTTAGGCGTTATACATATATTTTTGTATTTCGGTTTTTTTTCGTTTGTGTGAGAGGACCTTATGTGGCTGTGTACATCTTAGTTATGCACAGGTCGGGTGTAATGCTTAAACCTTTTAAGCAATAAAGCGCCCCCTTTCAAAAAAATTATATTGGGCATGACAATTGCATACATATTAAACATATTCGTATCAAACTCATCTCAAGTGATTACAAAACAAATAAATTCACTACAAACATAAATTGTTCATCACACATCACATAAATTGCTCACCAATCCAGAACACCAAATTATTATACAAATTGTTCATCACACATTCACACATCACACAAATTGTTCATTACACAAATTATTCATCGCACGAGAAGATGAAACTAGGAATGTTGTTTTTCATGCCACTTCCACCACTCGACATCGTTTGAATATCTACGTGTGTATCGGCATCTCGAATGTCATGGTACACCTCAAGAAAACGCTGGATTTGGTCCTCCCTTCTATATATCCAGTTGCACGTGTTTCCCATGAGCTCATACAATGTATAATCCAAATCTTGATCATGCTCATTCTCAGTGATCATGTACTAAAGGATCTCTTGATCCCAAAACATAGCCGGTCCTCGCACAATAGCAAATTGGGCTTGCAAAATTCCCAAAGCCCTCTCCACATCTTTCCTAGCGTCCGCTCGAGAATTATGAAAGTAGAGTTCTTTCTTACCATGAGGAGTTGAAATTGGCTTCACAAAATTAGACCAGTTCGAATAGATATCATCCGCAAGGTAGTAGCCCATATTGTATGTGCGGCCATTTGCTTGGAACTCCATCGACGATGATTCTCCATTGGCTAACTTGGCAAAGAGAAGTGATCGTTGTAGAACATTGATGTCATGGAAAAAACAAGGCATCCAAAGTATGCATGGCAAATCCATGTCTCCTTATCGGCCACGGCCTCAAGAACGATGGTGACATCATTCTTTTGTCCTTTGAACTGTCCATCCCATGCCGCAGGGCAGTTCTTTCACTTCTAGTGCATGCAATCAACGAAGCCCAGCATACCTGAAAATCCACGGGCCGAGTTCATCTCCAAAAGCCTCGTTGTGTCCTGAGCATTGGGTGCTTTCAGATACTATGGCTCAAACACCTCAACCACTGCCTTTGCAATCGCTTGACATAAAAGATTGAAGTGCTCTCTCCCATTGCCAATTTATCATAAAAAATCAGTCGAAGCACCATATGCCATCATGCACAATGCGACAACCACCTTCTGGATGATGCTGTGTCCAAGATTGCCATTGCAATTGCTCCTCTGCTCAAAGGTCCGAGCATTTTGCTTCATACAATTGGCAATGTGAAGGAACAAACCCGAAGACATCCTAAACCGGCAGCGAAAAAGTATCGCTCTTGATATGTTGGAGACAGACCAAAGTAGAGGCGCATCATTCTAGCGTGTGTCTCATGCCTATCCCTCTGAACTACCTCTCGCTCATAAACCGAACCACCATGCTTGGGCTTCTTGTTCTTGTGCATCATCAAGATCAAAGCAATATCCTCATGCTCGGTCATGTCGTATTGCTCTTCTGACGAGGAATCATCGCACGGAAAACATGAATCGACTGAACTCATCTACAATGCAATAGTTTTGATTACCATCTACTCATTTGTCCATAACTAAAAAGAAGAAAGCAAAAACAAAAATATACCTTGTGCACAATTCGTCGAACACCTAGAGTGCGAGGAGGAAACCGGCCGACAGCGCGTCAGAGGCTCTGTGTGGTCGCCGTGCCATGGTGAATCGGCCGCGTGGACGTCGGAAGGGCCGCCAGCAGCTGAATAAACTGAAACAAGACAATGGAGAACCGCGAGCATTGGGGAAGGGGGAGGACGCGCCGGCTGTCACAAGTGCGGTGTTGCCCGCACGCGGGGTGGAGGAGGTTGGAGCCGCGTTCGAGGAGAGAAGAGGAGGTCCATCGGGTACGCCATATGCGTCAGTCAGCCGAGCGTTGCAGTGTCGCTATGCTGTGTCGCGTGAAGCGTGTGGGGGTAGGATATGAGCTGAAACGCTTATAACTATTTGATTCGGAAGGTGATGGAAAGATGATTAACACGGGAGTGATTGGAGGGATTCCATTCGATCTTTGTACTCTATCGTCCGATCATCGTCAACTACAAAACAACTTATTATTCTGGCCGGCTCTACAGTATCTAAGTGTTTTTTTAAGGAAAGACATACGCCCTGCTTTATAGATAAAGCCATAAGGCAAGTAGCAACCACATAGCAAATCGTATCACACAGCAACCAGACCCCAACCACGGGTCGAACAAAAGAAAGAAAAGACAGTCAGGTACATGGCTCTCTCGTCAGTACACGGCACGCAGGCCGGAGAAGCAAAGCCAAAGTGCAACTAATCTGCCGGAGTCAAAAGGAAAACGTCTAAGCATCCTGCTCTTGTCTGCATAATTGGGAAGCCAAGGCCCGAACTTTGGAAATCAGCATAGAGAGCGCATCCTGGTCGTCGGCCCTAGTCAATGATTTCCACTGCTGCAAGAGAGCACACGCTTTGAATAAGCAATCAGCAGGTTTAGTCGGAAACACATGCTCAATAGTAAATTTGTTCCTCGTCGTCCATAGGGACCAGCATAGAGCCCCCAGGCCCACCCAGAAGATGCGCCTGGAGACTCCAGACAAGTTCGAAGCTAAGCTACGCAGCTCGGCAAAGGAGGTAGGAGCCCAAGAAACACCAAGCCATTCTCTAACACAGCTCCAAATGAGCTTAGCCAAGACATAGTGGAAAAAAATATGCTCCATATCCTCCAGGGCACCACACAGAGCACATGGGAGCCCGGCCCATTTCTCTTCGAATCTGATCAGTCGCAGGCAACCTGCCTCTAAAGGCCTGCCATAAGAAAATCTTAATCTTAGGAGGGATCCGGGCCTTCCAAATCTGGGAGAAACGATTAGTAGGGGTGCCACCAACAAGCTTAGAGTAAAGCGACTTAACAGAGAAACGCCCAGAGGCCGACAACGGCCACGTCACCGAATCCTTGTGCGTCGAGAGCGAGGGGAAGAAGGCAGTAAGGCGCTGCCAGTCTTCAAACTCTTCAGGCGACAAGGATCGACGAAAGGCCGGGTTCCACCCAAGGGACGCAAGCTCCGCAATAGAAATATTCGGATCAACGCAATAAGAGAATAAGGTGGGGAATGTCACCAAGAGGGGTGAGTCTCCACACCACCAGTCAAGCCAAAACCTAATAGAAGAACCATCCCCAACTACAAACCTAACAAAAGATTGGAAAATATGCCTCTCTTTGACCAAGGACTTCCAAAACTGAGAACCACCGCGAGAGTGGGCAAACATCGGGCTCGAGGAAGGAAAATACTTAGCCTTAAGAATAGATAACCAGAGAGGTTGGTCCTCAGCACTCATAATCTTCCACCACCATTTGATCAACCAGCATTGGTTCATGATGGAAGTGTTAATAATCCCTAACCCCCCAAGGTTTTTGGGCCTACACATCAGCTTCCATTTAACAAAGCGGTATTTACGACGGTTATCAGCAGCGTTCCAGTAAAACGCCCCGCGGTGTTTATCCGACCGATCAAGTACCGAACGGACGGCACCTCCGAGTTCTGCACACGTTCAACTCAATGACGTCCCTCGAACTCCGATCCAGCCGAGTGTTGAGGGAGAGTTTCGTCATCACGACAGCGTGGTGACGATGATGATGTTCTACCGACGTAGGGCTTCGCCTAAGCATCGCTACGATATTATCGAGGTGGATTATGGTGGAGGGGGGCACCGCACACGGCTAAGAGATCAAGAGATCAATTGTTGTCTCTATGGGGTGCCCCCACTACAAAAAAAAGACACATCCGTGACATTTTGGGCCGAATGAATTTTTTTTTCTGTCATACATATGACACTTCTATGACGATAATTGTGACAAAACCCGGTATCATCATAGATGTGGTGGGCTCCTACTTCTATGACGAAAAATCATGACAGAAAATGGGCTTTTCGTCCTGGGCGGGCCGGAGACGCAGCTGGATGACATTCTTTGGGCCGTCCATGACGGAAAAAACCGTGGTAGAAGCGAGGGCGAGGAAAATTTCGGGGAGTTCCCGATTACGGTGGGAGGTCGAGGGCGAAGCGATCGCGCTTTCTCGTACACGACGCTGCTGCGTGTGTAGGCGTTGGCTCTAATCGAACCCGAAGCGAGGCGTTGGCTCTAATCGAACCCGAAGCGAGGCATTGGGCTCGCGAACCCAGTGATTGCTTTGCGCAGTTACGCGTTATCGAACCCGAGCGATCGATCGATGGTGTTAATCGAACCCGATCGGCGATTCTTCGCTCTGCTGCTAATCAAGCCGATCGATTGATGAACAGTTAGCGTTGCGGGGGGTTTGGATGAACAGTGAGTGGTGGTGTTGCCTCTGGATGAACAGGACCCCGTGGTGTGGAGGGCTGGATGAACAGTAGACGGTGGAGGGGTGGTTGAATAGTAGCCGGTGGAGTAGAAGCGCGGTGGAGGCTGGATGAACAGGAGCCCGTGGATGAGCAGACGCAGTGGAGGCCGGAGGAGGTCGACGGTGGATGGACGAGAGCCCGTGGAGGCTGGAGGAGGTCGACGGTGGAGATGAGCAGTATCCGTGGAGTCTCGTTTTGCGATACGCCACACCCTCCCGATGAACAGGACCCGTTTGACCGTAGCGCCCAACACAAGTCCGCTTTTTTCTGCATTTTGCGGTACGCCACACCCTCCCGATCAACGGGACCTGTTTCACCGTAGGAGGTCCGTTTCCTCCGTTTTGCGATACGCCGCACCCTCCCGATCAACAGACCCCATTTCGACCGTAGGAGGTCCGTTTCTCCGCTTTTGCGATACGCCACACCCTCCCGATGAACATGATCCTGTTTCAACGTGGCGGTCGAACACAAGGCCGTTCCTCCGTTCGGGTACGCCAGCCTCGCTTCCATCGGCTGTTCCGCCCAAGCCCTCCCGATGAACACGACGACACATTCCGTTCCGACCCAGCGGTTGGCTCTCCATGAACACGAAGCGGCGTTGTTTTTCCGTTCGACCCAGCCATGTACACGAGCCCTGGCCGTACATATGCGCGAGTAGGCGTTCGAGACCCTGCCCGTATGTGCGTGCGTGGCGTATTTTCTTTCTTGCACCACGGCGATGTCGTGACGTGTACATGCTACGTCGCGCCTCTACTACGACACGCGCGCGCTCTACATCGACCAGATATATGTACGCATATCGTTCGCGACCAGAATGACAACACCACGACGCTTCGACCAGGTGGGTCCCGACTGTCAGGCACTTCCTTGCGTGCGAAGATGTAGCTGGTGGGTCCCAGCAGTCAGGGGGGCGAATCGTTTTGTTTGTTTTTGCCCGGACGCACTTCCTTGCGTGCGAAGGTGTAGCTGGTGGATCCCAGCAGTCAGGTGGGAAACGTTTTTTTCGCGAAATACGGTGGCCCGTCCGGTGGGTCCCCGCTGTTAGGTGGAGGAATAATTATTTTGCGCGTAATAAGGAGGCACTTCCTTGCTGCGGCCGTGGACCCAGCTGTCAGCCTCTCCACGTACAGTCCACGTCCGATGGAAGCCGTTCCTTGACCACGTTGACCACGCCGCGCCGAGAGCACCATGGCGGTGGACGACGGCGAGGCCTAGGAAGGGAACGACACGGAGGCAGGGAAGACTCTGCAGTTGTTTCCCACGCGGAGGGGAGTACTACTGTACGAGGGTTTACTGGTTCGTCTGCCCTCGCCGGAGAATAACAGCAGGTGTGGGTGAGTAGAGGGATGGTAGGCCAGCGATGGGAGTACGGTGGGGCGGTGAGGCCTGCGCGGCAGCACAACCGACTGCGGGGAGGAGGTAGCAGGCAGTTTCGTCGGCGCTTGTTTGAGCGGCTGGAGCAAGAAGAGCAGAGATTGAAGAAGCACGACAACCGTTGGATGGACATCCAACGATCCTTTGCTGTCGCCAACCTTTTTAGGAAAGCCTCAAATCTATGGAAAACAACATACAACCCATCTGCCATTATTTCTAATAATTTACAGCCCATTTGCTAATTCTTAAGGTTTTTTTAGCCCATATTTTTTTTGTTAGCATTACAACCCATATTGTGGCTACGGTTAAAAAATTATACGGAATTTTGCATATTTCGGTGCGGTCCGAACTGTTTTTAATCCCTATTGGGGATATGACTATTTGTGTAAGCCGCCCAGGAGGGGTCGGGTTACACAAAGAGGACTCATTAGAGGAAGCCCAAGTCCAAGCATAAAGATGGCGTCTCAACAAGGGGCCTAAGGCCCATAGGCGACTTAAGGCCCGTTGTAGTAAACCGCCATAATGGCATGACTTGTATCATAAGGTAGACTTGACTAGTCACCGAGCCGGACACTGTTTATGAGCCGGCCGGGACTCTGTAAGCAGCAGGGCGTCAACCGTATATATAAGGGGACGACCCGCCGGCGGCTTAGGGGAAGAAACAACCAATCGAGAACCAGGCATAGCATATCTCGCTCCCTGGTCATCGAAACCTCAAGCAATACCAAACCAACTAGACGTAGGCCTTACCTTCATCGTAAGGGGCCGAACTAGTATAAACCTCTCGTGTCCTTTGTCCCAATTAACCCCTTTAAGCTTCCTAGTTGCGATGGCTCCATGATTAAGTCCTTGCAAGAGGACATCTACCGTGACAATTCCACGACAGTTGGCGCCCACCGTGGGGCCAGCGCACGGTGGATTTGAGTTCTTGAAGGGCAGCTTCAAGGGCTCAAGGGATACTGTGATGGGCGGATGACCAAGAGTCGTCGCGACAAGATCTACATCGACAACGAAGGCTGGGGCCCCGAGGCCGACTCAATTGAGTACGGGTACCGGGTCCCCTTTGGCGGAATTCACGTCTTCATCGACCGGATTGGTGAGCCGGGCCCAGAGCCGGACAGCTGTACCGACCTCATTGAGACGGCTCAGCGTGCGAGACCCGCTCAGATTCAACCTGTGATGAAGCGTGTCTTTGTGGGCTGTGTTCATGGAGAGGCACTTTCGGAAGGATCTAAAGATGGCGAAGAGACGGCCGTCCCATCAGATGATGATTCGTCCTCCGGCTCAACAGATTCTCTGTATCAGGTCCAAGAAGGCATGCTAGGGGGCTGTTCTGACGACTCTAGCGTTCCAGATTGCTATGAGCCGCCAAGCTGGGCAGGAGTCTTCATGGCTGGTACCCAACCCAGCCAAAACTCGACGGCTGCGACAGCAAT
The DNA here is from genome assembly GCA_021605205.1 of Aegilops longissima. Lineage (NCBI taxonomy): Eukaryota > Viridiplantae > Streptophyta > Magnoliopsida > Poales > Poaceae > Aegilops > Aegilops longissima. The sequence continues at coordinate 504,770,719 of CM038680.1, read as the reverse complement.
AACGTCCGGGTTAGGAGTGGCGGGGGCAGGAGGCCCCGCGCGCCCGCCGGCTCAGGTGCTGATAGATCTTATGGACAAATTGACGGCCTTGTTAACCTCCACGGTTATTCCTGCAAATCCAGATGAGCATAATGCGGAGGTGGCAAAGGTACGTGAGGAGATAGCCCAGCTAAGGAGGCCTTGGCGGCCGAGGACACCAAAGCTAGCTGCGGAGCGGCGGCTTTAGATGCACGGGCGCGGCGACTCGATCGAGGCTTTCCGGCTTAACATGAGTCTGAATGCATCCAATGAGGTGATGAGAAGGAGACATCAGAAAACCCAGTCCCGTCTGCCTCCGGTTTACGATCCTCGGAATCTTTTCACGACACCCGGAGCTGGTCCTAGCAATCCGCCCAAGCCAATCAATTTATGACACCGGAGCAGGAGGGCGGTTCAGCCTCAAGAGACAAGACCTCTTCATGGGAGCATGGCCCGCCCGATACATACCAACACCTCCGGGTCACTTTTCCAACCCCATGGAGAACCTGATAGCAGCATCGGCGCGTCTGGCGGCTCTTCCAGTGGATGGTGACGACCCGACGGCGGTGGAAACCCGGAGGGTTAGGAAGCTTCTTCAGACGGCTTTGGCACAACAAGAGGCCTATTCTTACAGCAGGGACAGGATTCATTCCACTCCTCAGCCTTGGGTAGCACCTCGACCAAACCGGAGTCCGAGTTACAGCAGACACATGGAGTCAGAGGCTTTATCAAGTAATGCCCAGCGTCGCAACCAACCCGGCGGCTATAACCCGGTGCAGGATCGATTGCGTCAGGAGGATGAACGGGCGGCTCAATTAGCGGCTCAGCAGACGACGTATGATGGTTTCCCAGAGTATCCAATGACTTCTGTTGGAGCAGGGGTGGCCACTAGAACCGGTGGTGTCCCTTGTCTGGTGCCGGCTCTGCGAGATGTGCGTCTGCCCAAGGATTTCAAGGGTCCTCGAAAGGTGTCGAATTACACGGCCGACTTACAGCCGGGGGCATGGATTGAAAGTTACGAGATGGCCATGGAATTATTGGAAGTCAGCGACGCGGCAATGGCTAAGTATTTCACCAGATGTTAGATGGAACGGCCCGAACTTGGTTGAAAAGCTTGCCTCCCAATTCCATCAGTTCATGGGCCGAGTTAAAGGCCCGGTTCATCCAGAACTTTAAGGATACTTGCAAGCAATCTATGTCCATCATGGACTTGACCAATTGTAAGCAGGAGGAGGGTGAGTCCACAACTCATTGGGTGCGCCGGGTCAAAGAAATAATACATTCATCTGATAAGATGGATGCCGGCTCTGCGGTACTTATGCTCCATCAGAATTGTCGTTTTGTGCGGCTGAAGCGAAGTCGGGCGCCTTAAGCGTGATTGCAATGACATGGGTACGCTGATGGCGGCTTTGGTTAAATATGCCGATTTCGATATTACCGATGATCCCGTGTCCGAGGAGGAAAAGACAGGAAGGGAAAGAAGAACGGCAACGGAAAGGGTCGCAGAACAACAACCGGAAATCAAGGTGGTAATAAGCGTAAGCGGACGGTAACCCGCGTTTGTGGCCAATGCTAATGCTCAAGGTAATAACAAGAAGCGTAAGGGAGAGGACCTCCTCGATCTGGTGGCTCAGGTCCATCTCTTGAGCAGCTTCTGAATGAGCCTTGTCCAAGACACGGTACTCGGGAAAATCCTGCCACCCACTTATGGAAAGACTGCGCGATCATGAAGGCTTTCAAGAATTCAAACATGTTTGATGGCAATCACGGATCAGGCGGCGGTTCAGGAGCAGGTGGTTTCCATGGCCCGGGTGGCGGCTCAAGTTCCGGTTTTCAAGGTGGTCAAGGTGGCTATACTCAGCAGCAGTCCGGTCAAGGAGGACAGCAACAGCAGCAGTCAGGTTATCAGAGCCATCCAAAACATTTAAACGGTGGCCAATACCATGTGTTTACCACTAACTTGTGTAAACGTGACCAGAAGGTTCATAAAAGGGCTGTGAATTCGGTTGAACCGGCGGTTCCCCGTTATCTGAGGTGGTCAGAACAGCCTATCATTTGGAGTAGAGAAGATCACCCCGGTTGATAACCCGGTCGATTAGCCTTGGTGGTGGCCCCTCAGGTTGGTGGATATAAATTCACTAAGGTGCTCATGGATGGCGGAAGCAAGCATCAATATTCTCTATTATGAGACCTTTCGCCGTATGGGTCCGATCGATAAGGACTCGAGGACGCCTAACACTGTTTTCCATGGGGTGGTACCCGTAAATCGGCGATCCTGTTGGAAAGATTGAGCTGAAAGTGGCTTTTGGAGACGAATACGATTCTGTGGCTGAGAAGTCGACGCTTGAGGTAGTCAAAATCAAGCCCATATCATGCTCGCTTGGACAATCGGCTTATGCCAAGTTTATGGCACGGCCGTGTTATGTTTATCTGCAGCTCAAGATGTCGGGTTACAAGGGCACCATCTTTGTGCATGGGAGTCGCAAGGTAGCCTTGGAGTGCGAGGAAGGCGGCGCGGCTTATGCTGAATCCGTTTGTGCTGAGGAGGAGCTGAAGTTTTATCAAACTAATGTAGACCCGGCAGATATGACCTCTTTGAAGAAGCCAACCACAGAGCAAGACTCGGCTTTGAAATTTAAGTCGGCCGCCGAGACAAAACTGGTTGACTTCACTCCGGTGACTCTTCCAAGCAGTTCAAGATCGCACCAATTTGATCCCAAATAGGAAAGCGCGCTCATCGAGTTCATCCGTGAGAACCGGGACATCTTTGCATGGAAACCTTCTGACATGCCGGGTGTCCCGAGAGAACTCGCTGAGCACACTCTTAATATTGATCCAAAGTATAAGCCGGTCAGGAAGTTTCTCCGGCGATTCAATGAGGAAAGGCGAAAGGCTATAGGGGAAGAGGTCGCTCGGCTCTTAGCTCCCGGGTTCATTGTGGAAGTTTTTCACCCGGAATGGTTGGCTAACCCGGTGCTTGTGCTCAAGAAGAACGGCACCTGGCGGATGTGTGTGGATTACACGGACCTAAGTAAAGCTTGTTCGGCTGATCCCTTTGCCCTGCCCCGCATTGATCAAATCATCGATGCCACTGCGGGTTGCGAGCGGTTGAGTTTTTTGGATGCTTACTCTGGTTATCATCAGATCAAGATGGCAGTTAAGGACCAGGAGAAGACGGCTTTCATTACTCCATTTGGAGCCTTCTGCTATGTGTCTATGCCGTTTGGGCTCAAGAGTGCCCAGCGACTTATCGCCGTGTGTGCGTAATTGTCTCCACAGTCAGATTGGGCGCAATGTTCATGCTTATGTGGATGACATTGTGGTGAAGTCCAGAGAGAAGGAAACCTTGATCTTCGATTTAAAGGAAACCTTTGATAATCTCCGGGTCTACAAGATGATGCTTAACCCGGACAAGTGCGTATTTGGCGTGCCTGCAGGCAAACTTTTGGGATTCCTGGTCTCAAACAGGGGCATTGAAGCTAACCCGGAGAAGATCAAGGCGATTGCCTCTTTGGCTAAACCGGCGTGCATCAATGATGTTCAGCGGCTGGCGGGTCGCGTTGCTGCTTTAAGCCGATTCATAAGCCGGCTGGGGGAGAAGGCTCTACCGCTGTATCAGATGATGAAGAAAACAGACACCTTTGTCTGGAGTGAGGCTGCTGATGCTGCCTTTGAAGATTTAAAGAGACAGTTGGCTGAGCCGCCGGTTCTTGCAGCTCCGATTGACAAAGAGCCATTGCTATTATATGTTGCGGCTAACTCACATGCTGTTAGTGTGGCCATTGTGGTGGAGCGTAAGGAGTCTGGCAAGGAGCATCCGGTTCAGCGGCCGGTTTATTACATCAGTGAGGTGCTCATAGAATCCAAGCAAAGGTATCCGCATTGGCAGAAACTGGTTTATGGGGTGTTCATGGCGAGCCGGAAGCCAAAGCAGTACTTCCTGGGTCATCCTATAACGGTGGTAAGTTCAGCCCCCTTGGGAGACATCATCCAGAACAGGGAAGCCACAGGACGAGTTGCCAAGTGGGCCATCGAGCTCGGGCCTCACGGTTTGAAGTATATGCAGCACAAGACAGCTATCAAGTCTCAAGCCCTAGTGGACTTTATTAATGATTGGACGGAGTTGCGTGCACCAGAGGAGAAGCCGGATAACACGTATTGGACTATTCACTTCGATGGGTCCAGGCAGTTGGAGGGCTCGGGGGCTGGGGTTGTTTTAACTTCCCCCCAAGGTGACAAATTTTGTTATGTGCTCCGGCTTATGTTTCCCTATACTAACAATGCAGCTGAATATGAGGCTTTACTCCATGGCCTCCGGATGGCCAAAGAGATGAATTTGAGCCGGGTAAGATGTTTGGGCGATTCAGACCTCGTCGCTCAACAGGTGTCAGGCACATGGGATTCTAAGGATCCCCTCATGGTGGCTTATCGTCATGAGGTTGATGCGGTGGCTGGGCACTTCAAAGGTTATCAAGTAGAGCACATTGATCGAAGGAAGAATGAGTCGGCTGATGCTTTAAGCCGGCTGGGGTCTCAGCGTAAGCCGGTGCCGCCTAACACCTTTATTGACATTTTGCATAACCCTTCTGTCAGAGTGCCTACAGAGGAAGAGCTTGCAGTACCAGACCCGGAGGCGCAGCTGGTGGCGGCTCTCCATGCCACCCCGGACTGGACGGTCCCATACTTAGCCTATATGACCCGGGGAGAATTGCCTGAGGACGAGACCTTGGCAAGGCAAATCATCAGGCGGTCCAAATCCATGACAATTGTTCATGGCGAGTTGCATCACCGCAGCGTCACTGGGGCGTTTCAACGTTGTGTATCACCTACGGAGGGTCAGGAGATACTTCATGAGATTCATGAAGGTGATTCCAGTCATCATGCCGGTTCAAAGTCCCTGGTGGCCAAGGCTTTTCATCACGGTTTTTATTGGCTGACGGCTCATGCTGATGCGGAGGATCTGGTCAGCAAATGTGACGGATGTAAAAAATTCTCAAGACGAGCTCATGTGCCGGCTCAAGAATTGAGGATGATTCCAATTACTTGGCCGCTTGCAACTGGGGCTTGATATGGTTGGACCTTTCAAAAGGTCTAAAGATAAGAAGACACACCTGTTGGTGGCAGTGGATAAATTCACCAAGTGGGTTGAAGCAGAGCCGGTCTGTAAGTGTGATGCAGCCACGGCGGTTCAGTTCATCAAAAAGGTGATATTTCGTTTTGGTTTTCTGCACAGTATTATAACTGATAATGGCACTAATCTCTCCAAGGGTGCCATGGAAGAGTTCTGTCAACAAGAGCACATCCGGCTTGATGTTTCAGCTGTTGCCCACTCCCAGTCTAATGGTCAGGCAGAAAGAGCTAATCAAGAGATCTTGAAAGGTATCAAACCCCGGCTTTTAGTTCCTTTACAGCGAACTCCGGGTTGTTGGGTGGAGGAATTACCTTCTATGCTATGGAGCATCAACACAACGCCTAACAGGTCTACTGGTTATACACCTTTCTTCATGGTGTACGGAGCAGAGGCGGTTCTGCCAAGTGACATCCGACATGATTCACCCCGGGTGGCGGCTTACGTTGAGGCTGATAACGAAAAAGCTCGACATGATGCACTTGACTTGTTGGATGAAGAGCGAGACTTGGCCATAGCCCGCTCGGCGATTTACCAGCAAGACCCGCGCCGTTATCACAGCCGCCGGGTTAGAAGCAGAACTTTCCAGGAAGGCGATTTAGTGCTCCGGCTCATCCAGGATCAAACTGATATGCACAAGCTGTCCCCTCCTTGGGAAGGACCTTTTGTGGTCAGTAAGAATCTCAACAATGGGTCATATTACCTCATCGATGTTCGAGAGCACAAAGACTCACGTAAGTCGGAGGAGGAGACCCACCGGCCGTGGAACATAGCGCATCTCCGGCCCTACTATACTTAAGCCGCTGGCTTTCAGAGTATATTTATCTTTTCTTTTTTTAGCAATGTATATATTATATAAAGCAATAAAGCAGGACCTCTTTCTTTTCCATCCTACAAGGTTTATGTGTCTTCTTTACCAGGTGATGGAAACGATTAACATGGAGCTGATCATATCTGAATCCGGTTTTCCCTTTGGTCCGGCTTATGATCATATCTGAATCAAGCCATGGTCATTTGGGGGCTTCCTGTTCAAACATAGGTCGTATTTGAACCAAAGAGAACATAGCTGTCGATACCCAATTGATTAGCACACTGCCGAACCCACTTGGGGGCTTCTTGATCATATTTGAATCATAGCTTAACTCTTTGGGCCTGACGTGGATCGTATTCGAATCAGTGTCATTAAACAACTCTCATGGTCACTTGGGGGTTTCCTGTTCAAACATAGGTCGTATTCGAACCAAAGAGAACATAGCTGTCGATACCCATTTGATCGGCATCGCCAAAGCCATTGGGGGCTATATGATCGTATCCGAATCTTAGCTTAACCCCTCTGGAACGGTTCTACTGATCGTATTCGAATCAGAGGCCTTTGAAAATCAGGTTTACTTCATTCTATAAGAGTAAATAATACTAAGGGCCAGGTAAACATTATATGTGCCAAGTTTCAGAAGTTAAGTATAACTATCTGCTTTTTTGGGATCAAGTAAGCCGGTAAGGTACGCCTTAAACCGATTGATACTTATGATGTTTTGGTTCCTACTCCGTATTAACGTTATCTTACATGACCCCGGATGTGGTGAGATGCCAAAGGAAGTTTTTTGTTTTATACACAGAGTAAAGCAGAAAGCTTTTGGATGATTCAAGCAAGCCGGCAGTGCACATTGCTGGAGGCTTGAGACATTGTTAAGCACCACAAAACATGCGCGAAGGCATGACAAAGTTAAGAAGTTTTTCTACCCTATTACAAGACTCCAGGAGTCTGAATGATGAAGTATTGTTTTCTTTACAAAGACTTAAGTGCCAGGCGGATTACTCCTTTGGTGGACTTGACAACTCAGGGTTATCCTTCTCCACCTCTTAAATCGCTGCTTTGTCCGGAAGGTTGACGAGGTCCGCCAATGCCGCTTAAGGCTTCAAATTCAGCTTCATCATCTATTAAACTGGCCGAGTCAACTTCAGGAGCAAAGGTATGCTTACGAGTTGGAGGGATCAGGCTGACATCATCATAATGCGGAGTTGGAATCCTCCGGTTCTCGTTGTCATAACCCGGCCGGTACTTTGCAAGATCAATATCGCTGCCGATGATGGTGGCCACAGGACGACGACTCTCACACAGGTGGTGAAGTCTCGATTGATGAATGCAGAGCCGCCCTCCTTTAAGCTGGGGTATCCAAGAGCAACATCGCTAAGTCTAGCTCGAGCCAATGCTTTGGCCCGGCTTAAATGCTATGGCCCGTCTCTACCAGATGCTCGCCTTAACTCCTGAATCCGTTGAGGTAACACGGCAAGCCGCTTGAGTACATCTTGCAGGAGATAAGGAGTATCATTTGATAAAGCCACAATGGCCAAAGCATCGCTAGACCGGCGACATAGTTGTTCCACTAGAGTGTACACCGCCTTAAGCTTGATCAGCATATTCGCTTGAGGTTGGTACTCCGGGACTGCGTTTATACATATAAGGTGAGCGGGGTTAACAATTAAAATAGACATCAAAGGAACCATTGTGATATTCAGAGTTATACATAGTAACTTACCAAAGATTCTTTGAGACCATTTGAGATATCGGCGCTTTAAGTCGGACAGCTCGTGGTTGCCTCGGCAAGAGATGCCTCTCATTGTTTCAGCCCGAGTCACCAAGTGAAGCCCTCTCTTCAACCCAAGTTTTCTTCTCCGATTCAAAATTTTTCTTGATTTCTCTTGTTAGGAGACACCTGAATTCAAACTTGAGTTGGCTTTCGAGCTTCAAGCTCTTGGGTTCTCAATTGACTCTTCAGATCAGCAATCTCGCCTCAAATTGACTTATGGTGGCCTCAGATCGACATCAGGTTATGGTAAGAATCACGGTAAGATTACATTCAAGTCCCAAACACTTTACAAGTAAAGATACTTGGCACTTGGGGGCTAATGTATGCTTAAAGAATTTCTTAACCTATTTTACCGGTCATGTATATTAAGTCTCAAGCACTTTACAAGTAAAGGCACTTGACACTTGGGGGCTAATGTGTAACCCAAATTCAAAGTTTCATGCTATCACCGAGTTAAATATATTCAATTTAAGCCGACAAAACTAACGATAAGTAGATTTGTAAGTCTACAAGATATTCATTCATAAGCAATAGACTTGGGGGCTGATCTGAGAAGTAAGGTTCAAGAAAAGTTAAAGTTATACCTCAGATTTATGTTGTATTTGCTTCACCATGTCAATTTCCAGGTCACGGCTATTGTGCACTTGGGTCAGATAGCCCGAGACTATATCACCAATGCTTAGGTGAGTATAATCAGTGATGTCCTATTTGGTTTTCCAATGTTGGGCAAACTCCTCCTTGGCAGTGCATCGAGCAAGGACGAGAGGTCGCCCGGTTCAACATATTGGCTTTTCGAAATTCAACTTCGGTTCACTCGCCTTGACCGGCTAGGAATTTCTCGCTTATCGTAATCGTGGGCAACGTCTTCGCAGCGGGTCGAGGTTGACACCGAATATCAAAAGCTGGTTCAGCGGTGGTGATGAGTGGAGCTATCAGAACGGATGATTCAATTGCGGTTCATTGACCACCGGTCTCGGACAAATTATTCTTTTGGCCCTCTTGCTAGGCTTCGCTTGTGCTGTCGGTCAAAGTGGAAGGATGAGTACCAACGAATAAGTATGGAAAAACTTAAAGTAAGAAAGGTGGCATTACCCGGAGCTGTTTTAAAAGCCGCATGTTTGATTGCATCGACTCACGGAAGACGGAGAGGTATCCTGATAATTGGAGTCAGATGAATTGATGGGTCGGCGAATTAGACCCACCAAAGGAAAAGCAGAATATAAATTGGAGATAACCTCGGTCCGGCGCTTCCTGGTTATATCGGGTAAGCCGGACGAGAGTTCTGCGTCTTGAGTGGCCCGAGTTTGCCTCCGGTTCTCAAGTTGCTGTTGCTTCAAAAGAAATTGAGAATCTTGGTAAGCTAGAGGGTGTGAAAACCTTACTTTCCGGGTCACCCTTCGGATTTTTTGTGTTGGCAAAGGCTCTGAGTCGGAGGAAATTATAGTTACCTCTTCGCCAGCTGCTTGACTGTTTCCAGTATCCTCCTGAAAGGATCAAATGTCAGTAAAGTAATGGCAAAGGAGTTAAAGAAAATTGAAAAATATTACCTCTTCCTCATCCGAAGAAGAGTCATCCAATTTAAACATGTCAGAGGCACTGGGTTTCTTCTTCTTAGAGGTGCCCATCCTGGCGGTTTTTCTTTCAGTTTTCTTGGCTGCCCTGGCCTGTTTAGCAGCCTCATGGTCATGCTTGACCTTCCAGAAATCATCACCGGCCTGTGGAAACAGATAAAGAATCATAAGTATAAGAAGGTAACATATAAAAGAGTATTTGTGAAGACTAGTAACTTATCGTAGAGCCGGGTTCTTCTTACGTAGGGAAGTAAGTCAAGGCATTATCGTTACTGATGCCTTCCTTCAACAGAGATTGATCAGAGCATCTACCGCATCGCCTCGATAAATCATCGAGCTATGACGATCGAGTCATCCTTTTCGCATGTATATGTACACATTAAGCCGGAGCGGCGGCTTAATGGTAGTATCCGCCAGGTGACCCAGACTCGAACCATATCGATGCCATTTAAACCGCTCCTAGAAGAGCTTTGATCTTCTTGATGGTGGGGTTGAGAGGCGCGCTCAATAGCGGATAACTTATCCGCCGGCGGATGATTGGATTCGAGACGCAGGCGCGAAAGCCGGGCAAGTGGCTTCTCATCACCGGTGATGTATCTTGGCGATAGAACCACGTCCCGTTCCAATCTTCGGGTGACTTGGCAGCTCAAAGATAAGGGAAAAGACAATCTCTTCGCCGCTGGATGGAGATGCCGCCAAGTTCAACACTAGGTCTGCTAGCACGTTCTGCTTTGCCGGTTCAAATAAAAAGTTCTCTGAACAAAAGTAGATTTGGTTCTTCTCCCGGTACACTTCACGTAAAACTTGAAAATTGCGTAGATTTGACACGAATTGGGCCCGATGTCTTGAGGTCTAAGGTCAAAGAAATTCAGAACTTCTCCGAAAAATTTTGAGCCGGAGGGCAAATCCTCGGTTCATGTGATCCATGAAAACTATCACTTCCCGTCTTTTGGTTGAGGCTTTTCTTCGGATGGGTCAGGAACACGATAAGACATGACCTCCTTTTTTGGAAGATGGCCAAACTTCACAAATTCGTCCAGTTTACTCTTAGTGACTGTGGATGGGACCCAGTTGCAGGTTACAGGAACTTTTGCCGCCTTACGTGCCATGACAACAGTTGGCCTATTACAAAAAAAGAAGTTCCGGTTCAAATTTTAACCCCGGAGTAAAATATCCAAATTACTGAAGGTAGCGGCTTACGAAGGGGCCTAATGATAGAAGGGTGATTGTGCAATAATATTTAAGCCGCTACAAATATCAAGAGCGATTCAAAAAAATTTAAAGTCATGAGAAGACGGCAAGGATTACAGCTCAGGTATCACTTATTTAACCCAGACACCTGGACAGTTGTGTTTAAGGGCATTTACCAGAAGAAGCTTTCCGGGTGATAGAAACAAGTTTCACAGATGACAACTATTATTTTGGATCAAATTATTGTTCTGAAAGAAATTTTTTCTAGACCTAAAACAGAGCAGAGAAGTTCACGCACTCAAAGAAAGTTCCCAAACAAGGGAGATGAGATCTGTTTTTATGCAAGATCAACATAAACAACTACCGCAGCAGTTCTGCACAGTTTTTACGATCTAAGCAGGCTGTGGAGGTACAAGCTAGCAAGGGTTTGCGTCGGGCAGTGATGAACGCCGACGAACTCAGGAAAGTTCTGATGCAGATCTAAAGAAAGGAAAGGAGAGGAACTCACGGATGAACTCGAGCTGCGGAGGTTCGGCGTCGATTTCTGGTCCGAAGTCAGGTGATGCAGCAACTGAGTCGATGAAGACGAGGGGTTCGACGGCAGCGGCGGAGCTTGAGTGACAAAGAAGAGAGGAAGAAGACGACTGGAAGGAGAAGAATGAAAGACCTGAAGTCGCGCCTATTTATAGGGAGAAGATAACCGAGACGGCGCGGGAAACAAGGAGATAAGAATTACTATCCAGCGGCCCCGATGCCTCGATTTTCGGAACAATCAATAAAAGCAGAGATCCGTTGAAGGATACGATGGAATAGAAAATGAATTAAGGAAAGGATGACGTCACGCCGGGTTAAGACGGATCTAGAAGATGACGTCATGGCGGGTTAAAGAAAACCCTTTGGATAGTCAGTAGACTGAAGATTTACTCTTTAAATATATTTTTAGATTGACATGAACAGGTTCAGGTCAATCTGGGGCCTAATGTTGGGGATATGACTATTTGTGTAAGCCGCCCAGGAGGGGCCGGGTTACACAAAGAGGACTCATCAGAGGAAGCCCAAGTCCAAGCATAAAGATGGCGTCTCAACAAGGGCCCTAAGGCCCACAGGCGACTTAAGGCCCGTTGTAGTAAACCGCCATAATGGCATGACTTGTATCATAAGGTAGACTTGACTAGTCACCGAGCCGGACACTGCTTATGAGCCAGCGGGACTCAGAAGCCGCAGTAGCGCCAACCGTATATATAAGGGGACGACCCGCCGGCGGCTTAGGGCAAGAAACAACCAATCGAGAACCGGGCATAGCGTATCTTGCTCCCTGGTCATCAAAACCTCAAGCAATACCAAACCAACTAGACGTAGGCCTTACCTTCATCGTAAGGGGCCAAAATAGTATAAACCTCTCGTGTCCTTTGTCTCGATGAACCCCTTTAAGCTTCCTAGTTGCAATGGCTCCACGATTAAGTCCTTGCAAGAGGACATCTGCCGTGACAATTCCACGACAATCCCGAAATTTCGACTCACATTCAAACCAATTTTAAAAATAAATGTATATCAATATAAAATCCAACAAATTCTGCACGCATAAAAATTAATGTAATTTAAAATCTCAAAATGAAAAAAAGATATTTGAAACTAATTGCGGTTTGATGTGTTTTAAAATGTACAACCCATTTCTCATTATTGATGGGCCATTTTCGCCACCAATGAAAGCTCTCCTCGCCTTGAAAGATTTGCAGCCCAACAGGCGACGACAAAGCGACTTACTTGGCAAATCACAAAAAACTAGCTGTGGCCATGGACCCGCTTGTCGCTCTCCACGACAAGACTCTTCCGATGGAAGTCGTTCCTTGACCATGTTGACCACGCCGCTGAGAGAGCACCACGGCGGTGGACGACGGCGAGGCCTAGGAAGGGACGACGCGAGCCGGGAAGACGCGGCGATGGAAGCCAGCGCCAAGAGGAGTACGAGGGTTCACTGGTTCGGCTGCGGTGTGAGGCTGCCGTCGCCGCAGGGCCTGGCCAACGGTGGGAATAGTAGGGGCGGTGAGGCCTCCGCGACAGCATAGCCGGCCACGGGAGGCAGGAGCATGCGGCACGACCGGCGTTGCTTTGGGTGGCTGGAGCAAGAAAACCAGAGGTTAAAGAAGCACTATGGCCGTAGGATGGACATCGTACGGTCATTGGAGCTAGAATCATTCATATTGACTAAGTTGACAAAGCCCTTCGTCCCCGTCAACTTAGTAGGCCCACAAGTCAGCCTCCCACCAAGGTGGGTCCCAGCTAGCCGGGTTTGTATTCATTTTTTTGTGCATAATAAGGAGGCACTTTTGGTGGGTCCGAGCTGACAGCGGGGGAATGTTTTTTCACGAAATACGGTGGCCCGTCCGGTGGGTCCCAGCAGTCAGGGGAAAATGTTTTTTCGCAAAATACTGGTGGCCCATCCGGTGGGTCCCCACTGTCAGGTGGAGGAATAATTATTTTCCGCGTAATAAGGAGGCACTTCCTTGCGGCTGCCGTGGACCGTTATCTGTCACCTCTCCACGACTGAAGACTCATTGCCGATGGAATTAGGTCATTGACCACATTGACCACGCCGCACCGAGAGCACCACGGCAGTGGACGACGGTGAGGCCTAGGAAGGGAACGATGCGGAGCCGGGGAAGACGCGGCAGTGGATGCTCACGCGTAGAGGAGTATGAGGGTTCACTCGTTCGGTTGCGGTGTGAGGCTACCGTCGCCGCAGAATAACAGGGGGTGTGGGTGAGTGGAGGGATGGCCTGGCCAGCGGCGGGAGTAGTAGGGGGCGGTGAGGCCTTCGTGGCATCACAGCCGGCCACGAGAGGCAGGAGCAGGTGGCACGATCGGCGCTGCTTTGGGCGGCTGGAGCAAGAAGACCAGAGGTTGAAGAAGCACGATGGCCGTTGGATGGACATCGTACGGTCACTGCAGCTAGAATCGTTCATATTGACTAAATTGACAAAGCCCTCCGTCCCCGTCAACTTAGTGGGCCCACAAGTCAGCCTCCCACCGAGGTGGGTCCCAGCTAGCAGGGGGAGTATTCATTTTTTTCCGCTTAATAAGGAGGCACTTCCGGTGGGTCCGAGCTGACAGCGGGGGGAACGTTTTTTTGCGAAATACGGTGGCCCATCAGGTGGGTCCCAGCAGTCAGGGGGCAAACTTTTTTCACAAAATACGGTGGCCCGTCCAGTGGGTCCCTCCTGTCAGTTGGAGGAATCATTATTTTCCGCGTAATAAGGAGGCACTTACTTGTCGTGGGCCGTGGACCCAATCGAGACTCTTCACGTAAAGATACTTCCGATGGAAGTCGCCTCGACCACGCTGACCACGCCGCTGCCGCTGCATGCATGCGCCCATGGGCGTGGTGCCCCCACTATCACCTCTCATGTACAGTCATCTTCGATGACTCTCGGTGTTGACCATGTTGACCACACCGTGCGAAGCGCACCTGCATCGGAACGACCGGAGATGGGGAAGACGGGCGGTGGAGTCGCAGATGGAGAGGAGGGAAACTTCATTGGTTGGTGCTTGGGCAAAGACAGCAGCAAGTGTGCCGCCACGAGAGACAGGAGCAAGAACAGAGGTTGAAGAAAGAGCACGGTTGTTGGATTAACATCCAACGGTCCAGCTGCTAGAATCATTTGTTGATTGTTGACAAAGCCGTGCGTACACGCCCGCTTAGTTGGCCCACAAGTCGACCACCAAACGGGTCCCGGTGTCAACGGATGAATAATTTTTTGCAAAACAAGGAGGCACTTCCTTCCGTGCGAAGATACAGCGGTGGGTCCCAGCTGTCGGTGGAGGAAACATTTTTCAGCTTAATAAGGAGGAACTTTCCTTGCGTGCGACCATGGACCTCGTGGGTCCCGGCCGTCGAGCTCTCCACGACTGATCCTCTTCCGATGACTCTCATTTCTTGACCATGCCGCACCGAACGCAGTGAGACGGTGGATGACGGCGAGGCCCCGGACAGGAACGACTCGGAGATGGGAAGACGCGGCAGTGGAGTCGCAGATTGAGAGGAGGAGAAGGGTTATAACTAGTTCTGTTGCGGCGTGGGGCTGTAGTCCATGGATAATAACAGGAGTTGTCGAGGGGTGGAGGGATAGCCTGGCCGGCGGTGGGGTAGCGCTTCGCAGCGATGCGTGCTAAGCAGAGCCGCTAGCCGCCGGAGGCCGGACCAGGTGGTCCCGGCGACGTTGGAGGAAGAAGATGAGAGATTGAAGGTGCATGCCGGCCGTTGGATATAAATCCAATGGCTGTGGATGACACAATCATTTGTTGACCAAGTTGACAACGCCCTGCGTAGGCTTTGACCTATTGGCCCACATGTCAGCCTGCAAAAATGTGGCATATATTTAACCCATGTTTTCTAGAATGTACAGTCCATTTGCTTGGCTGAGTGAACAAATAATTTCGCGTCAATCAGGCCCATTTATATTTTTAAGAAATCCCAGCCCATTTGCACTTCCTTGAAATACACGTATTAGGTGGGCTCGTTATATATATAATGTTATGTTAGAAGGAGCAATTAATATCAAAGAATAAACCGAGAGGCACATATATATATATATATATATATATATATATATATATATATATATATATATATATATATATATATATATATATATATATATATATAACAAATTAGCGAGTTATTGCTCAAAATAAAATGAGCGCGTTATTATTAAATTGGTCCTTAAAATCTTCGCAAGCTTTTGTACGCAATCACCATGATTTTCCTTGCTTGTGAGTCAAAAACAACCAGGATTTTCCTTGCCAATTTCCGTTAAACATTTACTTTTATAAGTTAATAACACATGGGATGTTTTTATAATGTATATATAAGTCTCTATAAAATATACGATAATAGTAATAATATAAATATATATATAATGTGGTTAGAAGGAAAACATAAATTGACACAACATTACTTTTATAAGAGACCTCGTTTTATACCCCACAAGAGGCATACTAACAAGTTCACACACAAATACAACAGAAAAGGTAAACATTCATATCAAACTCAGGTTCACAGGACACATTCATATTCATAGCCAACATTCACTATCAACAACTCAAAAGATTCATATATACACAAGCTCAGCATATCTATGCATCCAAATGATTGATAGATCACACGACAATATTCATACATAATTCACAAAAAGATTCAGATATACACATGTTCATTATGTTTATGCATACAAATGATTGAGATCACAGCCAATATGATCCATGGACGAACTTTAATTACCTAGGGTACAGACTGGTAAATGGTGTTCAATCGGAGGTACTTCTTGCTAAAATTAGTTCTTGTACGAGTAAACTTTCGAGTACATAAGAGGCAGCAGAGACAATCTGAACTTTGCTTGTAGGTTTATCCTCAAATAGTGGCCTCGTGTCGAGGGAGGTTTGAGCAACTTGGCCACTACTTTCATTCAACTAGTTTACTGGCTCATCTTCGTCCTGTATCTCGCCAAAATTCTACATTGCAGACCAGAAAGGAGGCGGTTGAGAAAATGAACCACCCAAATTTTTTGTGTAGTTCAACTGAAATGGAGCATCCTTGGCGTGCAGACTGATTAAGTGCCAGATGAATATACGCTTCAACCAACTTGTCTGGAATCTTTAGACTCCATGCCATATAGTTCGCTACCATATGTGCCGATAACCAAAAGGCACAAGTTGGGACAAAAGACTGGACTGCATTTTTCTGGCTATGCACCAAGCAATATTTTGGCGCTCACTCTCCTAATACTTGAGTTTGACAATTGGTTGACGCCGTTGATACTCGAATGAATATAGGCACTTCTTGTCAACATCGATGCTTGTCTGAGTGAACTTTGGAGTACATAGCAGCAGCATAAGTACCTGTCCATCTGATCATTTTGTGCAGTTCTACTGAAATCACCCGATGTAATGATTTGCTGCGAAGTTCAGCTCCAAATTACTCCTTTATGAAATCGGCAAACAGTAGCACAATACCAAATTACCAATACATATGACAGGCACAATAATCAGGATAAAGACCAGTACCAACCTGTGTGAGGTAGCATATCAATTACTATTTCCTTTGACTGGAAGCCGAGATAAGCCAAGCGACTGATAGCAAAGGAAGAAAGCAAGCGGAGATTAGCGACTGACAGGAAAGGACGGAAGCTGTCGAGGCAATGAAGCACCCAAAGTTTTTGTGCAGTTCCACCAAAATCGAGCATCCCTGTTGGCACATATATTGAGAGAGTGAGATTACTGTAATAGTGGGACTAGTTGATGAAACATACACTAACAAATAGAAGCACCCTCATTATCTTAATGGGTAAAGTTAGCAACATAGTAGTCTTGCTTAAAGAGAGGTATTAGTTTATTTAATCAGTGCCAATTAGCTCAACACTCAAAGCATTGCCATTTATCATAGGTTGCAAAACTTTAACGTGCAAAGATAAAGGAGTTTCTCATGACAGTAGCATGATACAAATAGAGATGACAACAAACTAATATGGATGAAGGCCTTAGGCCCTGCACCAACCTGAGAAAAAAGCTTATTCATGTAGTCCCATAAGAGATGATAAAGCACTCACTGGAATCACACAATAGTATATATTTTGTGCACTTCAAATGTATGGTTGAAATCACTCTTGTTTACCAAAGGCTGAGATTATATCGAAGATTATCAAGAACTTCCAGCAGAGTTAAAGCCTTGGCTGGGATACAGTTCATTGTATTGTCTTGTGTAGTTCCACTAAAATGTATGATTGGCACAACATGATCCCTGTTTGCACAAGTAGGAACAAGGTGAAACCTTCATTAGCTTAGTGAGAAAGGATAGGAAGACATTAGCATATTACTCAAACGGTAGCATCAAATTCATGATGGACAATACGCAAAACATTGCCTCATTGAACCAATGGCAATAAATTGACATGCAAAACAATAGCACTATTATGTCATGACACTAATAATATTCCTCCCGCTCCACCACATGATTCACCTCCATAGACAAACATACACACGCACATGATTCAGCATAGGGTCCTACTAAAGATTTGTTTAACTCCAACGGAAAATTAGGCAAGAATAAATTAGTGGTACTTAAGTACTCCTAATTAATTAAGTGAGACAGCGAAGTGGAAGGGCTCCTCGGAGGATCGCCTCACATGTAAGGTAGTCATTGCGGAGCCCTTGAATGGCCTCGACCGAGGCCTCCGCTTCAACAAGATCGCCTTGGCACTATTTATTCTTCTTCTTCTTCCTCTTCATGCTCGTTTCTCTTTCTCCTCACCAGTTGGTGAAACCAAGTACATGATTGGCCTTCTAATTCAGAATTGGTTTTGTCAGTGAGGGAGTACAAGTGTACTAGTAAAAAATAGCATTATTTTCTCATGGCAATCGGAAAATAGAGATGAACACATGCATTAAATATCATTCTTACCTAAAGGAAGGTTATGGCGCCAATATGGATGATGAGGATTGGAACACAGATCTCCCTTTGTGCAGTTCCACCAAATGAACCAACTGTTCCATTCGACATTCCAGCTTAAATAGCACAAAAGTCACTTCTTTTAAGAAGAGTTTTGTGCAAAGGCACCAAAAGGTCACAACAACAACTGTGTGAATTGATATCCCTGTTTGCAAAAAAGGCACAGAGGAAACAATGAGTCTCAAACAATTACAGGCAAAAACATTTGGCTAAACTTGTCATGGCTTATAACAGTGGATGGCTTCATTTTTACCAGGGACATTAGATTAAGAACAGCTAAGGCTGCGTTAGGTTCACACGTTTGGTGCAGGATTTTCGAGGAACACAATTCCTCACGGTATTCTTTTCCTTCCAACCGCTCGAACACGGGAAAGGTGAATAGTGTTTCATAGGAAAGCTGGTCTGGTAGTACTGATTCCATAGGATTAGAAACATCCACGCGCTCCTCATTTTTTGGGCGGAAGCCCGAGGCAGGCGCTCGTTGCCATGCGTTAGACATGTTGCTGTGCTGTGTTTGCCGGAATAAAAAATCAACCTATGTGTGGTACGTGAGGTGAGGACAAGAGTAGTCACTGTGCAGCTGAATAAACAAATAGCATCTCCTACTGCCAAGCATGCTACTCTAAAAAAAACTGTACATTTCGTAGTCCATCCGAACACATTCTCTTGAGAGTTTCCTCCGGTTCGCTGTTCCATAGTTTTATACCTACATTCCTTTCCTATCCCTCTATTTTCATCAAGACCTATGTTTTCTTCCCCTTTATTCTGAACGGAGCCTAAATATTTGGTATAAGGGCATGGGACAGTGGGTGCACCAGCAGTCCAGCACCATGTACGTAAACAGGGGCATAAAGTGGTGATTCATAGTTTGTTGCCCCGAGAAACAAACATCCAAGAAACATATCTGGGTTGGTCCCATTTTTGTTCACTCTAGCCACCTACTCCTATGTGTGGATAGCAAATCTAGTCCTGGTCATACCACTGTGTACAACGTTACCCCTATATTTCCCTTTTCGACCAAGAGACCGGTTGGATGACCAGTCTGTACTACTTTCACCCCCTTTCCTTCCTGTTTGTACCAAGTCCGATGTACATACTAAATTCCCCACCCCACTTTATTTCTTGTTTGAATTAGTACTCCCTCCGTCCGGAATTATTTGTCATCAAAATGGATGTGTCTAGAACTAAAATACATCTAGATACATCCATTTCAATGACAAGTATTTTCGTACAGAGGGAGTACAAGATTCGACTCCATGAAGTAGATTTACCTCTAACAATAGAAGAAGAAAAAATAGGTGACGTTGGACCATCCGATCGAGAGGGGCTGAGAGGTAGAAAATGATGCACATCCAGCAACGTAGCGAGCTGGGGAAGTAGAGCTAAGGCTGTTTCAAACAAAGATATACCTGAAGGTCGTCGGGATGTGGATAGGTGAGCGGCGGGAGGCTGGATCCGCCCATAGGCAACGACAAAGGGATCAGAGGACCTCCCGCGCCGGTGCTCGGCCAGAGATAACAGTGCAGCCGACAGTGGGTCTCCTCCCTCGCTGTCGACGACGGCCTAAACGCTGCCCCTCCTCCCTTCACCGGCGGAGGGGGATACGTCCGGATCTGTAACTAGCGGTGAGGATAGAAAGCCAGTGTTTTTTGAAGGGAGAAAGACAGTGTTACTACCCCTATCTTGTTTAGATCTGGAGAGGATGAGAGTGTGTGAATAGAGCAACCCTAGAAAGCAAGCGCGGAGGCTCCGGCCTATATATATACGTAGTGGGGTAGTTTTTCTTTTTCACTCCATCAAAACAATCGTTTAAAATTGTGTACTACTACATGCCAGGTCGCGGTTTTTTTAGTTGTTGATTGTTTTTTGAGATAGCTACCCGCTTGTTCCAAGTAGTGTTACGGTGTGCCAGCTCGCACTTTGTATCGTTCAAGTCTGGTACTACAAGTCCCTCCATTAAATGAACAACCACCCCCTCGTAAAAATTGTGAACAAGCCCACGACTAAAATTAGCGAAAACGTGGTTGCCCCAACATGCATTATTATTTATATTTTCTACTCCCTCCATTCCTAAATATAAGTATTTTTTATTAGCCACACCTAAGACAAGAATTTTTTTATTAGCAGTGAACCCCACATGTCATAGACACAAAAATTGTGGCAAGATTCCCTTAGGCAAGCCAAAGTGTGTCTAACAATTTGAGCAACTCAGGTTAGGCAAGTGTGGCAAGTGTGGGAAAAATAATGTGGCAACATAAGACAAACATAGTCACAATCCAAACAGCCCGTAATTTTTGTGACATGCATGAAAATTTGGTTAGTTAAATTTATAGTCAAAATTTGGCAAGGTGCATCAAATCAACACATGCAAGTATCAAAAGGAAAGTCACGGCATGCATGCATGCGTTGTACTCCCTCCGTTTCCAAATATAAGTCTTTTTAGAGATTGCAACAAGTGACTACATACGAAGCAGAATATGTCTACATACGAAGTAGCCCATTTGAAATGTGTAAAAAGACTTATATTGAGTGCAGTGCTTTGATGTGTCGCGTCAACTCGTACAAGACCGAGAAATTTGATTACTACAATGCCCTCTCTCGCTGGATCGAGCTCGGTGTTTTATCGCACTGCCTTTGGCTGCATGACAGGTGGGCCAACCACCTGTTGGGCCCACCTGTCATAGACGCAAAGGCAGGAGCAGTAAGTAGAAGCTTTCGCTACACGCTATCCCTCCCGCACGAGGTGGACGGACATGCAGCAGTGGATTCGATACTGTAGAAGTAGGAGTAACATCATTGTTCGTCTTCTCGAAGAGGCGAAGAGCCAAGCGCAACTCGAACGTGGCAGTTGCGAACGCTCGCGTGGTGTGGTTCCTTGGAGCACGCATATACTAGTCAGGCTCTTGCATGAGACAAAATTACTATTGTTTAACAATTAAACTCCATCATCCATTGGTTGATACTCATTCTGCATAGGTCCACGCGCTTAGCACCGTTTCCTCCTAGGGTCACCAATGTTTATTTGCTAATTAATAGCATTGCATGCAATGAACTAGCCATTGCAAGTCATTAAAAGCATGCACACCTCTCATCTCTTATTGGTTGATATGTCAAGAAACAAGAAACAAGGTAGAAGTTAATGCACCGCGCCTAAGTGTTTTGGGACTATTTGGTTTTCGTAAGATGACTTACACACCTAGACGGAGGGAGTAGTATAGCCCTGTAAACCGGAAAGGAGTATTTGCCTTTCTAGAGATTTCAACAAGTGACTAGACTACACCGTGTGCAGTACTCCCTCCCTTCCGGTTTATAGGGCTCAAATCTCAAATCTCATGAACCAAGGCATTTTGCGATTGGAGGAATGTATCTCATACTTTACAAAACTACCCTAATTAAACTCATGCATTAATTACGTAGTTCTCTCATTTTCCTCTCCGCCTTGGTCGCGGTGCACAATATTGAGCACTCCTATATGACTAGCCGCTCTATCTACATGCGGGACATTTCAAAGCATCCGGGCCTGCGTGCCATCCACCAAATCACAACGAGGTGCTACAGTCGATACTCACCTGTCACCCCAAGTTGGACTGGACGAAGCAACCATCATTTCACTGGAACGCTCGTTCAAGCCCTTTCTTCCCTTTCTTGAAGAAAACCTCACTCCAGGCTACTCACTTCTTCCATTTTTCTTCTGTACCGATGAAGGAAAGGTGGGCGAATCAGTTATGCTGCTATATTTTCATTCCAAGAATCTTCTTTTTGCGAAGCACCGACCGATTCTCACATCCTATTCTTTTCCCGTTTTCATTGCGATTGTGGTTTCCTTTTGATTGCTTTTTGTTTGTCAGTTCATTGATGGATCCTGGAGAACTAGGAAAAGAGTTGCCGGCGGACAACCCACTAGAGATAGCGATCTTCAGGAAGCAAGCACCGACCAACGAGTTGACCATGTTGGCGGGCCAACCCATGGAGATGAAGAACTCCAAGAAACAAGCACTGGCCAAAGAGTTAAGGACGTTGGCGGACTAACTCCTCAAAGAAAGTTGGAAGAACAGCAAGGGCCCCACCGTGCCTACCCCAGAACTCGATTGCCACCTATGTGAGGCTCAAGACCGAGTTTGAGGAGATAGTCGCCGTGAGAAGCAGATTCCCCGGCAAGGTGATGGCCCCCATCGAGGACGAGGAGATGGCCCCCGGAGGGATGAGATCCCCCGGTGAGCTGCACAAGGTAAAAAATAATGGCTTATTACCATAGTTGTGGTTTTTGATTATTTGCAATGTGCTTGCTAATATGTTAGGGTTGTGCAGGTGCCGGTGGACGTCCTTGATGATTCCGATGTCGTGGCCCGTCCTGTTGGCATCGCCCCGGAGATCGATTCCGATGCCACTGTCCATCCTGTGGACATCGCCCCAGAGATCGATTCTGATGTCGCGATCAGTCCTGTGGACATCGCCCCATAAATCGATTCCCATGCCGCTGTCTGTGCTGTGGTCACTGCCGGAGAGATCGATGACAAGAAATAGTTGGTCGCGCTAATCCTTCAGGGTAGTTTGCATTGCCCTGTGTTTAATTACCAGAACGATGCATGTTATCAAACCATCTTAGGGCTAGTGCACTGTCTTGTGTGGGCGGATCTTGCTACTTTTGTTTGATAGTGAATCATGCGATGAATCATGCGAACCCTCTCCGAGTTATGGAAACAGATGTATCCTCACCAGCTTTTGATGTAATATATGGCATGCTTAGATGTAAGTTTGAACTGTTTATCATATCAGCAAGGCTTGTTTGATGATTCTTGGTGTTAGTAGGCTAGCTACCGTGCGAGCTATAGTACTTGCAAAACACTCACCGAAGAGAAACGTTGGGGCTGATGAGCTCGTGGTACACTTATACTTATCCCTCGCTGATCGACCAATAGCCCTAGCTCCTAAAATTGTAGGCTTAGCAATCGATTAGACAACAGTCGACACGGATACATTCAGGCCTCATTTGGTTCATAGGGTAGGAAAATCATAGCAAAAGTACAGAGAACGTGTAACACAAAATCATAGCAGTGCAGAGACGTACTCCCTCCGTTCCAAAATAGATGACCTAGGCGGGCTAGTTTGGCCTAGTAGGTTTCAGTGATATGACGTGGTACAGTGTCGTCCAGTTTCGCGTGTGGTAGCAGTATTGCGGGTACAATAAGTTTTCTTGAAGAAGCGGAATTCAACGAAGTCATGATGGTTCCTTCGTCCGAACAACTTACAGTGGGAAAGGTTGGGCCTGCGATACGACCGGGGTAGACCAGGATAATTTTGTGCATGGCAGGTGGACCAGGATGGTCGACGTCCCACATGTCGGTGAATGAAAGTATTCTTTCCGATATAGAGGATGAGCAACGAGTATTCATTGTTTATTTTTGATGAAAGCTATTGTCTCCACTGTTACGACGGAGGAGTGTGAAACACGGCAGCCCAGTGAACTTGGCATGTGCACCACTCCCTCCTTCCTCATGTAATGCCCAGGTTACATCTTTTTCTCACTTTCTCTCTATCTATTTCCTCTCAAATGTTTTTTACCTTCCTTTTTTAAGACACAATTGTTTTTTGTTCCTTTTTTAGAATTTTTTTTATACCTAGGAGCACGTGTAGAGACAGAGCCCACTCCTTGACTTTGTCAATGCCTCTCTCTCCTCCACATAAGGAGTAGTACTACTTGCTATGCATGCATGCGGCGGGCAGCTGGCGTCTTGAGGGGCCAGGACGGTGAGAGCGGGCTCTGGAAGCGGTTCGGACTCCAGCATGGCCCACCTCACATTATCACCATATATTTCTTGGAGTCCGTGCGCGGCGGGCGGCCGATCTCTTCTCCCTCCCCCGTTTCTCTCTTCTCAGCCGACGCCCGCCGAGCGATTAGATTTCAGCTATCGATGGTTTATTAAATTACGGTCCCACATGTCAGTGAAATTGCAAGACAACGCGTGTCCCCTTTGGTGAGCGGCGTGCGAGCCGGACTGTCGGGGGTGCGACGCGTACGAATCGTAAGTGTGCTGCCTTTTCCTTTAGAACTTGCGAAGCGTAACATTTTCGCGCGATCGATCGATAGAAATCCAGAACAAAATGACGAGGGCGGTGCTTTCCCGCTCGTTAGGCAGGCTAGTTCGAGTGATATGACGTGCTACAGTGCCGTCCACTTACTCCATTTTTATGTAAGCAAGAGTTTACACTCTTACGCGGGAGGAGTGGGAAACACCGCAGATCTCATTTTGATCCAGGGATAACTGTTCCTGCCAAATAATGGAGGACTGTTAGCGATCATAGCGTGATAGTTAGGGCATCTCCAGCGCTGGATCACAAATTTACACTGGCATCTGTCCGAGGACACTGATGGATGACATCCGATGCTGCCCGCATACCTTTCGACAACTATATGAACTAACCAGACGAAATTCGTGCAAACAAAGCAAATTTCAAATTAACCGGATGAAATTCATTACATTTCGAAAACTTTTCCTACAAACTGGACGAAATTCATTACATATTTCGCACAAACCGTACTAAAACCTACTGTAAACCAAATCTAAACAATCGTCGGCGCCCGACCACCATGTCCGGCCATGAACCCGAGAAAGCCGGCCATTGCCTCTGCCTCCTCCTCCTCCGCCTCGATAACCTCCTCCTCCGGAGCACAAGGTTCTGAAGATTTCCACCTCCACGTCGCCGTCAAGCGGCTAATCGGCCGCCGATGTTTACCCCACCAAACTTGGCATCGACTAAGTGGAGTAGCGGTGGCCTTCCCGGGACCAGAGCGGCGGTGACCTACCGTGTACTACTCTTCCTCGCTGCCGGCTGCTCCCCGCGACGCGCGCCAAGCCGTGGTCGTGGCGGCCGAGGTGGCGGGGTGCCGGCGATCTCTTCGTTTGCTCCTCGCGACAAGACGTCAAGAGAGCTTTGAGCGCGCCGAGCGGAGCCGCCGATGTCCTCGCTCGCTCCTCGCGACAAGACGCCCAAGAGAGCTTCGGAGCGCCAGGAGGCCATGGTTGGATTGGTGCCGACAGAAGGAAGGGACTGGAGGAGAATAAGTGTGGGTCTTTGGCTATGGCTGGGAGCTGGGGCTCAAGTTAATATAGCGGGCAAATGGCAATGAGCCGCGGCAGACGGATGGACAACTGGCGCCGGAGTAGGTTCGTCGGGCGTGAATGCGGACGCTGCTTTAGTGACTTAATTGCAGATGCGTTGGGTTACTGACATGTGGGCCCAACGGGCATCTGGCCCGCATGTCAGTGACACACCAATTGCACCTGCAGTTAAGTCCGGTGAATGCGGCATTGACATTCCGGAGAGACGGTGACCGTTTCAGGCGGGAAGCGCGCGCTAGTGATGGAAGGGGTTCCGGTGTGCAGTGGCACTAAGATCGGTCGCAAACGATAGTACATACTCCGTACCATACTACCATAGTAATTAGTACCCTCTCTAGCTAGGCTGTTTTATAGATTGTCGTTGTGATGGACGATATACATGAGCAAGGCGGTCCGAGTATGACCGTTGGTGTTGAGCCAGGTGAATACATGCTCGGCATTCGCGTAGGCCTCCATCAAACGTCTAAACAGTAATGTCAGGCACCGCCGGGGCGCGC
The DNA here is from genome assembly GCA_021605205.1 of Aegilops longissima. Classification (NCBI taxonomy): domain Eukaryota; kingdom Viridiplantae; phylum Streptophyta; class Magnoliopsida; order Poales; family Poaceae; genus Aegilops; species Aegilops longissima. Next base: position 504,745,104 of record CM038680.1, on the reverse strand, counting down.
AGGTGATGGGCTAGCCGTTTGTGTTGCGCCATGAGCAGGACTTTGATTTAGAGGGCGATGTGCATGCATTAGCATGCTTTGACAGCGTGAGCGTGAGTGTCTGACGCGAAGTATTTCATTTTCATTTGGCTGACGAGGGTGCGTTGCAGCGATGAGTCCATGGTTTGATTCCCCACATACGCATAATTTTGGTTTTTACAGTATTTCTTTCTCCATTGACAGGTAGGCCCGCGTAGATAGATAAAGAACATGAGCTGATGAGGCGCATGCAGACTGTTTGACTGGTCAACCAGACAAATACGGAGCTATACGCCGAGCCAGTGACCGTATAATCACCATATCTCGTATACAATGATCAAAGTGAGCTATCAAGACAAGTTCGATGACTGCCAATGCATTTTACTCGGTAATAAATGACCAGGATTGAAGGGGAATCAAATTTGCTTCGTCTTCTATCCTTGAGCTCTTGACAAACCAATGCACTATACGGTTGTCCGGCCACTCCACCCCAGAGCTCTCACCAAGCGTCGTTCATGCCACCGCGCCGCACACTAACCGGTAAGGCAGCGATGGCATCCCGCCGCCGAGTTCCTCGCCGCCACGACCGCACACAAAATGGTAGGGAAGCGATGGCATCCCGCCGTGCGAATTCATCGCCGCCGCGACCTCACAACTATGTGGGAGGAATTTGAAGATGCCAAGGCCGAATGGGCGGTAGAGCAAGAGGCGCCAAAGCCGCATGAGGGAGCGGAAAAGTCGAAAGCACTCAAGAAAAGAGAGGCCCGCCGCCGCAAGAAGAAAGAAAAGGACGACGCGCTGCCATGGAGAGGTCGGCGGAGATCCAAGCACGGTGGGGTGTCACGACAAAGCCGGAAGGAGAACGTCGGCGTCTGGCCAGCATGTGAGAAGTAGTAGTACTAGTAGTTAGTGTGTGTGTCTGCGTATCGAGTACAAGCATGTACCAAGACACTAGTTACTACTGTAGTTTTAGAGCAAATTACCAAGACATTAGCCTAGACTAAATGGAAAAATTCCTATCCTATGCATCAAATGGCATCTCTTTCTCTATAGGAATTGAGATGCATGTCATATCACTTCCTATGATTTTCATATTCCTATCCTATGAACGAAAGGAGGCCTCTGTTGGAGTAACTACTATAGCTAGCAGTACTGCTGGTACAGTAGTTTTCTTCAAGAAGCGGAATTCAACGAAGTCATGATGGTTCCTTCGTCCGAGCAACTTCAAAGTGGGAAGTGGGCCTGTGATTTGACGGCTCATTAGTCATTGTTACTGCGGCACGACGACCTGGGTGACTCTCCCTTGGAGTTCTGTGTGCATGGCAAGTGGACCAGGATGGTTGACGTCCCACATGTTGGCGAACGGAAGTATTCTTTTCGATATCGAGGAGCAAGGAAACCGCATGGTATAGTATCATTGCTGATTGGTTCGCAAAAAAATAGTATCACTGCTGATTTATAATTATTTTTTATTTCTGATGAATGCTAGCGTTTCAACTCTTACGACGAAGGGTGCCAAACACGGCACGTGCTAGATGTCCCACACGTCAGCGAAAGGAGTGGGACATGAACAGCGTGGTAGAGCCCAGCGTAAAAAAACAGCATTGTAGAGTGCCTCCACTTCTTCCACTTCTAGGTCGGAGACCACACGTAGTAGTACTTGGTGGTATGAAGGATACAAAGTGCGACCTGGAGAGAAAGACACGTCTAGTTGGAAGGTCTCGAGGCATACACGTAAACGAATATAAATGTTAATATGTGCCTCCAACTAATATAGTAGTAGTAGAGTACTTAGGCACGTACTCCATAACATCACCGTGCATTGCACGTACAAAATTTAGTGGTAGTACGTAGTAAGAGACAAATGCCGCCCAAGAGTTCCCTTCTCGGCCTACTTTTGGGTGTTTGGTAGAGTGTATGGAGGGTGCATGAGTCCACACTAGTTTAGCACAAATACACTAGAAGCATGCATGAAGAGAGCATGCATGAAGAGGGGTGTTGAGTTGAGCATGCGTGAAGAGGGAACAACTATGCTGAGACGAGGACGCAACCAAACACACCCTATATGCCACGCATGTTCATACCATTTGTGCCTTTCTACTTCACTTACTGCGCTACATTACTCAGGTTTGTACGTCCACTCCTGGTTACATGTCAGTCTCGTAGTTCCAGTCCCACGTGTTTTTCATATAGATGGAATGATCCTTGCATAACACGTGCACCTTGATGCTAGATGTCTCGCGTGTTGGCAAAAGGATGAACAAAGCTCACGTAAAGGAAAATAGAGTGGAAGAACATAGATTCCGGACGACCGAGAAGGAGCAAGGAACCTCGTGGTGGAGCGTCTGCACTCATAATATTTAATATTATTCAGCGATATAAAATTAACCAATCATCTCCATAGTGGACTGGAAGAGTATGAAACACGGCATGTAGTTACATCATACTAGTACATGGACAACCCACGCTATCACCATATTTCTTGGCTTCCGTGCGACACCTATCTCTAGTAATCCAAAGAGCCTGTACGCTTCTCCTCCTCGTCTCTATCAAAGTGCGGCGGGCTGGCGTTTTTGCCGCCTATTGAGGTCGGTTAACTCATCACATGTTAGCGACATGCCAAGAGCATTCTAAAAATTCCTTTCACGTTCCGCTTTCAAAAAGAAAAATTCCTTTCACGCATTTAATTTGCATGTATGCTTTGAGCAACTTGCATGTCCTATACTGCTCTGTTTGATACTCTAACTTAGCTAGAGGTCAGACTAACTCATGACTAACCCTGAACTAACTGTAGCCAAAGAGGTGTTTGGGTGACAGGTTAGGTTGACAATAAATGCACTTGTTGGAGAGAGAAAAGTGATTTTCGTGGTCCCAATGAGAACTATCTCCGCTAGCACCTCTTGGGTGGGATAGTTTTTTGGTGGGTTGGTGCAACTTGCTCCAATTTAAACCCTCATGCTTGGATACTTTAGGGCTATTTGAGCCCCAACTAGCTCAAACTAACTCTAACCCATGGATCCAAACAGGGCCTATGGCCGATCTCGACGCTGGAGCGATCGCGGCACCGGAAGCGGCGCTCTCTCGCCGTCGCGCCACTTCAAAGTCGGCGCGCGGTGAGAGGTCGCCCCGCTCTGGCCGGCATTAATGCGGCATCGACGCCCAGTATGACGCTGACCGTTTCACGCGGAAGCGCTACCGGCAAGGGAGTATAGGTTTTGAACCGTTTGAGGTGTAGTACTGGTAGTTTGCAAAACTACTCAATTATTGCACTCAGTTTCCTAAGAAATTGTGGTAAAAACGTTACTACTCCACAGCTCGCTTCCCTTATCCTTCCTCTTCCACCGCCCACGCACGTCCGCGGGGAGCGACCGGTCAACCCTTATATAGGAGTGCTAGCTCAATAAGATGCATGCATGACCACCAAAATTTCCATATTAAAGCGCCGCTCCGGTGGGAGTATGGCGTATGTTGTTACCTTTGGCCGGCCCATGTCTACCGGGCGACGGCGACCAGAGAAGAGGCTGCGGGAGGGGAATGAATGCAGCTACTATTTGGGTTCGCCTTCCGGCTTAAATAAATGCGCAACATCACGTGTACCCGCGGGTGCACAAATTGTAACATACATGTCTGCTTAAGTGGGCGTCACGTAACTGGTGTGTGTGAGAGAGATTCTGAGAGACAGAGTGCGTGTGTGCAACTCTACTCTTCGGACATGTACTCAACCTTTTGCATCGGGATATAAGTATAATGGTATTTACTTTAGCTAGTGATTTACGTGGCCATGTTAACGTGGTTGTGTCAAAAAAATGTCACTTCTTGCTCGTGATTTGCGTTATATAATTACAAGCAAGATTCTCGTGCATTGCACGAAACATCAATATGCATTTTTTTTACAAAACACCTGTTGTAATTTACGCATGCAGGAGTAATCCCATGTGTAAAAACTAATGATATCTCAAGAATTTTATCGGAAAACTGGTATCTTGAGAATGTCATCGAAAAAAATGAAAGATGAGAGATAAGGCGAGGAGGAGTGGAGCGTGGTGGGGACTCGTGGTCGGAATGGGCGGAGGCATGGGGATGGACGGCACCGGCAGGCGGCAGCGGCCACCATGCATGCGAGATTGTTCCAGAGACTTATTCTTTTTTAATTGCTGAGCAATGAGGTTGCGGGAGATAATGATGTGGAGAGAGGTGTGGGTATCTTTTGTAAAATTATCATAGTTTGCTTTCTATCCGTCAAATATAGATCATACGGTCTGTATTACAAGATGGCAGGCACACCATCATTGCCAACTCGTTTTTTATAAGGGTACAGATGATAAGTTTGCTGACTACTAAAGTAAAGTGGAATTTATCCATGTTATGCAAGTAAATAAAGGTGATTGTTTATCATACGGGTAAGGTTGGATGAAGGGTGGTAGGAACAAATGCTCCGCCTATGTGTGAGATGGAGTCTTAGTGTGTGTGTGTGTGTGTGTGAGAGAGAGAGAGAGAGATGGAGTCTTAGTTTGTGTGTGTGTGAGAGAGAGAGATGGAGTCTTAGTGTGTGGGGGGGTGTGCGTGCGTGCGTGCATGTGTGTGTGTTTGTGTGTGTGAGAGAGAGAGAGAGATGGAGTCTTAGTGTGTGTGTGGGGGGGGTGTGTGCGTGCGTGTGTGTGTGTGTGTGTGTGTGTGTGTGTGTGTGTGTGTGTGTGTGTGTCGCGGGGTCCTCTGTGGCGGATGTAATTTAAGTGTGCATGGATTCATCATAGAGAGGTGATGTGTATGGCAGAGGCCACCAACGATGGGGTGCGAGAGAGAAAATGCCCGTAGAGAGGGAAGAGAAGGTGTGTGCGTGTGAGAGGAGTCGACATCGAAAGAACGTGTTTGTTCGAGAGACACCGAGGAAGACTACTATATATCGATGGTGCATGTAGGCGGGAATTAAACAAAGGGATGGTCTTATTGGTTTCGGGGATATAGGGGAAGAGTGAGAGGCGGGGGGGGGGGGGGTGGTAGCTAGAAGGAGATTGTTAAGTGTGAGTGTGTGTTTTACCCATCCAGGCGAAAGTTATGTGCACAAAAGAGGAGAAGAACGATTCGATGTGGTGTTAGGATTGAGGGTAATTAACTACGTATGGAGACATAGAGACCTTGAACGTGCATGTGTGAGAGGTATACATGTATACGCGGGATGTGTGTGTGTGCGCACGCGCATGATCGAGATAAAAGAAAGAAGACATAAGTCATAAGATCAACGACATGGGAGAGACGGATCGGTATGACAATATGCATGCATGTGAGAATGCAGGGAAGAAGGCCCGACAATTGAGCATGTGTTTTTGTCTTTAAGAGATAGTGGTGTGGGCTGGAGCATGCATCTATGGAGAACAGAGGGAGTGAGGCGCAACGATTGTGCAAAAGAGACCAACCTATAAATGCATATGTGTGGAGAGACATATATAGTGTGGGTGATAGGAAGCAAGACTCCGTGCGAGAAAGAAATGTTGACGGAGAAACTACAGATAGATACAGAGATGGAGATGCTAGCTAGAGGGACATCCGCTAGTTTGGGTGTTGGAGATGACCGCCGGGTGGTTCAGAGGGTGAAGTTATATATGTGTGTGAGAGGGCACTTGACTGCATGTAGAGAGAAACATATGTAGTGTGCGTGATAGGAATCAAGAGTGAGGGCGAGAAAGAAGGTTGATGGAGAAACAGATAAATAAAAAGATAAAGATGCTAGCTAGTGTGCGTTAGAGATAGGAGTCGAGTGGATCAGAAGGCTGAGTTATGTGTGTGGGTGTGAGAGAGATAGAGAGAGGGTGCATATGTGAGTCACATACAAACAGATATCAGAGAGAAATGAGATCCCAAGAGACGGAGTTTTGTGTCTGCGAGAGAGAAAGATATTTCACAACGAGAGTGATAGCTAGAGAGACATATGAGGGAACGCAAGATATCTCTAGGGAGAGAGAGTGTGTGTGAGCGACATACAAGAGAACAATGGAGAAATATGAGACCCTGGGAGACGGATTTTGTGTTTGTGTGTGAGAAAGAGATATTTAAGAGGAAGAGTTGTAGGTTCTCATATCTAAGGAGCGAAAGACATCTCTGTATGAGGGGTGTGCGAGTGGCACACACGGGAATAGTAGAGAGAAATAAGACCCCGGGAGACGAAGTTTTGTGTTTGTGTGAGAGAAAGAGATTCCACATGGAGAATCATAGTTAGAGACACATAGCAGGGAGCGAGATATACTTAGAGAGAGATAGAGTGACGAAGGTCGAGGGAGACAGTACCGTCAGTGTGTTATGAAGATAAAAGATCATTGTCGACATACAGGTAGCACGAGAGGTACCTGAGAGAAGATGAACGCGTATAGGTCCAGAGAGATAGTCCTATATAAGCATGAGTGATAGCTATATGAGACGAATATCTGGATTAAAGGGGATTCAAATATTTAAACTAGAGATCACGACATCGATAATATCATAACGCAAATTGGTGTACCAAACATGCATATTCATTTGAATTTGGGCACACGTGTAATGTTATATAGTTTATCAATATTGGTGATCCATATATTCTTTAATTACAAACAATGCATGGTTTATATGCAATTAATGTCTAAACGGGATTACACTATCTGTTGCTTGTGTGAAACACATTATACATGTTTGAGAAGTAAAAAAACCGCATGAAACACACATTAATTGGAGACAGTTAGCGAGGAATGCATACATTGGATTTCAACATAAAGTGGTTTCAAATATTTGAAAATCCAAATTTATGGATACAACCTTATGAATCTGAGATCATGCTATTTGTAAACCATATTTATGTAGAAATGGTGTTGTGCTTTTGAAAGTATATATAAAAAATGATGTATATAGAATGTAATTCCAATTGAAAATGGATCCCACCCAAAAAAATAGAATACAAACGGGATTCGAATTGAGTTGGCACGGTAAACGTGCACTCTGCAAAATTTGAACGAAACGGGGAAAGTCGCAGTAACTGCCAGAAACCAAAATCTGCAAGATGGAAATTACTACTGCCTATCCCTGCCACGCAAAGCCTATCTGCTGGATTTCTATAGGTTTCGATAGGCGTAGGTTTGTAATTTCACCCAAACGTGACGTAACCGCCTCTCACCCGGATTCATACGGTGGGCGCCAAAACACAAGTGTGTCCTCGGCGAAATTGACTCCTCCCGATTCATATTCATACACGGTGGGCGCCAAAACAAACTCTCGCCGGCAAATATTCGTGTATGCGAGATTACCGTCCTATCCCCAACCGACTAATGTTGCTGTGATGTAGTAGAAATTTGAAACGGGGCTAAGTTTGTAAATTTCCTCGCATTTGAGACAAGAGCGCCTGAATACATGGTTCCCCTTCCTATCTACCTCCCTTTTCCCCATTCGACTCGTGGGCGCCAAAACACCCTCTCCACCCCACCTCCTCCGTCCGCCGCCGTCCGCCACCCCATCCACCGCCGTCCTCCTCCACCATGCCGAGCTGATACCCCGACGCCGCCGTCCATTACAAGAGATCGACTCTCTCATCCACGGCTTCGACCGGGATCCTTGCATCCCGCCCTCTCGCTTCATCCCGCCGTCGTCCACCTTGCCGGCGCTGCTCCTATGACCGTCTCGTCCACCGCGCCCCGCCGCCATCGTCTACCCTCCTAGATCTGCTTCCATGCCGCCGACAGCCATCGCTACCGCAACACTGTCAAATTCTCAGCAGATGCATACACGGTGCCGCCCCAGAGGCGGTACTCTTTCGTATCTGCTCAACTTATTTATCGCAGCAAGAAAATAGATCGCCACTGCTTTACTCTGATTTATTGTCTTGGTTGCAAAGTTGCCTTTGTCCGGTTTGCACCTTCAGATCCGCCATGGCACGCTCAACACTATACTCTCAATGCTTATGGTTTTCCCCTTTTATATTCCACACTAGTTAAATCACAGTAGACTAAATTTCAAAATTGGATCAGTCGATTTTTCAGAGCTCGCCGGAGTTCGCCGTGCGAGCGAAGGGGCTCGGGTGGTTGTGAGGCCTTGCCGAACGAAGAAAACTTGACGCGGGTGGGTGTTGGGGTGGGGGTGGGGGTGGGGGTGGCGGAGGAACACAGGCAGCGGGGGCCGGTGGTCCGGCCGGCGGCCCATGCGGTGTTCTGTATGAGAAGAATCAGAGACGAGGAAGAAGATGGGTTAGGAGATGTAGGATCTTCATCCAACCGCCTGAAATGGTCGAGAGATAGCTGGGAGTTGCATTCTTAATGCGCTCTGGTTCATCATGTGTGGGCATTGTGCAACCAACATTTTATTATCCAAAATCTGCTTGCTCTTCTTTACCATGTTCCTCTTCCGTTCTTCTTTAATATGTACTCTCTCCGTTCCTGAATACAAGTCTTTGTATAGATTCCACCATGGACTACATATAGAGCAAAATGAGTGAATCTACACTCTAAAATGTATCTGGATACATATGTATGTGATCCATAGTGGAAATCACTACCAAGACTTATATTTTGGAACGGAGGGAGTATGACAGTAGTACAGTATGTTCCTTGTACTAAAGATGAGCAGGGACATTTGCAGTGTAGAGGTCTATACGGTCGGTTGTGATGGACACTTTGAGCCTCTTTGATTCGTAGGATCTTGTAAACATAGGAATAGGATTTGTAGTGGCCTGCCCACTTGAATCCTATAAGAATAGCAAGGAATTGCGGGGAGCTGTGTCGCCTTTGAGAGTTACACTGATATTAACAATACCACACCTTCACTTGAAGAGAGCTGGTATCCGAAGCCTTTCTAACCGTATCGGAAATACTAGCACATATATTCCAGCAAGGTCCACTTTGCTAATTTTACTCTGATGCTTAAGGTTTTCCTGTTATATCTACACTATGATCTGTGTAGCTGCTTTGTGTCGCACTAGCAGCAGTCCACTCTTGAAGCTAAACACTGCAATGACTTACAAAATTGGCACCAAGGAATTGAGTGCCATTCTGGATGCAATGAAACTCATACGCTCCCCACCTGTTGACTCTTGTTCAGAATATGATCCTAATGACTCTTGTTCAAAATTACCACATATAGAGAGACAGCATGGAATTGCATTTCTTTGGGCGCTGTGATTCATCATGAGTGGGCAACCAACATTGTATGCAATGAAGCGGAACCTCAAGAATATGCTTCATCTTCTGTTCTTTAACATGTTCCTCTTTGTTTATTCTGTATTTAGTACGATAGTATGTTCCTTGTCGAAGGGGCTAGGGACATCTGCAGTCAACACCTGATAGAGCTGGCTCAGACGTGATCGATAGGCTTTCAATTACTAGCGGCAATACAACACCGTATTTTCAAGCCGCCCACTTTCCCGATTTATATATCGTGGTTATGGTGTACCCTCGTTATGTACACTATGATCTGCCTAGTTGTTGTGTGCTCTTGTTATCATGGTTTGGCAATAAACTCTCTATACAAAGATATTATGAACCTATCATCTGCCCGCTATCCTTACTTCCGGAGCCTATTTTTTGTGTACTTGTGCCAGATTATATAAATGCACGCACTATATTACAGCACACCGAGCTCTCTCATCGTAATCCAAAGGATAGCACACAAGTGTTTACAGGGCGCCCTATATTAGAATATCATCGCATAACAAAGATAATATCACAACTATTTATGTTTTCATGGTTCTCGATATTATATGCAATTACAAGTGAATATCAAAATCCAGCGCGATCGAAGAATATTGTGGAACACTGCAATGACTTAAAAATTGTCACCAAAGCATTGAGTGCCATTCGAAGCAATGAAACTCGACGCCCCCACTGTTGATTCTTGTTCGAATATCATCCTAATGATTATTCTAACCTCGAGGAGTCAAAGGCGATGGCATGTCCTGTTCACCCATCAAGGTGCCTATTCTAATTTGGCAAGGTTTTATTGATTGCGCGTATCTTGTATATGTTGTCTTGCATTTCTTCTACTTTGTTGCACCGCCATCTGCTTAGTTTACTCATCATATAACTCGAGATGCCATGCCCATCCATTATCAATACATATTCCATCTGTCATCATACCATGTGTTTCCACTCAAATGCCGTTCTTGTGCATCAGACATCAAAAAGGAAGAGGGTGATTGCCGAACCTGAAGGACCACTAGCAAAGTCCTTGAAAAACGTGGTGGTGCCGGAGAAATCAGACAACGCCCCACTTATATTGGATGTACAACCAGTGACACAAAACGTAGGACCGACTCCAGCAGACTGTACCCATACTTCACTGGCCACACCACTAGCCCCACCACACAGGACCTGCACTCCAGCAAAAGGTATACTTATTTCATTTGCCATAGCACCAGCCGTACCACAGAAAAATCCCACTCCAGCAAAAAGTACAGTAAGTCCACCGGCCGAAGACCTATCCCAACTGCAGAGACGGATGAGGTACTGTCTATGAAATCACATGACAATTTGAACTTCTACTTTTCCGCATGTGCCTTACGGATCTTTTTTGCAGGAAATCTGCTCGAAGAAGAACTCCGGTTTGAAAAGAATGACAAGATATCACAAATATGCTGCCCGCTGCTTTGCTCTTATTAGTACTTGTTGTCCTGTATCACTGTACTTGCATACATACCTGGTTCATTATGTGACAGCAATATGCATGATAGCTTGCTTATCAATTGTTCGCTCCAAATTATCTAATCTGTATGAATGGTTATATTAGTTTAGAATATATCCAATGCCAATGAATTTTTTTAGCTCTGCATTGTTCTTGTAAGTACATGTTGTCCTTTATCGGTGTACTTATATTGACAGTAGTTGTTCATGTACCATCACTCTGCAGCTTATTTTCCTTTGCCTCCATTTTCTACACATCGATCTATATTTACTCTTACCATAAGGTTGGTAATCAAGAAGTTTAGCTGTGCATTGCTCTTGGCTGTGCCTTTTGCCTGTATCGCTGCACATACATTTATAGCTACTTGGTTATGTAGCATCACTCTTCATCTTATCTTAAATATTCTCCATTTTTTCGTATATTATCACATCTATATTTACTCTTAACAAAATGTAGAATAAAGGCAATGCTTATGAAGAAGATTCTGTGGTAAACTTCTTGAATTGCCCCCCACCCCCATCCGCATGGACAAGGGCTTTATAGAGCCTGTCTTCAACAGTAATGTAAGTTTGTCCTTCTCAAGCCTTCAAACTTTGTTGTGTATATTTGGTTAGGCATGACTGCAACAGCTGTTTATTTTTGGTGTTTGCATCAAATTGCATGTTTAAAGTTTATTATGTAGTTCATAAACAAAAGTTTGTCCTTCTCAATTTAAGTTTTCATTTGTACAACCAAGTTCCTTCTTCATACCATGTAAATTAAACTATACAGAGCAAGTGATCTTCTTTTTCACTGCATGTATGCTTCTGTTCTTCATCCGTAATCCAGTGGTGTGGTGAACCTACCCACTACAGCACAATGTCATATTCTACTATTATTTAAACCGTCTCTTTATTTGCCAATCTGAAATGGGATAAATTGACAGCACACTAACCATTGATACTTATGAGTTCTTGATCTGTAATCCAGTGGTGTCGTGAAGCTGTCAACTCCTTCACAATGTCATTTCCTGCCATGTCTTGACCTGAACAATACCATATTGTGTTAATGCAATTTTATACCGTGTCACTTTATTCATCAGTAAGAAATGTGATGAATTGTCAGCACTGATACTTTTATGTGCAAAACCTGTCATCTGTCTGCTTGTTTATCTTTCAGAGTGAGGAAGATATAAGTGTTGAACAAGTGCAGTCTCATCATCTTGCTCAGGTGCTTGCGTTGCAGCTCGCCAGCAGGGCTAATGTCGTGGATTTGTCACGGCAGATGTCTTTAGTGTTAGGACTTGGTCGCGAGGCCAACGCATCTATGTAGTAGCTTGAGAGGGGTTGATCGGGACGAGAGACGCGACACACAAGACAAGGATTTAGACAGCTTCGGGCCCCGGGAAACATCATCCGGAATAGCCCTACATGTTGTTTGTGGCTAGGTCTCATTATGCTCATGAGGGAGTCGCCGCATAAGCCGGCTCCCCCTTTGTGTCTAGCCCTAGATATTGTTTCTTGTTGCTTGTCCCCCTTTTGGGGAGCCCTGCCCCTCCTTATATAAGTTAGAGGGGCGGGTTACATGTGGAGTCCTAGTAGGACTAGGACTAGTCTATCTTCTCTTACAAGTTAAATACAAGTCCAGGTCTTGCTTCCTCATAAAGGAAATATTTGTCATCCCTTTCCTCTTAAGCCGGCCCATCATAACGTGAGCCGGCCTTCTGGGCTTTGGGCCTTGTTGTCCGTCTGACCCGCCCGCCGGGTTACTAATGAGTCGCCAATATTGGGCGGGTTATCTATGAATCGCCAATCTCCAGGCGGGTCACCAGTGAGTCGCCACGCTCCAGCCGGGTCATACATCGGGCGGGTTACACCGTGGGGTATATCCCCGACATTAGCCCCCAGTTTAAGTTGGATTTATCCATGTTAAACTGATCCTGCAAAATAACTCAGGAGCAAATTTGACAGGTTGTGCTCCGAGTTAAATATTCTCCTGAGCCGGGACCAGATCATCCTTAAGTCCAATTGTCGTTTCCTTCTTCTAAAAAATCCGAGTCAATAAGCCAGCTTCATACTCAATTTGCTGACGTTAGTTTCTCCCAGAGAAATATTGTGAAGAATAACCCACTTGAATCGGCTTCCAAAACGCCGGCTTAAAAAATATTGGTCTTGAAATACTCATCTGATAGTCAGCCGGCTTGAAGAAGTAAAACTTGCCAGTTTATCATTACCAAAAACTGCCGGATTATAAAATGACGATGCCGGGTCATAATTGTTGTTGACACCGGTTTATGTAATTGATCCTCCTGATTTGCTCAAACTGATAATTTGAAGATTTTCTCCTTTATATCCATATTACCCGTAGCCCCCAAGTCTTGAGCAGAACAAAGTGATGGTTTAAGACTTGCTCCAATAAATGTTGCAACCTTGAAGAAATCTGGTTTATTCATCTCAATCATATAAACTGAATATTCCACACATGTAGCCCCAAGTGCCGGGTTGTCATGCTTGCAGCAACCTGGGACTTGTAATTGCTTTATGCTCATGAAAACTTCAACCAGTGTAGCCCCCAAGGGCCGGTTCAGTAAGATATTACTGAGCTGGGACTTTGTATATAATTCATTGATAATAACATCATATGATGTAATCTCCACCATGGGGCTTGAACCCACGTCCACAAGGTTAAGAGCTTTGTGCTTTACCAACTGAGCAATGGATCCTTCAATATAATGGATTAAGACTTGTTACCTTGCTTTGCTGATGATGAGCAATTGGTAGCCCCAAGGGCCGCTCATTATGATGTGATGAGTCGGGTCTTCAATGAGGTGAACAAAAATGACTTTGCATTAGCCCCCAAGTTTCATGGTGCATGCTTGCAGCGACATGAGACTTGCATATTTGATGTAACCTCAATTTGAATAATGTAGCCCCCAAGTGCCGGGTCGTAAGCCTGCAGCGACTCGGGACTATTCCGTCCATTGTAGAATAAATCATATCCATTAATAAAATAATAGCCATTGCGCCAAAGTGACTTTGAATACCTCATCTGTTGATAAGTAAATCTAGAGTTTAAATACCCGGTGGCTCTTTGCCGATGGCGATTTAATACACATCCATTGTAAGCTGGAATTTTTATAACCCGGCGGCTTATAGACTTTGAGAAAAATCCAGAACGGACAATCATTTTGAAGCATCAACTTTGGTAATGAGCTTGAACTTAATCATTTATATGTCATATTTCTGCAAATCCTGCAAAGAGTTTAAACAACATATGCCCTGGATACTTCACGTCAAAAGCCAGGGCGGGTAACCACCCAAATGTAGTCTTATCCTGCGCACAAGTAGATCACAAGATCCCTATGATCCTTTGAATGATACCGCCGCTTATGTGACCCGGACAAAGGAAGTTGATAACTCAACTCAGAAGAACCGGCTGTAGCGACCAGACCGAATGGATCTAGCGCTCGTGCTCGATGTCATCCCCGGATCAAGAATGCCGACACCACACAAGATTTCAAGGATTTATAGCAGAGTAGCAATCACACACTTATTACATCGTTGTCCACAAGGGAACTGAATACAAAATATGGCTTAAGGCCATCTAATGATAACAGCGAAGGCTTGGAAGATAAGCGAGTCCATCAACTCCAACGGCATCACCGAGTATAGAACCACGACCTAACACCTTACTCATCGTCAAAAGTCTGCAACGTGAAAAGTTGCAGCCCAAAACGGGTCAACACATGGAATATGCCGCAATGTAACACATAAAGAGCAATGAATGAATAAGCCTATACTACATGCATATTTGGCTGGTGGTAAGGCTCTACTGTTACATTTGCATAAAGCTGATTTTTCCCTACATCAAAGGAATAATTTTATTTAACTATCATGGTGGTTGTTAAACATTGAAGATGGTTGACAAGATCCTCAATCCCAATTAAAAGGTACTCATCAAAACCCAATAACTTTTATTTAGAAGTAACATGTTGAGATTCACATGATAATCAAGTACCGGATACTCAAATTGTCCATAACCGGGACACGGCTAATCATGATTAGTTTATACACTCTGCAGAGGTTTATGACTTTTCCCCACAAGACTCGATCGCCTCCGCTTGGTTCTCGTGACTACATGGTGTTTGAGAAACGGATGACCGAGACATAGTCTTTCGTAAGCGCTTAGCACCTTACATGTGGGTAGACCGTACCAACCTATATCCCCTACATCAGCTAGCCTACCCGTAAGAGTTCGTGACGACTTAGTCAACTACGCCAGAGCCCATAATTGGCTTGTGGCTGCACACGGAAGTTTCAGCTTGAATAATCTTATGATCCCTTAGAGCACGGGTGGCGGTCCCAAGAAATACAGCAAGTCTCGATAGAAACCAGTGCCTCAATCCACCCAGATGTGTGTTAGGTTGCCACCTTAGATAAACCATTAATTAACAATCTCACATCTGTCATGGATATTCACTCACCCAATCCACGCCTACTAGCATAGCATGGCATGAACAAGCAAACGAGAAGTAACTCCCAAGGTTTCATAAGTAAAACAGTATTAGGTACTACCTCAATCTACTTCCCAAAACCCACAATTTAATTAGATCCTAATCGTGCAAGTGTTTGAGGAATAGATCTAAATGCATAAAACTGGGTATGAGAAGGGTATGATCAGTGTTACTTGCCTTGTCGATGATCCGCGTGTCCTAGAGATTCAAGTAACAAGCGGCGACTCCGGTGATCTAACGCAGACAAACAACAAGCATACAATAAGTACTCATCTAATGCACAGGAAATCTCGAATAAAAGATCTAACCAGAGAGTTCAACTTAAGAACCCCGTGGCAAAAGATTCAATCACAATAAACATCGAAAGTCGAAACTCGAGAGAGAACGTCTCGGCTTAGCGATCTGAAATTAGGTCAAAATTTCACAGTGGCAAAACTCTGTGAAAGTAGGGTAGTCGAACGGCGGTTTCGTTCTTAAACTCCAGCGCTTGAATCACCCGATTCCGATAAACGAGCGAGAAATAAAACAGTTTTGAAAATCAGATCTCAAATCAAATCGAAAATAACGGATTAATTCCGATTAAAAGAAAACGACGAACGAGTTAAAAGCGAACGTTCGTTAATGAACGTATCCAACGAACGCGTTTCACTGAAACGAACGGTTCGTGAACGTCCGCTAAATAAGAAAACCGAAAAAAACAAAACCAATCTAGGTTTTAAAAAAAACCAACATATTTTTTTAAAAACCGGACGGTTCGGGAGAAACCGAATCGGGCGCTGGCGGGCGGCTACCTCGCGGCTCTTCGCCGGGCGAGGTCCGCGGGGTCTCCGCGGGGCTCGGGCGGGTCGGGAGGCGCGGCGGCGGGTTTCGGGCGACAATGGCGCGGTTCGGCGACGAGGACGCGGGCGGCGTTCGGGCGACGGGCGGCTCGGGTCGGCGGGCAAGGGCGAAGGCGATGTGAGGAGAGAGGGGCCGGGGGGCTATTTAAGAGGGGGGGAAGGGGCGGCGGTGGCTTGGGAGGGGCCAAGGGAGTCGGGTCGGGCGGACTCGTGGCGGCGGGCTGCTGCCCTCGAGCGGGACTCGGCGCGGGCGGCCTTCAGGCTGGGAGACGAGGGAGATGGGCCGGGCGGCTGGGCTGGGCTGGCTGGGCTGGCGGTGGGCCTCGGTCAGTCGGGGCGCTGTTTTTTTTTAAAATTTAAAACAAAACAAATAAAATAAATATCAAATGAACTCCAAATTAATTAAAACAAATTTTCTCCGACTCCTAAAATGAATCGAACAAAATGAACTTTAAAACAAAATACATGCAAAAAATATTTTTAAATGCTCATTTTGCCTAAGCAAAATAAATCTCCAAAACCCAAATTTGGTTTATTTATAATATCTTCATTTTTCCTAACTGTTTGGGAAAGTCATATTATTCCCTCTCAAGATATTTTTATAGGAAAAACTTTATGAAGATAATTTAAATAATCCAATGATCCTATTTTCAAAATTTGAGAGATCCCAAATATGAAAATTACGAAACTTCCAACTCTCTCCGAGGGTCCTTGAGTTGCGTGAAATTTCTAGGATCGGAAAATGCGAGAAAATATGATATGCATGATGACCTAATGTATAACATTCCAAATTGAAAATTTGGGATGTTACAAACCTACCCTTAAGATGAATCTAGCCCTCGAGATTCGGGTTGGCTAGAAAATAGGTGAGGTGGTCCTTAGCAAAACATCCTCTCTTTCCTGTGGCTTCATCCTCGGTGTGGTGGCTCCATCGAACTTTGCAAAACTTGATAACCTTGCTGGGTAACTCTCTGGCATAATCGAGAATCTTAACCGGTCTTTCTTCATATGTCAAGTCATCCTTCAACTGAATTGCCTCCGGTGGCACCGTGTCTCTTAACGGTACCTCTCGCTATCTCTCGGGTGACATTTCTTCAATCGAGAAACATGGAATACATCATGAACTCCCGACAGTCCTTCCGCAATTCCAACTTATACATAACTTCTCCCATGCGTTGCAAAATCTTATATGGTCCAACAAAACGGGTGCTAACTTTCCTTTAACTCCAAAACGCTTCACTCCTCAAGCGGGATACTCGAGATATACTGCTCCAACTTCATACTCAATTGCTTTGCGCTTTGAATCGGCATAGCTCTTCCGTTCGGACTGGGCTACCTTGAGCCTGTCTCGAATCAACTTAACTTTCGTTCGGACTCCTTAATTAAATCTGGTCCAAACAATCGACGATCTCCGGTTTAGTCCCATGACAACGGTGTCCTGCACCTTCTTCCATACAAAGCCTCGAAGGTGCCATCTTTAAGCTGGTTTGGTAAGCTGTTGTTGTAGGAAAATTCTGCATACGGCAAATTATCATCCCAACTAGATCCATAATCTAGTGCACAAGCTCTCAAAGATGTCCTCCAAAATCTGATTGACTCTCTCGGTCCGTCCATCGGTCTGTGGGTGGAAAGCTGTCTATGAAGTTCCAATCGGGTTCCCAATGTTTCGTGTAACCGTTCCAAAATTTCAAGTAAATTGGGTTCCTCCGTCGATACGATGCTCCTCGAACTCCGTGTAAACACACAATTCTGGTCATGTATATCTTTGCCAACTTAGCACTGCTATAGGTAGTCTTGATTGGAATGAAATGGGCTACCTTGGTCAAACGGTCGACTATGACCCAAATCGAGTCATATCTGAACGGGTCTTTGGCAAACCTGTGATGAAATCCATACCTAGTTTATCCCACTTCCATTCGGTATCGGCAATGGTTGTAACAATCCTGCTGGCTTCGATGTTCCGCCTTTACTTTCGACATACGCCGCAAATTGCCACATACTCGCAATATCCTTCTTCATTCCGGTCCACCGAAAATATTCTTCAAATCCAAATACATCTTGGTATTCCCGGTGAATCGAATAGGGTGAATCATGGGCTTCTTGTAAAATCAACTTCCCGATCTACGGGTCATTGGGCACATAAACACGGTCTTCAAACCATAGGGTATCGTGCTCATCCTCACGAAATCCTTTAGCTTTTCCTTTGCTCATTTTCTCCTTTATAGAGGCAACTTCCTTATCCGCCTTTTGGGCTTCTCGATTTTGTCCATCGTTGTCGATTGAATTTCCAATGTTGCTACATAGCCTCTCGGAACTATTTCCAAACATAGCTCTCGAAGGTCCTCGGCTAACTCATTGGGTATTCCTCCCATCATTAGGGTATTGACGTGGCTTTACGGCTTAATGCGTCTGCTACGACATTAGCCTTTCCGGGTGATAATGCAATCTCATATCGTAATCCTTGATTAGCTCTAACCATCTCCTCGTCTCGAGATTCAATTCTTACGTGTGAAGATGTACTTCAAACTCTTGTGATCCGTGATATACTTCACAATGATTTCCAATGAGAAAATGTCTCCACGCCTTCAAGGCATGCACAACGGCTGCTAACTCCAAATCATGAGTGGCATAATTCAACTCATGGGGCTTAAGTTGTCGTGAAGCATACGAAACAACTCTTCCTTCCTGCATAAGCACGGCTCCAAGTCCTCGACGTGAAGCGCCGCAAAACACCTCAAAATCCTTAGTTTGATCTCGCAATATCAAACCGTGAGGTAACCAATCTTTTCTTCAACTCCCGAAAACTTGCCTCACAGTCCTCGGTCCATATGAATTTGTTTTCCTTCTTCAACAACTCTGTCATAGGCTTTGCAATCCTTGAGAAATTCTCAATGAATCTTGGTAGTATCCTGCGAGTCCAAGGAAACTCCGAATCTCTCCAACTGTCGTTGGTGCTTCCCACTTGGTTACGGTCTCAACTTTTGTGGGGTCAACTGCTATTCCTTCTCCAGAAATAACATGTCCGAGAAATCCTACTTCCTTTAACCAAAATTCACATTTGCTGAACTTGGCATACAACTGGTGTTCCCTCAGTTTCTCCAAAACCAATCTCAAATGTTCCTTGTGTTCCTCTTCATTCTTGAAAAAATCAAATGTCATCAATGAACACCACCGACGAACTTGTCCAAAAACTCCATAAACACTTTGTTCATCAGGTTCATGAAATAGGCTGGTGCGTTAGTCAGTCCAAATGACATAACGGTATACTCATACAGTCCATATCTCGTGGTAAATGCTGTCTTGGGTATGTCTTGCTCCCGAATCTTCAACTGATGGTACCCTGATCGCAAGTCGATCTTAGAAAACACTTTGGCTCCTTGCAAGCGATCAAACAGATCATTTATCATCGGTAGTGGGTACTTGTTCTTGATTGTTACTTCATTCAATCCACGATAATCAACAACCATTCTCAACGATCCATCCTTCTTCTCTACCAATAAAACGGGTGATCCCCAAGGTGAGGAACTTGGGCGAATAAAACCTTTATCCAATAGTTCCTTAATCTGCTTCTTAATTTCTGCCAAATCCTTTGCGGGCATCCTGTACGGTCGCTTTGATATCGGGCCTGTTCCTGGCAACAGCTCGATCAAAAACTCAATGTCTCTATCCGCGGCATTCACCGCAACTCTTCCGAAATACATCGGATAATCCTTCACCATCGGTACTTCTTCTGTACCACTCTGTTAAGCAATTAACTTGTGCTCTCCTCGGCTCGTGCCGTGATACATACTTAATCCTTCTTCCTTCCGTGTGGTGAGCAAAATTGACCTTGTGGTACAATCTATGTTTCCTCCATACTTTGATAACCAATCCATTCCTAATATCACATCCAATCCTTGGGATTCCGAACTATTAGGTCCGAGGGGAAAACATAGTGTCCGATCCTTAGTGGCAATCGATCACACCATTTACTAGCCATGTACTCGCTCCGGGTGAGGTTACTAGCATGGGTGACCTAAGGGCTTGGGTTGGTAACTCGTACTTATCCACAAATCCCTTGATATGTATGAATGCGATGCACCAAAGATCAAAAAGAACAATAGCAGAAAAGACTTAACCAAAAACTTACCGACATCGTGATCGGGCTGATCTTCAACCTCCTCCACATCAATGTGGTTCACCTGTCCCCTGTTGAAAGGGTTGGGCTTCTTTCCGAGCTTCCATTGCCATTTCCATTTCGCCTTCTCGACAGTCATTTGCATAATGCCCATCTTGCGGCACTTAAAGCAAGTAATGTGACTCAGTCTACCTTGGATGGTGTAGACGGGTTGGTGTGGTTCTGTCGTTGCTTCCTCCATTCCGCTCCCATTCTTGGTGCCATTATGGTTATGCGAATTACCTCCTCCATGGGTATGCTGAAACTGAATTCTGATTTAGGGGTATAACGAGGCTTCTGGGATCCCGAGTTATACTTCCCTTGTCCATACTTCCGCTTGCAGTTCTCAATTTTCTGCTGCTTTCCTCAATCATGAGAGCTCGGTCTACTAACTCCTGGTAGTTATTGAAACTTGCTACCATCAACGGCATGCTGAACTCATCATTCAGTCCTTCTAGAAACTTCTCTGTTTAGCTGCATCCGAGTAACGTCATCCGGGGCATAACGTGCTAATTTGCTAAAGTCATCCACGATCGCCAACAGTCCTTCCTCCTTGGCGAGGTTGCGAAACTCACGCTTCTTCATGGCCATGGCTCCTGCTGAAACATGGGCTGTGCGAAAAGCTTGTCAAACTGGTCCCATGTGGCGGTGTTCACGGATAAGTGGCTGTGAAATTCTCCCACCATGCTGCTGCGGGTCCTTCAAGCTGATGTGCTGCAAACTTCACTCTTTCACCATCTGTGCATCCCGCAGTGGTCAGCTCCTTCCTATCTTGCGGAGCCAGGTCATACGCTACAATTGGCTCGGTGTTATTGGAATACACCGCGGGTTCATCTAAGGAAACGAGTCGATGATCCGCAGTGGTGGTGGTGGCGGTGGGTTGTTGTTGTTGTTGTTGTTGTTTCGCACCAATGTTTGAATCAGGGTATTCGCTGCTGGATCAATTGGGTGATCTCTGGCGGGAAAACGAATCCGGGGTCGCGTCTCGGAGGCATCTGAAGGGTTTAGAAAAGGAGAGAAAGTAGAATAGAATGAGGTCTAAGGGGAAATCACTACCCAAATGCACATGAGCAAATCACACAAAATTCACTTCATTCAATCAAACAAGGGTTACAACGATCTAACTATCGCAAAAGTGCGTGTACTATAATGTTTACATGGAGGGAATACTACTAATATGTGGGGGACTTCTACTAGTTTGATCCGGTGGAAGACTCCATGATGTCCGCCCACTTCGTCTTCAAAGTCGGGTTCACTTGGATCCGAATCGGAGTCGTCGATGTTGATGTAGTCGATTGGGTGTTCGACATACTGGTCTTCATTCCTGAGCGCCAAATTCTTCTTGAGTTCTTCGATCTCGTACTTAAGATCGTTATTGTGTCTTGCCAGAGCTACGATCTCGTCCATGTAGTCCTTGCGTGTAGTCTTTAGTTCTTCTTCCAATTCGATGATCCTTTCCTTCGTCTTCTGCAACTCCAACATGTCATTGCACATTTGATTCTCCTGGCGTCGAATGTGCTGGTTTAACTCCTGGATGAAAGCTGCAATGGACCTATCCTTCTTGGTGCTGACGACGTCCCAGTTGTCATCTCGGCGTCCGCAAATCTGGTAGATGGTGTCCTTTAGATCTTCTTGATAGACTTCTCCAATGCGCCCCATGGTGATGTGAGCTGCCATGCTCTTTCCTGCACTCAAGTGGGTGCACTCAAAACACTATCTATTGGCTTGGTGATTGGGGCGAATGTCCTTCCCGAACGTGAGCATGAATCTTCCAGCGCTCCTCTTCAGCAGAGTGGCGTTGAAAGTCCGGTGAAGCTTGGTAATCCAATGTTCGTGTACTTAGTAACTTCCTTCAAGTGAAATCCAAAAGGTGTGCCTTCATCCGGTTGGGTGTACTTGATCTTCGCGTCCGTCATCCTAAAGAGAGTAGAAAAGATGAGGAGTTAGAAAGTGAGAAGAGAGAGTGATCTATGGCTTTAACTTAGTGGTCGTGTCCTCACGGTCGCAGGTGCTCGATACCATTCTCTCAGAGCGACCAGACCGAATGGATCTAGCGCCTCGTGCTCGGTGTCATCCCGGATCAAGAATGCCGACACCACACAAGATTTCAAGGATTTATAGCAGAGTAGCAATCACACACTTATTACATCGTTGTCCACAAGGAACTGAATACAAAATATGGCTTAAGGCCATCTAATGATAACAATGAAGGCTTGGAAGATAAGCGAGTCCATCAACTCCAACGGCATCACCGAGTATAGAACCACGACCTAACACCTTACTCATCGTTCGAAAAGTGCATAACGTGAAAAGTTGCAGCCCAAAACGGGTCAAGACATGGAATATGCCGCAATGTAACACATAAAGAGCAATGAATGAATAAGCCTATACTACATGCATATTTGGCTGGTGGTAAGGCTCTACGGTTACATTTGCATAAAGCTGATTTTTCCCTACATCAAAGGAATAATTTTATTTAACTATCATGGTGGTTGTTAAACATTGAAGATGGTTGACAGCATCCTCAATCCCAATTAAAAGGTACTCATCAAAACCCAATAACTTTT
Source organism: Aegilops longissima (assembly GCA_021605205.1). NCBI lineage: Eukaryota > Viridiplantae > Streptophyta > Magnoliopsida > Poales > Poaceae > Aegilops > Aegilops longissima. The sequence goes on along the minus strand of CM038680.1, from coordinate 504,722,403 downwards.
ATTTAGAAGTAACATGTTGAGATTCACATGATAATCAAGTACCGGATACTCAAATTGTCCATAACCGGGACACGGCTAATCATGATTAGTTTATACACTCTGCAGAGGTTTATGACTTTTCCCCATTAAGACTCGATCGCCTCCGCTTGGTTCTCGTGACTACATGGTGTTTGAGAAACGGATGACCGAGACATAGTCTTTCGTAAGCGCTTAGCACCTTACATGTGGGTAGACCGTATCAACCTATATCCCCTACATCAGCTAGCCTACCCGTAAGAGTTCGTGACGACTTAGTCAACTACGCCAGAGCCCATAATTGGCTTGTGGCTGCACACGGAAGTTTCCAGCTTGAATAATCTTATGATCCCTTAGAGCACGGGTGGCGGTCCAAGAAATACAGCAAGTCCTCGATAGAAACCAGTGCCTCAATCCACCCAGATGTGTGTTAGGTTGCCACCTTAGATAAACCATTAATTAACAATCTCACATCTGTCATGGATATTCACTCACCCAATCCACGCCTACTAGCATAGCATGGCATGAACAAGCAAACGAGAAGTAACTCCCAAGGTTTCATAAGTAAAACAGTATTAGGTACTACTCAATCTACTTCCCAAAACCCACAATTTAATTAGATCCTAATCATGCAAGTGTTTGAGGAATAGATCTAATGCATAAAACTGGGTATGAGAAGGGTATGATCAGTGTTACTTGCCTTGTCGATGATCCGCGTGTCCTAGAGATTCAAGTAACAAGCGGCGACCGGTGATCTAACGCAGACAAACAACAAGCATACAATAAGTACTCATCTAATGCACAGGAAATCTCGAATAAAAGATCTAACCAGAGAGTTCAACTTAAGAACCCTGGTGGCAAAAGATTCGAATCACAATAAACATCGAAAGTCGAAACTCGAGAGAGAACGTCTCGGTTTAGCGATCTGAAATTAGGTCAAAATTTCACAGTGGCAAAACTCTGTGAAAGTAGGGTAGTCGAACGGCGGTTTCATATTTAAACTCCAGCGCTTGAATCACCGATTCCGATAAACGAGCGAGAAATAAAACAGTTTTGAAAATCAGATCGAAATCAAATCGAAAATAACGGATTAATTCCGATTAAAAGAAAACGACGAACGAGTTAAAAGCTTAACGCTCGTTAATGTAACGTATCCAACGAACGCGTTCACTGAAACGAACGGTTCGGTGAACGTCCGTTAAATAAGAAAACCGAAAAAAACAAAACCAATCTAGGTTTTTAAAAAACCGAACATATTTTTAAAAAACCGGACGGTTCGGGAGAAAACCGAATCGAGGCGTGGCGGGCGGCTACTCTCGGCTCTTCACGGGCGAGGTCCGCGGGTCTCAGCGAGGCTCAATGGGTCGGGAGGCGAGGCGGCGGGGTTCCGGCGACGGCGGCGTGTTCGGCGACGAGGGCGGCGGCGTTGGAGGCGGCAATGGCGGCTCGGCTCGGTCTTGGGCAAGGGGGCGATGGGAGAGAGAGGGGCCGGGGGGCTATTTAAGAGGGGGGAGGGGGCGGTGGCTTGGGAGGGGCCAAGGGAGTCGGGGTCAGGCGGACTCGGGCGGCGGGCTGCTGCCCTCGAAGCGGGACTCGGCAAGGGCAAGGCCAAGGCTGGGAGACGAGGAGATGGGCGGGCGGCGGGCTGGGCTGGGCTGGCTGGCCTGGCTGGGCCTGGGCCTCGTGGGGGGGGGCGCTGTTTTTTTTTTTAAAATTTAAAACAAAACAAATAAAATAAATATCAAATGAACTCCAAATTAATTAAAACAAATTTTCTCCGACTCCTAAAAATGAATCGAACAAAATGAACTTTAAAAACAAAATACATGCAAAAAATATTTTTAAATGCTCATTTTGCCTAAGCAAAATAAATCTCCAAAACCCAAATTTGGTTTATTTATAATATCTTCATTTTTCCTAACTGTTTGGGAAAGTCATATTATTCCCTCTCAAGATATTTTTATAGGAAAAACTTTATGAAGATAATTTAAATAATCCAATGATCCTATTTTCAAAATTTGAGAGATCCCAAATATGAAAATTACGAAACTTCCAACTCTCTCCGAGGGTCCTTGAGTTGCGTGAAATTTCTAGGATCGGAAAAATGCGAGAAAATATGATATGCATGATGACCTAATGTATAACATTCCAAATTGAAAATTTGGGATGTTACACCGGCACATATGATATTTGTGACAACTCAAATACTTGCGATTGTATAAAAACAGATAAAAATTTTGAGGCTTCTGATTCGAATACGATCAGTAAACCGTTCCAAAGGGGTTAAGCTAAGATTCAAATACGATCATATAGCCCCCAGTGGAATTGGCGTTGCCGATCAAAGTGGGTATCGACAGCTATGTTCTCTTTGGTTCGAATATGACCTATGTTTGAACAGGAAGCCCCCAAATGACCTTAAAAGTTGTTTAAAGACGCTGATTCGAATATGATCCACATCGATTCCCAAAGGGGTTGAGCTATGAGTCGGATACGATCAAGAAGCCCCTAAGTAGGTTCAGCAGTTTGCTAATCAAAAGGGTATCGACAGCTATGTTCTCTTTGGTTCGAATACGACCTATGTTTGAACAGGAAGCCCCCAAGTGACCATATAAATTTTGGCATTGTGCCGATCAAGAGGGTATTGATAGCTATGCCCGATGAGCAGGAAGCCCCCAAGTGACCATAATAAAATAAGCCGTAAGACAGGATACCCATGTTTTGAACCGTGCATCATAGCAACAAGTTCCCTTTGGTAACCATTAATTTGTCTGAGATCTCGAACTTGCGAGAGATTAATTCTTTTGAACCGAAAATTCTTAAACCGGATATTGAGATCCTCAAAGCTTTGTAAGGGACAAATTTACCTTGATCCGGATGTTGAACCAATTTTGAGAGCTTCAAAGCTTTATGGAGAAAGATGTCTTGAGCTGTATTTTAAACCGAATCTTCATTTTGAACCGAAATTTTTCTCGACGCCCTTTAAATATTTGCCAAGAAAGCAAGAGCCTCTGTGGCCGGGTTATCTTCCTTCAATGACCCGGAGTTCTTGAATTCATTGAAACCGCTAATTTTGCCGAGCCATACCATTGTAGCCCCGAGTCTCAAGATGACTCAAGTGTTGGCTTGAGATTCTCCATATTTGACCATAGCGTAAGGTGTATATCATTGGCGTTGATAGCGCGATGTGAATCCACGAAGGTTGAGGTGATCTGCGGCGGGTTATAAATGATCCCGTATGAGCCGTGTCAGCAACTCGGCCAATGGCTCCTTCCAACTGGTTGTTTGAGGTTAACCAAACTGTAGTGGCGGTGACTTGTGCGCCTCCCGATTGAACCATCCAGTGCAGACGGCGGCTGATAATATATGATAACTTGCCTCCAATTTGTTGGAAGATAAAAACCGGGCTTCCCAAGTAGTGACTTGCTCATACTCAATGAACAGCTCATGCAGACAGGCGCGGCCCGGTGTGCTGATGTAGACCAGGCCGTGAGAGACGGACGGTAAAGACGATCGTAACATCAGAGGCGGCATAGACAGATGAACTGGCCGTGGCGTTGTAAGCCGGTGCGGACGGGCAAGTTGTCCTCCTCATTGTAAGCCGGCGTGGTCGCAAGAGACGGCCACGGCATTGTAAACCGGCGCGGTCGCGAGAGACGGCCACGGCATTGTAAGCTGGTGCGGGAGTCCGTTGAGTAACGACGACCACCTGTGCCAAAAGATGTTGGCGTGCCTCCATCTCCGCGGTATAATATCACTTTTTGTCATAAATAATTGCCCTGCATCAACAATATTGCAGTCCAAAACAAAGATAAACTGCTCTTTGACAAAAGATAATATGTACCAATAAAATATATTTTAGATGGATATCACCTGATGTGCCAGGCCGAAAATAATCCGCCATGGAATTGATGATCGCTAGGTGAAGTTGAAGTCGCTCACGGGTGAACCGGCCACATCGTGGTAAACCGATGCGGACGGGTGAGTCTGCCGCGACGTTTGTACACCGGTGCGAACGAGCAAGTTATCCTCCGCGTTGTAAGCCGGAGCGGATGCGTGAACCAGCGACGAAGGCGGACGGGCGAGTCGTCCGTGGCGTTGTAAGGTGGTGATGAGTTCTTGAAGGGGGAGCCGGCTGGCGCGTTGATGTAAATCGGACTGATTCGTTTTGAACGACAGACGAGCCATTCGATGAGTAACTTCCAATACATGCAACGGTAATTTAGCCATTCTCTTTTGTGCATGTAGTGGCGTACTGTTCCCGGACTGCGACGGTACCCGCGGGTCGATGATGGTGGCAGATCGCTCGGTGCGGATTCGACGGAAGCAGAAGGTGACTCAACGCAGCAGTGGTTTAAAGTACATCAGTGGCGTTAGCAAGGCCCAGGCCGGCTTACGGTGCAGCAGAGGTGGAGTAGTAGGCCTAGGGACTCGTAACATGCGATGATGCGTGTTTCTTTACTCCTTTGCCCTCACGTCTAAGATGTAGTAGCAGTGGCAACTTGATGGATTTGGCATGCGCTGAGGCACTCGTGAGGGCGGCTCGGAACAAGATTACAGCGGTTGTTCGACAACTCGGACGAGGCCAACTCAAGGCTAAAGCGGCAGCGGCTGGATGGCAGCCGCGGCAAATGGCGACCCAAACAGTGGCCGGCTTGGATGCGACGATGGACAGCAGCGGCCTCGACACGCGGCAGCGGGCACGGCGGTTCAGAGGCGCTGACTTGAAAGCGACATGAGTCCGCGGCTACCTCCAAACCCCCTCCGGGTCATGGTTGGTTTGACCGACTCGGTTAATGATTGAAGCTCCAAAAAGTCTGATTTGTACCACATGAGACAAAAGATCTATTCTTGCAAACCAGCCTTGACCACCACGTGAGAAGTCCCACTACTTTTTCAATTGATGGTAACCTGACGGGAAAACAGCAGCAGTGAAACCTTGTCATGTCACAGGAGCAGTGGTTGTACTGGTTGATTGAAAATCGCGTAATCACTGGTGGCCCCCTCGGGACTTGAATCCTGGCCGAATCAATGGTGGCCCCATATATGTGGAGGCGCAGAGGAGTAGGGGAACTCAGTGGATCCGGCCGTAACCTTGGAACGATTTTTCCGTATTGCACAACAGTTTGATTCCTTCGATCTCGGACTTAGCATCAATGCGGTTTCGACGGATCTGTCACGTCTGGCGGCTCAAACAATGGAACCCTAATCTCCTGATCTTCAAACTTTATACTGAGAACTCCAAATTTAATCATTGAAATTACTTGACCCGGGAGGCTTCTTGTATGATCATCCCCTGTCGGCTCTTCTTTTATCCTTCTAATGGCGAACTTCTCAATCCCTGAAAAGCTCCCTTCAAGAACTCATCACCACCGTGCGCAGGCCCCACAGTGGGCACCAACTATCGTCGATTTGTCACGGCAGATGTCCTTAGTGTCAGGACTTAGTCGCGAGGCCAACGCATCTATGTAGTAGCTTGAGAGGGGTTGATCGGGACGAGAGACGCGACACACAAGACAAGGATTTAGACAGCTTCGGGCCCCGGGAAACATCATCCGAAATAGCCCTACATGTTGTTTGTGGCTAGGTCTCATTATGCTCATGAGGGAGTCGCCGATAAGCGGCTCCCCTTTGTGTCTAGCCCTAGATATTGTTTCTTGTTGCTTGTCCCCCTTTTGGGGAGCCCTGCCCCTCCTTATATAAGTTAGAGGGGCGGGTTACATTTGGAGTCCTAGTAGGACTAGGACTAGTCTATCTTCTCTTACAAGTTAAATACAAGTCTGGGTCTTGCTTCCTCATAAAGGAAATATTTGTCATCCCTTTCCTCTTAAGCCAGCCCATCATAACGTGAGCCGGCCTTCTGGGCTTTGGGCCTTGTTGTCCGTCTGACCCGCCCGTCGGGTTACTAATGAGTCGCCAATACCGGGCGGGTTATCTGTGAATCGTCAAGCTCCAGGCGGTTCACCAGTGAGTCGCCATGCTCCAGCCGGGTCATACATCCGGCGGGTTACACCGCGGGGTATATCCCCGACATCTAACCTTTCTTGAACTCTATTGAAGTGCTGTCGGTTTTGTATATTATTTTGTCGGCGTGTTTATTTGCACTGGTGGCGATCTTTGATGCCCAGTGTATGTAATTTGTTGCCTGCTTGTGCTTTATTATCATAGTGGCGAACTTTGATGCCCAGTGGATGTAATATGCTGTAATTTCTTTATTGTATAGTCTAGGTTTTTTCTTATTCACGATGCTGCAGTTATTTTATCAGATATATATTCTCTTCGCGAAGAACCGCCAAACCGTAAAATTACGGTACATAATCGGGCCGTCATGCAATCTCGATGTATGATCCGCATCATGGGCCCCGCAAACCGCCCACTAGTAGATTCGGGCCTTTAATAGGCCGAGTAACCCATGTCTCTTTTCGCAAGAAAACTCAATGGGCTTTAGGAGGTCGAGAAGTAGGTTGGGCCCAAACGCGTCGAATAGCTCACGGCCGGCAGCAGCCCGAATGGACCCGATCCATGATTGTGCGAATCAAATCACGGGCTTTAATAGGCCAAAGTTGTCTCGGTCCTTGTTTGGCCCAATCAGATATCGGCGCGAAAGGTGCCGGATGCAAACCGGCCGTAGTTAGGCCCAACTATATGACAAAGCTTTTAACATGTCGAAATTAATATAGGGCCGAATGTTAAACGGGCCCTTAACAGTCAAACGAATATCGTGCCGAATTACTAAATGGGCCTTTAGCAAGTGGGCCCAAAAGCATAGCGCCCGATTAACGGGCCGAATCGATATGGGCCATAATTAAGCCCAAAGCTCTTAAAGGGTCGGACTGATCCGGGCCGTGATTTGGCCCGTAACGGGAGGCTTTTAACGGTCGGATCTCATATGGGCCATTATTAGGCCTTAACGTGGCAGGCCATTAATGGACCAGATCAAATATGGGCGCATTTGGCCCAAAACATGGCAGCCGATTAACGGCCAGCCTACTAGTGTCCTCAAAATCTTGTGGGTTTACAAATGGGCCGCCCATTAATGTCGGCGAAATTGTGGGTTTTATTTGGGTCGGCCCATTATGATCCGCAAGAATTTTGTGGGCCTTTACCGGCCGCCCATTATGGCACACAAAAATCAAGGGTTTTTACGGGCCGCCCCATTATGGCTCGTGAAATCTTGTGGGCTATTAGTCGGGCCAGCCCATTATGGTCCGCAAAATCTCGTGGGCCTTTAGCTGGGCCGCCCATTATGGTCCGCAAAATCTTGTGGGTTTTTAGGTGGGCCGCCCATTTAACTTGATGGGGCCGTGCCACGTGTCGACGTATCATAGGCGCCTTCTGTCCAATGAGTGGATGACATCTGTCCCAACGTTGAGCCGACACGTGTTTCCTCCAGCCAATGATGATTTTACACATGGAAAATCCCCATTGGTTGGGGCTGTTAACGGGTTATCGGATCCAAAACCCGACCTGATAGCTTAACGGCGTTTCGTTACGGTGGATGCCACGTGTCGGTCACCCTTGACGAAAGCACTTTTGTGGCGCGCGATTTATCGTCATGGAAGTGGACACTTCCGTGATGATAATTTTGAATGTCATGGAACACTTCTACGACAGCACAGGTATGACTACTCTTGATTATGTCATAAAATCGTCATGGATGTACATGCATGACAAAAAACGCGACCTACTATGACAAACATGTATCATCACGGAAGTGTATTTTTTTTGTAGTGCCCCTTCCTCCGTATATAAAGGGGGGAGGAGGAGAGGGTTGGCCAAGGGGGTGGCACGCCCTAGGAGGGGGAAACCTACTCCAAGTAGGTTTGCCCCTCCCTTTCCTAGTCCAAGAAGGAAGGGAAGGAAGGAGTGGGAGAGGGGAAAGGCAAGGGGGGCGTCGCCCCCCCTCCCCTTCCTTGCCCTATTCAGACTCAAGGGGAGATGGCACGCCTCTTGCCCTGGCCGGCCCCTCTCTCTCTCCACTAGGGCCCAACAAGGCCCATTAGTTCCCGGGGGGTTCCGGTAACCCCTGCACTCGATAAATGCCCAAACCTTCCGTAACCTTTCGGTGTCCAAACATAGTCGTCCAATATATTGATCTTTACGTCTCGACCATTTCGAGACTCCTCGTCATGTCCGTGATCACATCCGGGACTCCGAACAACCTTCGGTACATCAAAACACATAAACTCATAATATAACTGTCATCGAACTTCAAGCGTGTGGACCCTACGGGTTCGAGAACTATGTAGACATGACCGAGACACGTCTCCGGTCAATAACCAATAGCGGAACCTGGAAGCTCATATTGGCTCCCACATATTCTACGAAGATCTTTATCGGTCAAACCGCATAACAACATATGTTGTTCCCTTTGCCATCGGTATGTTACATGCCCGAGATTCGATCGTTGGTATCTCAATACCTAGTTCAATCTCGTTACCGGCAAATCTCTTTACTCGTTCCATAATACATCATCCCGCAACTAACTCATTAGTTGCAAGGCTTGCAAGGCTTATAGTGATGTGCATTACCGAGTGGGCCCAGAGATACCTCTCCGACAATCGGAGTGACAAGTCCCAATCTCGAAATACGCCAACCCAACAAGTACCTTTTGAGACACCTGTAGAGCACTTTTATAATCACCCAGTTACGTTGTGACATTTGGTAGCACACAAAGTGTTCCTCCGGTAAACGGGAGTTGCATAATCTCATAGTCATAGGAACATGTATAAGTCATGAAGAAAGCAATAGCAACATACTAAATGATCGAAGTGCTAAGCTAACGGAATGGGTTGTCAATCACATCATTCTCCTAATGATGTGATCCCGTTAATCAAATGACAACTTATGTCAATGGCTAGGAAACATAACCATCTTTGATCAACGAGCTAGTCAAGTAGAGGCATACTAGTGACACTCTGTTTGTCTATGTATTCGCACAAGTATTATGTTTCCAGTTAATACACTTTATTACTGCCTCTAGGGCATATTTCCTTCAATTATACTTCCCACGCCAAGTAAGGACCCTGTTGCCCACCTTGGTTACCACCGGGGCAAAATCTTTCGCATGGAGTGCGTCCGGGGATATGGGAAGGCCCAAGTATTTGAAAGGGAACTACCCTAACTTACAGTTAAGAAGGTGTGCCACCCGCATAGCTTCAGACTCGTCTACACTAGTAACTATAGCTTCACTCTTGGCGAAATTGATCTAAGACCCGACATCGCCTCGAAGCAGAGGAGAATAAATTTAAGATGGGTGAGGCAAGCATCATTCAGCTCAACCATAATGATAGTGTCATCCGCATACTGAAGGTGGGTGATCCCGTGGGGGAGGAGATTAGAGCTGGCCGGAGAGATGTGCCCATGAGAAGCTGCCCTGGAGAGCAAACGGGATAAGGCATCCGCTACGAAGTTAAACAAGATGGGCGAGGCCGGATCTCCCTGCCGAAGGCCCCTGCCATTGGCAAAAAACTTACTAACCTGACCATTAACAGAGATAGCAGTATGGACTCCCGAGACCAACTGCATGATTCTATGAACACAGTGCCCCTCAAACCCTTTAGCCAACGGGACCCTCCGCAAGAAAGGCCATCTCACCGAGTCGTAAGCCTTCTCAAAATCAAGTTTAAGAATCACCTCTTTAGACTTACGAACTTTAAGGTCATGCACAATTTCATGCAGGCAAAGAACCCCATCCAAGATGAAACGGCCTTTAATAAAGGCCGATTGAAAAGGACTAATGGTACGATGGGCAATGGGGGAGAGGCGCGTAGCGAGCCCTTTGGCTGGAAATTTGGCAAAATTATTGATGAGGGCAATAGGCCTAAATTGCGAGATCAGGTCAGCACCCTTGACTTCAGGAATAAGAGAGATGACAGCATAGTTAAGGCGAGACATATCCACAGTCCCCAGCCAGAAGCCTTGGATGATCTTGTAAACGAGGACCTGCAACTACAGCCATAACTTCTTAAAGGAAGGGATCAAAAAACCATCAGGCCCAGATGCAGCATTCGGATTAGCCGAACTTATCACCTGCCAAATTTCCTCATCAGTTAAAGGGACCATCAATCCCAAGTTCTCATCCGAAGAGATCTTACAACCAGCATCCCAGAAGTCAGAGGAGAGAGCGAGCCCAGGATCCGGCTTAGAGCCGAGAAGATTAGAATAGAACTCGACAATGTGGTTAAGAATGATAGACTGATCCGAGGTCCTGACACCATCAATGATAAGACTGTCAATGAGACATCTCCGGCGCCTACCATTTGCGATTGCAAAGAAATAAGCCGTCATCGCATCACCCTTCAGGGTCCAATTAAGAGCGTTGCGTTGATGCCAGTAGATCTCTGACTGCTTATGCAACTGCATCAAAGCATCTTCCAGGGAATAACAAGTGGCCCATTGAGACGCAGAGAGCCCAGACAGGTCCGCAGCGAGGTCCAGATCCCAGAGTTGGGATTCAAGAGCCTCTTTATCCCTATGATGATCAGCGGCCCAATTACGAGACCATCCCCTCAAGAATTTACTAAGCTCATAGGACATCTTATGCCAGTCATCCAAGGGGCCAAAGGAGCGGCGAGGGGAGGAAAGAAGATTAGAAATTTTGGAAGCCAACATCTCACAGAAACCCTGCACAACAAGCCAGGATGCGTCAAATTGGAAGCGGGAAGGAGACGCACAAGAAAGCAGGCCCACATCCACGATGAGGGGAGCATGATCGCAGCCCACCGCAGGCCTGGCTTTCAACACCGCACGAGGGAAAAGCAAATCCCACCACTCACAAACAAAGACCCGATCCAGCACCGACCGAACAGGGAAGGATTGATGGTTAGACCAGGTAAACCGCGCCCCCACCCTAGGGAGTTCACGGAGCGCGCAGTTACTGATGAACTCATAAAAAGAGTTGGCAAGGGGCCATGAGAAATTAATGCTATTTTTATTCACCGGGGAGCGAAACAGATTGAAGTCACCACCAATTAGAAGAGGAATATCACAGGATTCAATCTTAGTAGAGAGCTCATCCAGAAACAGAGAGGCAAGGGAGTGATCAGCGGGGCCATAAACCACCATAAATTCCCATAACTTGTTTAGCTGACGATGATGAACCACACAGCTCGCCCAAAAAATGCCATGATCAAAGGCAATGAAATCAAACACATCACGTTTAGACCCTATGAAGATGCCCCCCGAGTGGCCCGACGCAGGGAGAAAGTGCCAGTCGAACCTATCCATGCCAGCCACAGCAGATAGTTCAGGAGGGGAAAAGGATTCCTTAAACATTTCAACAAGACCTAAAATATCAATATGCTCACCACAGACCAGGTCATGAATCTGGTCTCGACGCCCCCTAGCGCCAAAACCTTTAACATTCCAGAAGAGGGCTTTCATTTATAGGAAAGATTTTTAATGCGGAGGCTCGATCTGCACGGAGCCAAGCAAGGCTTAGAGCGCTTGGACTGGCCTCTCTTGACTTGAGTGGAAGGTGGAGGCGGCTGGCCACAACCAATTGTCGCTCCACCCTCCCAGAACGAACTGGCCTCAGCAGTCCGCAACACAGCCGCGACCTCCATGGCCTTGGCAATCGCCGCCTGGGCAGCCTCGTTAGCCCTAATGATAGAAAGGAGACGAGAGGGAGAACCCATCCCCAATGCAACTGACACCCCAATATCAGACATAACATGAAGCAAGTGATCATCCGAAAGCGAAGGCAAAACAAGACGAATAGGGGAAGCAGGGGGAGGGGAATGAACGGACGAACCTGAAGGAGGAAGATCCTTGGCCGCAGCACGCCTCTCAGCCCTCACCGCCACCGAAACACCAGAGTCACGCACGAGCCGGCCCTTGCGCGCCGTAGACGCCGGGGAGCACAGCGACGGAGAGCACCGCATAGGCGACGCCGGACCCGGGCGAGATCCCACAGATCCCAGGTCCTTATCCAGACGGCGAGCCAGACCAGCCACAGAATGCTTGGAGCCATAAGAAGCCCTACTCTTAGCAGAGAATTTCCGAACCGACGACTTCTTCTTCTTCTTAGGTATATGCTCGGTGGAACGCGGGGGGAGCAGGTAGGTCCTCGATCCCAGAGAAGGAGGGAGACAGCGGACGAGCAGGCACGTTGGAGCAAACGCCAGAGAAAGGCGTGCCCTTGTTAGCAGCAGTCACACGAGGAGCCAAATCATCCTTCTGAGGGTTAGCAGCCGGGGCATTATCCTTGAGCATCTCCTGTTCATCAGGCTCCAACTTATCCCATTCAGACTGAGTAAAACGGGGATCCGAGCCACCACTAGGGTTCTGCCCGCCAGCCGAGCTGTCCCCCTGCTTATCATCACGAACCGACGACTTGGGAGGAGGAGGCGGAGGAGGGACCTGGAAGTCAGCACCCTCGACCCGGACACGAAGACGCACACCATCAGGAGAAGGGAAAACGTCCACCGCACCATGAACACAGACAGGGCCAATGCACCACACATTGAGACGAACCGGACCCACCTTGCCCAAAGATTCCGCATCAACTTCCACGGGCTTGCCAATTAGATTCCCAAAGGCCATCATGAACTCAGCAGAGCGTAAACCAACTGGCACGTCATCCACTAACACCCAGATCTTAGACAGAGGGCCAACCGCCTTCGCTCCACAAGTAGCCGCTTTGACTGACACCACCAATTGGTTTAGAGGAAGAGTAAAGCTAGTACACGAAGAGATCATCCTTAGACACTCCTTGGAAGGAAAAACCACAGCAAACTCAAATTTTGACAGCTGCCGCACCTGCCAGTCCCAACTCCCATCATCCCAAATCTTCAAACCATCCAGGAGGATTTAAGGTGAAATCGACTGACCACAGACGGTAATGATGGCCACATTAGAGAGAGACGGCGCCGCCATTACCACAGGCACATCAGAGTCCAAAGCAAAGAAGGAGCAGCCTGGCAGTCCCATCCCAAACTGAATGAAGGAAGGGCTCTTGGACCGATTGCGGCAGTCCACCATCAGGTGACCATCCGAGCGACATATGAGGCAAAAGGATGGATTGGTGCACCTGGACTGGAAGTGGCCCGGATGATGACAGGCGAAGCAGGTCAGAGATGGGGAGGGGCTTGAGGCAGCAGGGTGCTGGCGGGGAGGGGGAGGCGGAGGCAGGATACCATCACCAAGGCCAGCAGAAGAAGCACCCGGACCAGAAGCAGGAGCACGACGATCCCTAACCATTGAGTAAGAAGCCCCAGGACCGAAACACGGGCCCGAGCGGGAGGTAGCACCAGCCGCGAACGAGCGAGGAGGCGGCCGCAGCGGGGGCACCGGACCCCTGGCCGGAGCCGGATGCGGTGCCGACGAGGAGGAACCACCAGCAGCCGAGGCAGCAGCCGCCTCCCAAGGATCCGGACCCGACGCCGCCGCACCACCAGATCCAGGGAGCGCCGAGCCAGATCTAGCAGCCGAGCGCTCCTGCTCGTCACGCTGGAGCCACTTCGGCCCAGCCGCCCAGCCTCGCGCTCGCGCGAAACCTCGCGCGCAACCGGCTCAGCCTCCAGCTTCGACCAAGCTCCGCTTCATACGCCAGATCGACTCTGTTGCCCGGCGAACCTTCACGCGCACGCTTGCTACCCGAGAGGGCCTCGGAGGAAGACCCCCTGGACTTGTCCATGGCGAGCGCTTCCACGAAGGAGAGGTGGAGAGGAGGAGGGGAGAGGATGGATCTGGAGAAATGGCGGATAGGGCGACGGGCTCTGCGAATGTCAGCGGCGGAAGCCAGAAACCCTAGGAGGGGGGAAGGGAACCGCGCCGCACCCATAAGTAGCCAAGGCTGGCCAGGCCACACTGGGTCGGAGCGGAACAATGGGCCGGGGGAGGGGGACACTCGGGACAGAGGCCACAACCAGCTGTCCCGGGGCCACAGAAGTGAGGGAGGGGACGCCCGAGAGGGCAGAACCGAGGCCCAGCGGCCCAACCCGAACAGACTGGGACCGCTAAGTTTAATCTGCCCACGGGGGCCCATCACCCCCGCAGGACACGACCGATCTAGGGTTTGGCCAGCAGCCGCCCCCGCGTCCGCCGGCGAAGCCGCCGCCGAGGGCACCAATCCTAGCCAGAGAGGAGAAGGAAGATCAACACCAGCAGCCGACGACCCCGAAGCGCACGGCACCACCGCACCAGTTGTTTATGAAACTTTGTGAGAACTCTCTAAGATTTTAGACAGAAAGGTTTCGCCCAGTTTTATATACAAATATAAATGATGACTTCACATTTGTGCAGCTAGGTTTTCTATATGTTTTTATATGTGTCATTTGGAGTTTTGACACGCTCTTCAATACACAACTTTTATCTATTTTTTTTGCATTAGCTTATTGTATAAAGTTGTAAAATACCATCAAAATATCCTTGCTAAATGTTATTATTTTTGCTTGACCTATAGAAAATACATTTTACATCAATCGGTATGTTGACACGAGAACCAACACTACTACTACAGAACACCGCTTCTCAAACAGATTGTATCTTATGTATCTAATCCAGTCGCAGAAGTACAGATTGTTAGAAGCAATAAAACAAAATTTGGCAGAAGTATCAAACATCGTCACAGGTAGAACCGTTTTGTGGATGTACAAGAAGAATGAAGAGCCTATGCTTTTGCGAACACGACCATGCAGTAAATTTCGGATTCCTTAGGTGATCACCTGATCGGAACCATCGATTTCTCTTTGGAGAGTGCAAGAACAAACGATGAACATCTGGATGAAGTTGGAGAAGAGATGTTTTCTAGTTTGTGATATATTTCATTGAATTGTTTTCTAGCTTGTGATAGATTTTGGTTTTGTCATAGAGATGTTTTTTTTTTTTACAATTCAGTTTGAGACATCCATTGAATTGTTTTCTAGTTTGTGGAACTTGTATGTACTGTAATGTATTTATGCAAGTCGGCGTCTATTTTTTAGTATATATCCTTAACTATCTTAGTAGAATGCTCTAGAGCGTCCATGCTGCGATGACTAGTGTATATAAGGTAAACAAAAAACTCAGTGTATAACCATCTATCTGTTGTGCAAAAAACCTAGAGCCTTGGCACCGAGTAGTCATGGCAACAGCCGGTTGTTCAATCTGTAGTCATGGCGATACGGATTTTTCCTAAGAAATCCATGCACTACGTAGGAGTGTCTGTGTTGGTAGAAAAAAGAACCCATCGTCTTCAGGTGAAAACACTAGAGCCTTGGCACAGAGCAACCAGTTGTGACAGCAGCCACTTGCTTGATATGTAGGGTTCTAACCCTATTTTTGAATATGTCACGGGAGAGTTCTAATTCACCAATATTTCTATACCAGTTATTTAGAACACTCATATTTTTCGATCAATTAACAGCATGACCTATCAGTTACTGTGCCAAAGTACAAACTTAAGAGCCTTCAGATCTAGATCTACGAGCATTTCAGCACCAAGTTTCCACAATCAACGAATGAAAAACAGTCAAGTCTGAATCATGTACACTTTGCACAACACCGTTCATCCATGGCCCAAGCAGTTCAGCAAACAATGTAAACACAGTTTATTTGAAACAGGTAACAGAATACGTTCATATAGCTACACATAATAACAAGCCAGAAGATTCACTAGATACTGCGGCACGCCCAATGTCGAAGATGCAAGACACGAGTAGCTTCCAAGCACGCACATCACCAGAAACAGCAGCAGCACTCCTCAAGACAGCAGCAGCAGCATAGAGCGGCTAACCTGCAAAAGGAAACGCAAGGTTAATGCGATGAAAAACAGGAAAATAGAATGAAAATACCGGGTGTCTTGTGCAAAAAAATGCTCATCCATTGAATTATGCATCTATACACATCTTTGTTGAACAAAAAATCTGTATCAAGACATCATCCTGTGTAGTATGAATTGACATTCCCGTATGGTGCAAGTCTTAAACCCCGAAAATACATTGATTAAGGCATGTAGACTTTCAGCTAGGGATTGCCTTACATAAAAAAGGACAGACCCAGTGCATAGAAGCTCCCAGAGGGAGGGGTTATAGGAACCTAGTCTTACCCCTGCAAAGTGCAATGCAGAGAGGCTGGTTCGAACCCAGGACCTCTTGGCACAAGCGGGGAGGACTTCACCACTGCGCCAAGCCTGCCCTCAGTGATTACCTTACATCTACTTAATAATTTAAAGACTGATTAAGTGTATAGTATTATTTTGTATGAAATGAAAACTCTTCGCTAGTCCACAGGTTCAAGGCTTGGTGCCCAAAATGACGTGTGCAGCTATCAGTCATCCTACAGGTGCTTGCATAACACACTAACAGTTTTTTTTTTCCTTTTGGGTTCAGCCAACAGGTAGTACATTCAAACAAGTTAATTATAGGCACTTCTCAAGGGATGTATTTTGGGTGGACACAAAGCATTGATGAACATGAGCATCTATTGGTTATTCCAGATAGCCGCTGTCTAAGGTCAATGACTATCTGCAACTCTGCATCAGGCAACAGTGTGCACTAGTCTAGCAGACGTATCCTACCTCTTTTAGATGTCGATTTAGAGTGCATAATAAATGCAGTGTTCCAAAGATGTGCAAACAATATGTCAGCTAACCATGATAAACTATGGATTTAACGACATTGATAAATCAAATATCACACGGTCAACAAAAAACTTTACGGGCTCCTGCTACAGCGTGGAATCATCTCGAAGCTGTGTATTACTAAATGTTTCAATATGGAGGCAAATGCACACCAGCATATATCTGTGGTTCTGTATAATATCACTTCTACACAATGCTTTGTTTCTTAGGTGCTAGTAGATACACGACTTTTCAGTGTGAAGTTTTTGTTTAGGCAACAACTACTGAATTATTTATTTACTACACAAATTCAGCCAGCACGGGGAAATTAATCTCTGGATGATGTATTCGCGATTCAGACATACTTTAGTTTTGAATATGTAAACTTTTTCACAAGGAACCAACCAAGCACCTTTCAAAAAGACACCAAAGAGCTAGCTCCAGAAAAACTAAGCATAATCTGATGATCTAAGTTCTCAACAATGAGTCCTAAGTTCGTCGTAAAGAAAAACCACATTATTGATGCAACCTAAACAAGAATTTAACCACAGCCAGCAACACATCCGAATCACATGCCCAAAATTCATGATACATATTGAGAGAGAAGGACTGAATTAGCATTACCATCCTTTGAGGAAGCCAAGGCAGCAGTCATCATCGTTGTGGTGGTGGTGGTGGTGATGACCATGGTGGTGGTGGTGGTCGTCGGCGTGGTGGTCATGGTGGTGGTGGCCGTGGTGGTGATGGCCACCATGCGGCGGCGGCGGCGGGTAGTAGTAGGGAGGCGGCTGCTGCGGCTGCCCCTGGCTGAAGTAGCCCTGGTACCCCGGCGGCGGCGGCGGCTGCTGCTGCTGCGGCGGGTAGTACGGGCCCTGCTGCCCGCCGGCCGGCGGCGGGTACACCGGCGAATAGCCTGCAGGCCGCGCGGAACAAAAACACAGATCAGACCATGGCAGACCCTACCCAACAACACACGCTCCCCAATCGATCGAGGAAGATGACGCGTCGGTGCCGATTTGGGGAGGGTTTGGGGGGAGTTCGCGGGAGATGAACGGGGGGCGGGGCGGGGACTTGCCTGGCGGCGGGTAGGACTCCTGCGGAGGGACCTGCTGGTAGCTCATCCTCTCTCGGCGTCGGTGGCGTCGGCGGCGGAGCCGATCCCTTTCTCCTCGTGATCTACGGCGGGCGGACGGGGTCGTCTGGTTGACGCCGGGACGGAGGAAAGACGAGACGAGAAGCAAACCGCACGGGGTTCTCGCCGCGGCCCAGCGACTTCCTTCCGCTTCCCGTGGGTTCTATTGCTATATAATGTTTACCACGGCAACTAACCAACAAAGCTGGAATAGCTCAGTTGGCTAGAGCGTGTGGCTGTTAACCACAAGGTCGGAGGTTCGAGCCCTCCTTCTAGCGATTTTTGTTTTGGATTTAAATAAAAACTTTTTCCCTTTTGCCATCACTTTAAATGTCGTTTTAATCAAAACTATTGTTTTACCATCACATGACATGTCGTTCTTTTATTGCCCGTGTCATTTTTCACTTTCACATGACACAATGTTTCATTTTCATTCAATTTTCCCATCACATGAGATGTCGTTTTCGTCCAAACTATTTTTATTGCCATGACGTGTCGTTTTTGTTTAAAAATATTGCCCGTATCATTTCTATTAAAAGTACTACTTGGCCTTTTCTGAACCTTGTACTTGGGTCGATGAACCCTCTATCTTCCTTTTGAATGCTCTTATAAACTATGAACTTTCATTGGGAATGAATAAATGAGCCTGAGGTCTTTCCTTGCAAAAAAAAGTACTGCTTGGCCTTTTATCACGTGAAACCATAATTAAAGCTTAAATCCTTGGTAAAGAAATGATAACCCACTTTAAAGACACATATATGACACCAAAACATAGAGTTGAATTCTTGATTGGCTCCTTGTAAGCGCAAAAAAAACTTGACTGCCTGGTCGTTTCTCATTTTCTACTAAAGGTTGGTTCTCGATCAAACGAAAGTATGCACATGGGACTCCCGTGGTGAGGGTTTCTCTTCTCCTCTCGCGATTGCAGTGTCCAAGGCACTCATCCCCTCCAAGCTTAGCAAACCCGTTAATACACCTGCACTCTACTTGCCACTCTGGCCAGTAGTTTAGCCACTCGGGTGCTAGTAATTTAGCCACTCGGGCGGCCAGTAGTGTAGCCACTTGGGCGGCCAATGGCGGAGAAGGGGATCCCGGTGCATCAGCTCTGGACAGTAGTTTAGGTTAGGGTTCTTTCTCTCAAGGAGCGGTGTTCAGCGGATTGTGGCGATTCATCTTCGAGTTGGTCTTCCAAGCGCCAGTCCTCCTTGAGTTTGCCTGTCATGGATAAGTCGGCGGAGCTCCGACATAGATTCATGTCGTCTTCTTTGGACAGTGAGGTAAGGGTTTCTCGCCGTGCGCGACTGATGACGAGATTTAGTGTCAAGTGCTTTAGATCGATTCAAGGGTTTAATGGTGAACGATTGTAGCCCTGGGGTGCTGATCTTTACGGGCACGTGCACGAAGACTTCTTGTGTGACATCGACAAGGTCAAGCCGACTCTGATAGGGGAATAGAGATAGTTGTGCGTCGCCGGCTCTTTCTGACGGTGGTAGTGGTCGTTCAATGACCTCTAAAAATAAATCTGGGTCCTTTTTCGAAAATAAAACCTGAAGGTTGGTTTTGAAATCCTGTCCTACCAAACAGTGACACTACCCTACTACTCCCTCCGTTCGGAATTACTTGTCTCGGAAATGGATGTATTTAGAACTAAAATACGTCTAGATACATCCATTTCTACGACAAGTAATTCCGAACGGAGGGAGTACATACTACTCCCTCCGTACTAATTGAACTGCTAAAACGACATATATTATGATGCAGAGGTTGTAAAACAGTTTGATTCCCTTAAATACGTGCGCTTCGTAAGCACCTATGTGCATCTGGAGTGGAGTGTGCTGCCTGGTGCAGGAATGGTCGTCAGTAGTCAGGCCATGGCTTGATGATCGCTCGAACGGCTTCTGCTGCATGCGTGAAGGAAAATAGGAATTTAACCGATCAAACGGCAGAGTGAATGAAACAAAGAAAAAGAACAACAAGAGTGGCTGCAGCCTGCTGCATGCGCGAACAGATTAAGATCTCGACCGATCAAGCTCCATATATAATGAAGCAAAGAATAGAAGGGCAAGAGCGAAATTGATCAGGTGAGTGATTACCTGGTTTGGCGCTAGGCATCTTGTGGGTTTTCATCTGGCTGGTATCGCTAATGGAACTGGGAGCCATGATTGATCTTCCCATAAAAAAGAAGTAAACAAAGAACAATTACCCAGTTGTGATGAATGAATTGAGTAAGAAAAGAGATGAGAGGCTGACATGGAAGATAAGGGCCACTCGGGCTAGCCAAGGAGACTGCCTGTTGTACATAGTGAGAAATCACATATATACATGCAGAGATGTAAGTGTAATCGATAAGCTATATATCCACAGGCAAGTCATCCTTGGCTACCAGAAGAAGCCCTTACCACCATGCAAGGCCCCTCTCACTAGATCTTGATCTTTTTTTTTCTTCTTCTTCTTCTTCTTCGCGTCTCTCTCTCTCTCTCTCTCTACATGGCAATTGGAGACTTTCCTCATTCGGCCAGGATGCGTGCCCCATTTGTAGCACCTTAAAGTGGCAAAGCGTCGCTGAGCAGAATATTGCCGATGCAGGCAAAGCAACGGGTCCAGATCTTCCCCTCATTTGGAAAATATTCCGAGAATCCGGTCGCCGTGGCCGTATAATTTGTGCGGCCCGTGCTGCCCGAAGATCGCATCTCTGCTGCTGCAACTTGGCGGGTGTAGGCCGGCCGCGTTGACAGTGGAGAATGGGATTTTGACGGAACCTCGATGATGATGTGAGAATAAACGCACTTGTATAATGCAATGCGTACAGCTGAGCCGAACCTGGTCACTTGCATGGGCAAAGCTATGGAGGGACGCCACGATCCGATCTTATCGTCTTAATCATGTGCTTTAGCACACAAACTGTGCTGCGGGCAGTACTGAGTACAGACAGCATGCATATATCTTTGCTTTTCTGCTGCCTGATGCTCGATGCTCGGCCACTAGATGACACTTGTGCACGACGAGTCGTCACGAGTGACCTCAATTGCTCCGGCTTTTGAGTTTTTCTTTTTTCTTTAGTTAAGCCCATAGTAGCATGTCGGCAGCAGCCTTGCACTTGCCGTTTCTGGATAATCATTTCATTGGAACCAGAATAGTACTCCCTCCGTTTCAAATTTAGAACGGAGGGAGTATTCTTTACGGCGGTAGTATCCACCATATACAATGCAAGGTGCTTAGGGAAGATACTTAGAGAAATAAATTAGGTTTTTTCAAGCATCGGTGTTTATTTATACAGGTTGACACTTAATTAGGCACCTCTCCGGTAGAGATAAACACTGGTGCTAAAGAAAACTCAATTTATTTTACTAAACACATTTCTAAGCGTCTTGCATTGTACAAGGCCTGTCATTAGCCATCTAGTTTCGAATCGGCAGCGGCGGCGTGGAGGGCCTAGTGGACAAGTCGGCGGCATGCATGCTATGGCCCCCGGTCAGATCTGATCTGGCCGATGCGGCCTGCGCGCTATGCGGCGGCAGAGATCGGTGGAGGCATGTGCACACGTTGCTAGACGGGGGTTCGTCGAGCAGATCCAGGTGAAAACATTGCTCTCGGCTAGTTGCCAAGGTCGGCGATGGCGGCGCTCTTTTGTATCGTTCCTTTTCTGAATGCATCGACGTGGAGAAGCTCCGCACTTCTATTTGCTACCTTCGGGGGAAACCCTAGATCAGTTGATAGGATGACGGGCGGCGCTCTTGTGTCGTTCCCCCCTTGGGGGCGTCATTCTTGGAGGTGTGCATTGGCTCGAGGGAGCAGTGGACGGTTTCTGCGGTGGAGCGGCGTTTCAGGTGACATATCGATGGTGTGGAGTGATACGTCTCCGTCGTATCTACTTTTCCAAACACTTTTGCCCTTGTTTTGGACTCTAACATATATGATTTGAATGGAACTAACTCGGAATGGCGCTGTTTTCAGCAGAATTGCCATGATGTTGTTTTATGTGCAGAAAACAAAAGTTCTCGGAATGACCTGAAACTCCACGGAATATCTTAGAATAAAAAATACTCGCCATAGATGAAGACCAGGAGCCCACACCTGTCCACGAGGTGGGGCGCGCCCCCGGGCGCGCCTCTACCTCGTGGGCCCCTCGACACCTTTCGACGCCAACTCCAACTCTATATATTGGCTTTGGGAGAAAAAAATCAGGAGAAGAAATCATCGCGTTTTATGATACGGAGCCGCCGCCAAGCCCTAAAACCTCTCGGGAGGGCTGATCTCGAGTCCGCTCGGGCTCCGGAGAAGGGATTCGTCATTGTCGTCATCATCAACCATACTCCATCACCAATTTCATGATGCTCACCGCCCGCGTGAGTAATTCCATCGTAGGCTTGCTGGACAGTGATGGGTTGGATGAGATTTATCATGTAATCGAGTTAGTTTTGTTAGGGTTTGATCCTAGTATCCACTATATTCTCGAGATTGTTGTTGCTATGACTTTGCTATGCTTAATGCTTGTCACTAGGGCCCGAAAGTGCCATGAATTCAGATCTGAACCTATTATGTTTTCATGAATATATGTGTGTTCTTCATCCTATCTTGCAAGTCTATAGTCACCTATTATGTGTTATGATCCGACAACCTCAAGTGACAATAATCGAGATACTTTCGGTGATGACCATAGTTTGAGGAGTTCATGTATTCACTATGTGCTAATGCTTTGTTCCGGTTCTCTATTAAAAGGAGGCATTAATATCCCTTAGTTTCAATAGGACCCGCTGCCACGGGAGGGTAGGACAAAAGATGTCATGCAAGTTCTTTTCCATAAGCACGTATGACTATATTCGAATACATGTCTACATTACATTGATGAATTGGAGCTAGTTCTGTGTCACCCTATGTTATGATGTTACATGACGAACCGCATCCGCATAATTATCCATCATCGATCCGGTGCCTCACGAGATTTCCATATACTGGTTCTCGCTTATTTACTTTCCCATTGTTACTGTTACAATCACTACAAAATACCAAAAATATTATTTTTGTTGTCTTTACTTTTGTTACCGTTACCACCACTATCATATTTCTTTGCTACTAAACACTTTGTTGCAGATACTAAGTTTCCAGGTGTGGTTGAATTGACAACTCAGCTGCTAATACTTGAGAATATTCTTTGGCTCCCCTTGTGTCGAATCAATAAATTTGGGTTGAATACTCTACACTCGAAAACTGTTGCGATCCCCTATACTTGTGGGTTATCAAGACCTTTTTCGGCGCCGTTGTCGGGAGCATAGCTCTATTCTTTGAGTCACTTGGGATTTATATCTGTTGGACACTATGAAGAACTTGAAAGGCGCTAAGACAAAATTTATCCCTCAACTACGGAGGAGGTAAGGAACTGCCATCTAGCTCGCACTTGATTCACCTTCTGTTATGAATAAGCTAGCGACACCTAAACCTGCTTCGCTATTCGTTCCGATATGTCGCATGTTATTGATGATGCCACTCGCTATGCATGATACTTATGATGAAACTACTTCTATGCTTGATACTACTGTGCCCCTTGGTGAATTTCTAGATGAACAAATTCCTAGGGCTGGAGAGAAAGAAATTATTGAATCTGAATACGATGATGAAAGTGATGATGAAAATATGCATGTTATTCCTAAGGGTTATGTTTTTGATATGGAATCTTCTGCAGCTATTTTTGCCTGTCAGGATAGATACGAACTTAAGAGGCTGCTAGTTAAATGGAACAAAGAATCTCTTAGGACAGAATCAAACCTGACCCTGCTTTTGCTATTTCACCTATCTGTGTTCCTGAGAAGGATTATGAATTTTCTGTTGATCCAGATATAATTACTTTGGTCGAATCTGATCCTTTTTATGGCTATGAATCTAAAACTGTTGTGGCACATCTTACTAAGTTGAATGATATAGCCGCCCTGTTTACTAATGATGAGAGATCGCGCTACTTTTATATACTCAAAATATTTCCGTTCTCATTAAAGGGTGATGCTAAGATATGGTTTAATTCACTTGATCCTGGTTGTGTGCGTAGTCCCGTGATATGATTTATTACTTCTCGCTAAATATTTCCTGCTCATAAGAAACAAGCTGCTTTGAGGGAAATATACAACTTCGTGCAAATTAAAGAAGAGAGTCTCCCACAAGCTTGGGGGAGGCTTCTCAAGTTACTTAATGCTTTGCCTGATCACCCTCTTAAGAAACCTAAAATACTTGATATCTTTTATAATGGACTAACCGATGCTTCCAGAGATTACCTGGATAGTTGTGTTGGTTCTCTTTTCAGGGAAAGAACACCGGACGAAGCTAAAATTTTATTGAATAATATGTTGACAAATGAAAATAATTGGGCACCTCCTGAGCCAACTCCCGAGCCAGCTCCTGAGCCAATTACTTAGCCTATTCCTAAACCAACTCCGAAGAAGAGAGGTGTTCTATTTCTCAGTCCTGAAGATATGCAAGAGGCAAAGAAATCTATGAAAGAAAAAGGTATTGAAGCTGAAGATATTAAGAATTTACCTCCTATTGAAGAAATACATGGTGTTAATCTACCGCCTGTTGAAGAAACATATGATCTTGATCCATTACCTATTGAAGAGCCTCCTGATCCCGATAACCCGACACAGGTAGTAAAGGTAAATTCTCTTTATAGATTTGATGAAGGTGATATTCCTCATTATAAGTCTGCTAGGCAATGCTTCGATGAGTTTGATAATTTTATTGTCAAACAAGATAATTTTAATGCTTATTTCGGTAGACAGTTGAAATATGATTCCAATATGATTAAATACTTGGGTGATTATATGGCTAATATTAGAGGTGAACTTAAACTTGTTAGCAACATGCTTCTATGGTTACCACTCAAGTAGAACAAGTACTTAAAGCTCAGAAATAAGTGCTTGATGAAATGGATAGTAAGAAAAATGATTATGCTGTTAGAGTGGCTACTAGAACTGGTAGAATGACGCAGGAACCTTTGTATCCTGAAGGCCACCCTAAGAGAATCGAGCAAGATTCTCAGAGAGATAATATTGATGCACCTAGTTCTTCTAAAAGGAAGAAAAAGAAAAATGATAGGACTTTGCAAACTTCTAGTGAACCTATTGTTGAACCACCTGAGAATCCAAATGATATCTCTATGTCCGATGCTGAAACACAATCTGGTAATGAACATGAACCTAGTGAAAATGTTAATGATGATGTTCATGATGAAGCTCAACCTAGTAATGATAATGATGTAGAAGTTGAACCTGTTGTTGATCTTGATAACCCACAATCAAAGAATCAACGTTATGATAAAAGAGACTTTGTTGCTAGGAAACATGGTAAAGAAAGGGAACCATGGGTTCAGAAACCCATGCCCTTTCCTCCGAAACCATCCAAGAAAAAGGATGATGGGGATTTTGAGCGCTTTGCTGAAATGATTAGACCCATCTTTCTGCGTATGCAATTGACTGATATGCTCAAAATGAATCCTTATGCTAAATATATGAAAGATATTGTTACCAATAAGAGAAAGATACCGGAAGCTGAAATTTCCACCATGCTTGCTAATTATACTTTTAAGGGTGGAATACCAAAGAAACTTGGAGATCCAGGGGTACCTACTATACCATGCTCCATTAAGAGAAATTATGTTAAAACTGCTTTATGTGATCTTGGAGCCGGTGTTATGCCTCTCTCTTTATATCGTAGACTTTACTTGAATAAGTTGACACCTACTGAAATACCTTTGCAAATGGCTGATAAATCAACTGCTATACCTGTCGGTATTTGTGAGGATGTGCCTGTTGTGGTTGCAAATGTTACTATTTTAACGGACTTTGTTATTCTTGATATTCCCGAGGACGATAATATGTCTATTATTCTTGGAAGACCTTTCCTTAATACTGCAGGGGCTGTTATTGATTGCAACAAAGGCAATGTCACTTTTCATGTTATGGTAATGAGCATACGGTACATTTTCCGAGGAAATAACCTCAAGTTCATAGTGTCAACTCTATTGGAAAAATTCCATCGATTATATTTGGAGGTTTTGAATTTTCTCTCCCTACTGTCAAGAAGAAATATGATATACTTATTATTGGGGATGTCCATATCTCCGTTGAGGTAAAATAGTGTTATTCGGAATTTCTCCGATTCCATGTTAGTCGGAATGAGTTTGTTAACAAGACCTGATCAACCTTGTTAGTGGATTCCTTTTGATGAGCATGAGACGGATGAAACTAGAAGCACAACCTTCTGTACCCTCTTTATATTTTCTGTTATTTAGTTGAAATAAAGTAAAATTAGTATTTTTCTGTCTGTTTCCTGATTTATCCGTGCAATATAAAAAATATCCCGAATATAAAAGTCCTCAGAATGCCATGCCAATTTAATATGATTTTTTCGGGAATATTTGAGGATTTTTAGTGCAAAAATTACATGGGGAGCTGCCACCTGCCACGTGGGTGGAGGGCGCGCCCTACCCCCCTGGGTGCGCCCCCCTGCCTCGTGGGCCCATGGTGGCCCTCCTCCACTTATCCCTGCACCCCTCTTCTTCCTCTGCCTCACACAAACCCGAAAACCCAACTCAAGAACGAGTTCCAGCCACTTTTGCTATGATTTTCGATCTCCTTGCTCAAAGCACCTCTCGCAAAACTGCTTAGGGAGATTGTTCCTTGGTATGTGACTCCTCCATTGGTCCAATTAGTTTTTGTTCTAGTGCTTTATTCTTTGCAAATTTGTGCTGCATAGGTGACCATGTTCTTGAGCTTGCATGTCAAATTTATATGGTTCCAAGTAGTTCTAATGCTTAATATAGGCTCTAGGCACTTGTAGGAGTAGTTGCTATCAATTTTATTGAAGTTGGTTCACTTTTGTTTGAAGTTACTAAAAATTTCAGAAATTTTTCAGAGGAAACAATATGTTTAGGAAGATGTTCCAAGGTGGTTCTTCAAGGAAGCAATGCGTGATGCTGACGAGGAACCACCAAGAGACGCTCTTGTGAGGCCCTGTGAATGGCCTTCGGAAAATTTTATGGATCAAGCGGGAATCAAAGAATTTAACGCATATTTGCGTAACGCCGGTCTTGTGGACTTCGAGGCTGACAAATGCCCCCAGTATCATGATCTCACAAGTTCATTTGTAAGGAGGTTTGAGTATTCATCTTCGCGTAATTCTCCTTCAGTCATGTTTGACCTTTATGACAAATCTTATACCATGGACTTAGAGGATTTCACTTTTGCTTGCAAACTTCCATCTTGGGGAAGTGTCAGAGATCCCCCTAAATCTGAATTTAGAGACTTTCTTGCTAGTATAACTGTGGGGGAATCTAGAGATATAACGCAAGCCACTATAGGGAGCATTCACTTTCCTGCTATACATTATTTTGCTCTCTTCATAGGTAGATGCATAAATGCTAAGGATGAAGCATGTCACATGTGTGTCCCTGATCTCAGCATTCTTAGGAGTGTGTGTTAGGAGACCAATCTTATCATATGGGAGCCATTATAGCTCGTAGGTTGCATCATAATAGATATAACGGAGATTTCTTTGGAGGAATTTATGCAACCCGCTTAGCTAATTTTCTTGAGATAGACATTTGTGAGGGTGATATGGAGTTACCCCCTACCTATTTAGATTTTTACTCTATGGTTTCCACCAGTTTGTTGAGAGGACTGAACCACCTCTCCAGTATCGACTAATCTTTAACAAACGACATGTTGTCCGTATTACTCTTCCTGCTCCTGCCTTCTTTGATTCTCAGACAAAAGGAAGATATGTTATTACCAGAGAGGAGGCAGATGAGTACGAGAGAAGAGCGGAGGCGGCTCGACGCCACGCTGCAGCTCAGGAGGCGATAGTCGTTGCATCACAGTATGACCCCAGCTACACCTACGGGTATCCGCCAGGCTATCCCTGGCAATAGACCAACTTAGGCCAAAAGCCTAAACTTGGGGGAGTACGTATTTCTCACCGACATTACATTTATGTTCACACACACTCATTGCTAGATGTCGGTGCTCATACTATTTCACTGTAATATCCATGCTAGTTTATTTTCTTTTTCCTGCTTTCTTCTTGTGTGTTTAATAAACCTTAAGAAAAACCAAAAAAAATAGTAGTAGTTTATTTTTCCTGCTGTAGTAGTAATAATTAAAAAGAAAACCCAAAAATATTTCCTGTTCTTCTTTTTCTTGTTGGGAGCTTTCCCGTGTAAATAGTTTTATTTCTTTTCTTTTCTTTGGGGTCAGTAGGAGAAGACCGTGATTAAATTGTTGAAGTGGCTCTTATATGCATCATTGTTGATTTAACCAAGAGCCCATATTGCTTTGTCTTCTCCTGTTTATTGAATGCTCGCAGACTCCAGCTTAGTCCAATGCACGTGAACTCTTATTATTATTCACACCGTTCGGTCATGCAAGTGAAAGGCAATTATGATGACATATATGATGGACTGACTGAGATGAGAAAAGCTGGTATGAACTCGACCTCTTTTGTTTTTGTAAATATGATGAGTTCATCGTTCTTGATTCAGCTTATTATGAATAAACATGTTTGCAATGACAATTAGAGATCATAGTTGCTCGTGCCATGCTTGATTAGCTATGAGTTATAATGGTTTAACTTGCGTGCCAACTTGCTATTAAAATGGTTGTGATGTGGTATGATGGGGTGGTATCCTCCTTTAAATGATTTAAGTGACTTGACTTGGCACATGTTCACGCATGTAGTTGAAACAAATCAACATAGCCTTCACGATATTTATGTTCATGGTGGATTATATCCTACTCATGCTTGTATTCAATGATTATTAATTTTAATGCATGTTCATGACTGTTGTCGCTCTCTAGTTGGTCGCTTCCCAATCTTTTGCTAGCCTTCACTTGTACTAAGCGGGAATACTGCTTGTGCATCCAACCCCTTAAACCCCAAAGTTATTCCATATGAGTCCACCATACCTCCCTATATGTGGTATCTACCTGTCGTTCCAAGTAAATATGTATGTGCCAAACTCTAATCCTTCAAATAAACATTATGTTTTGCATGCTCGATTAGCTCATATATCAACTAGGGCTGCCCTTATCTTCCGTGTTAGGCAGGTTATTCTCAAGAGGAGTGGACTCCGCTCCTCATTCACGAGAAAACGTCTGGTCACCGGGATGCCCAGTCCCATGCTTTATGCAAACTAAATCAAAATAATTGCAAACAAAACTCCCCCTGAGACCCGTTGAATGTTGGAGGCACTCGTTGTTTCGAGCAAGCCATGGATTGATGCTTGTGGAGGAGATTGGGTATAAACTTTACCATTCTGTTTGGGAACCGCCTATAATTTGTTTAGCATGGAATATATCGTCATCTCTTAGTTGTTATGTTGACATGAAAGTATGCCGCTCAAAATATAAATTATCTCTATTTCAAAACCGAGCTCTGGCACCTCTACAAATCCCTACTTCCCTCTGCGAAGGGCATATCTATTTACTTTTATGTTGAGTCATCACCTTCTTATTAAAAGCACTAGCTGGAGAGCACAACTGTCATTTGCATTCATTATTGTTAATTTATATCGGGTATGACTATGATTGGATCTTTTTTACCATGAATTACAATGTCTAGTCAGTCCTTGATCTTTGAAGGTGCTCTGCATTTATGTTTTGCGGTCTCAGAAAGGGCTAGCGAGATACCATCTTGTTATATCATATTATGATTATTTTGAGAAAGTGTTGTCATCCGAGGTTTATTATTATGGCTTGCTAGCTGATTATGTTATTGATATGAGTAAACATGAGACCTAGGAGTTATTGAAAATGTAGTTAGTTATGATCTTTGCTGAAAACCTGAATGCTGGCTTGACATAGGTACAACAACAAGAGCAAACAGAGTTTGTAAAAGTTTTTCTTTTTCTCTTTCAGTTTGTCAACTGAATTGCTTGAGGACAAGCAAGGGTTTAAGCTTGGGGGAGTTGATACGTCTCCGTCAGATCTACTTTTCCAAACACTTTTGCCCTTGTTTTGGACTCCAACTTGTATGATTTGAATGGAACTAACCCGGACTGACGCTGTTTTCAGCAGAATTGCCATGATGTTGTTTTATGTGCAGAAAATAAAAGTTCTCGGAATGACCTGAAACTCCACGGAATATCTTAGAATAAATAATAAAAAATCATCGCCAAAGATGAAGACCAGGGGGCCACACCTTGTCCACGAGGGTGGGGGGGCGCCGCCCCCCCTCCTGGGCGCGCCCCCCTACCTCGTGGGCCCCCTGGACACCTTTCGACGCCAACTCCAACTCTATATATTGGCTTTCGGGGAGAAAAAAATCAAGAAGAAGAAATCATCACGTTTTACGATATGGAGCCGCCGCCAAGCCCTAAAACCTCTCGGGAGGGCTGATCTGGAGTCTGTTCGGGGCTCCGAAGAGGGGGATTCGTCGCCGTCGTCATCATCAACCATCCTCCATCACCAATTTCATGATGCTCACCGCCGTGCGTGAGTAGTTCCATCGTACGCTTGCTGGACGGTGATGGGTTGGATGAGATTTATCATGTAATCGAGTTAGTTTTGTTAGGGTTTGATCCCTAGTATCCACTATGTTCTAAGATTGATGTTGCTATGACTTTGCTATGCTTAATGCTTGTCACTAGGGCCCGAGTGCCATGAATTCAGATCTGAACCTATTATGTTTTCATGAATATATGTGAGTTCTTCATCCTATCTTGCAAGTCTATAATCACCTATTATGTGTTATGATCCGACAACCCCGAAGTGACAATAATCGGGATACTTCTCGGTAATGACCATAGTTTGAGGAGTTCATGTATTCACTATGTGCTAATGCTCTGTTCCGGTTCTCTATTAAAAGGAGGCCTTAATATCCCTTAGTTTTCAATAGGACCCCGCTGCCACGGGAGGGTAGGACAAAAGATGTCATGAAAGTTATTTTCCATAAGCACGTATGACTATATTCGGAATACAAGCCTACATTACATTGATGAATTGGAGCTAGTTCTGTGTCACCCTATGTTATGACTGTTACATGACGAACCGCATCCGCATAATTATCCATCATCGATCCGGTGCTGCGAGCTTTCCATATCTGGTTCTCGCTTATTTACTTTCCGTTGTTCTGTTATAATCACTACAAAATATCAAAACATTACTTTTGTTGTCTTTACTTTTGTTACCGCTACCACCACTATCATATTACTTTGCTACTAAACACTTTGCTGCAGATACTAAGTTTCGTGTGTGGTTGAATTGACAACTCAGCTGCTAATACTTGAGAATATTCTTTGGCTCCCCTTGTGTTGAATCAATAAATTTGGGTTGAATACTCTACCCTCGAAAACTGTTGCGATCCCCTATACTTGTGGGTTATCATGGAGTCCCGGCGGCATGGCGCAGCAGGGTCTCGGCGACGGATGTGATGATGAACGCATGTAGGGAGGTGACGTTGTCTAGCGTCGTGGTGGCGTCGACGGCAGACCTGACAAGGTGGATGCGTCAGTACCTGCTCTGAAGATGGATCAATGGAAAACAGCGGCTGCGGCCTCTGAGAGTGCACTGGACCGGTGTGTGCCCCAGACCTGGCAATGCGGCTTGGTTGGGGCCTTCGGTTTTATATGTTAGGCTTTGGTGCGAGGTCTGTTTGGTATTCGTCTCGGACTATTGGCACCCCATCATCAACTTGGTAGGAGTAGCGACAAATATTGTCAAGATGATGGCTTCAGACTTACTAATGTATTACTTTGCAAGCTCTTTATGAATAATTAATAAAATAGTTGTATGCACCGTCCAAATGCAGAAGCCATGGTCATCCTCCTTTTCAAAAAAAGTTATTCTTTTGCGAGAAAACTTTGATCTGTTAATTCCATACAAAGAATGCAAAATGACAAAAATCATATATATGCCCATAAACCACCTCGACGACTATATGCACTAGAGCGAGTCGAAGATGCGTCGTCGTCATCGCTCTTCCCTTACAGGAACCAGACCAAACTTGTTATAGTAGACAGTTGAGAAGTCGTCATGTTAACGCCCTACAGGACCAGCATGCAAGAACATCAACCGCCGTAGATGAAGAGAACTATTGATTAATAGACTACAATCTGTAGACACACAAACAAAGATTAGATCCAAGAAGATCCATTAAAGACTAGCACCGACCGAATCCAACGAGATCTATTAGAGACAACCTTCACATGTCCTCCGACGACACTAGACAATCGCCGAACGGGGGTTAGGCAGGAAATGAGAGCCCTACCACACCACGTCTGCAGGGGAGCATGTATTGGGCCGGCCCATTAGCCACGGCTCACCTACTGACGACAACTTACTTCTTGTTTTTGTGTTTTATTCCGTTTTTTATTCACATTTTCTTGCTTTACTTTCTAATTTCTGTTGATTTGGAAATTTTCAAATATATATAACAAAGGAAGTGTTAAATTTTTAATATTGCAGTTGAAAAATGTTTAAAATGTATATTAAATATGTTTGAAGTATGCAAATATTACAACGTGATAAAAAAAAGTACAAAATGTTTAATCATGTTTATGAAAAATGTTTATACATTGTAAAAATGATTCATACAGAAAATGTCGCTACATTTAAAAAAATGTTCACAAGTTTAAAAAGGTGTTCAGGACATTTAAGAAAAACTTGTAAAATGTAAAAATGTATAGTTCTGGAAAAATGTTTTTTCATAATAAGAAGTGTTCAAAGCATGTTTTTATAAAAATGACAAAGGATGTATTTTGAAAAAAGTCACACATTCATAAGAAAATAAAATTGAAGAAAACAAAAGGAACAACAAAAACCATGAAGGAAACAAATAAAACTGAAGGAAACAAAATAAAACAAGAAAGAAAGAAAAACGAAGAGAAAAAATGAGCGACCGGGTGAAGCGAATGTGCCCGGGACAACGTGTGAGCGAACAAACGCAGGAACGCAAAAATAATGGACCGGCCTGGCACTGCGGAGCCATGTCGGTACATGCGATACATATTGAAACAATTCTTTATTTAATACTATCTTAAATTTTATTTTCTTATTTAACACTGAAAAACTTTATCTTCCCTATCTAACAAGTCTAAAATTTGTTTTTTTTTGACACTTTCATCCATTTTGAGCCGAAATGATATATGAAAAGGCCATTTTACCCCTCATGTGGTATGTGTGTGTGGAAGGCAGTAGCATACACACGTAGCAACAGCAGTACACACACAGCAGCACAGACGCACATGACACACATTACAAGCGGAGGACTCGGTAGGGCGAGGTCGTGCGCCCGCCCTACCTTGATTTAGCGCAAAAGCTTTTATACCGGTACGCTACATCGCTGCTTAAGAAAGCATCTAGTTGTATAGATGGCTGGGATTGAAAAGAAAAGAAGTAATATCAGTGGAGTCATAGAACATGCGATGCATGTTCATTTTAATACTAAAATTTATAAAATACGGATTTATGATCATCTAACTTGTTGTGTGATGCAAATACGGTGTGTTCTATCATATCCGGACGTACATGTTGCTTGTGTGGCATTTGCTTGGAGTAAATGTTCCTAGATAACTCCTTGAAAATTTTAATTACGCAAAAAAGCCCAGGTGAGGCTCACCTGTCAGTGAATAATATAAGAGAAAAAAATGATAAGTCGTCATATAGCAGGGCCAGGATTCGAACTCGCGACCTTCAGAAGGTGCGCACACATGGTCAACCAGCACACATGATGCATAATAGGGACTAGTGCTTGGGGCGCCATCCTGTGGCGCCGCTTGAGAGGAAGCTGTGCGCATATTTCCATTAAAAAAAACCCTCACCACCGCTGTGATATTTGAACATAATTTTATTACTTATGTTTTACTAAATATTTTTTTATATAATACTCAAGCCTATATGAATTTTTTTGATTTACTAATCATCTTCTGTCCGTATAGACAATAGAGTTTTTTGGTCGCGGCCTCGAGGTTCGAGACCTAGCGGCTCCCTTATTTTATGTTAAAAATCCACTCATCTATGAGCAGTAAAGATTTGTATAATATTTTTGAATTGTAATTTTACAAATATTTGGATTACTTTAAATTATACAAACATTTTTGTAGTCCATCAATATATATCATTACTGAGATCATATTTTATATATAATTTTCTAAAAAAAATCAAAGGTGCAAAATGGGATCCACTGATCAAAGCCCATTTGAGCTAGCAGGCACAGGTGTTCCGAGAGAAGGGTTATTAGTTAGTTATTCTTCTGAAACACCGAATGGCGTCTTTTTTTCCGGATAAAACGCCGAACGGCGTTAGGCCTGTTGGTTTACCTGGTGTGCTCGCGTTCTGAAGGTCTGGTTTGAATCCTTCTTCTCCAAACGATATTTATTGCTTTTCTCTTACAATATTGTTCACTAAGTTAGGCTTTTTTTGCGTGACTAAAAAAATATAGAGAGTTATCTTGAAAATTTTACTCCTACACACTGACATGTGGGCCGCTGCCACGCTGACATGCCATGTATGCAGGGTGTACGCCTGGAAGTAGAATGCACCGTATTTGCACCAATCAGCAAGTTAGATGACCACAAATCCGTTTGAAAAATTAATCAAGCATTTTAAAAAATGTTAATCTTCTATTTTGAAAATATTAATCATGCATTTGAAAATTTTGTGCAGAAAAATATTGACCATGTATTTAAAAATGTGAATCTTGTATTTGAAAAAATGTTAATCAATCATTTGAAATTTAAAATGTGTATGGAAAAATGTTTACCATATATTAAAAAATAATCTTGTATTTAAAAATCTTAATCAAATATTGAAAAAGGTAAAAATGTGTATGGAAAAACGTTGACCATGTATTTAAAAATGTTAATCTTTTATTGGAAAAATATATAACATGTACTAATATATAAAAGATACAATGTGTAAGAAAAAGCAGACATGATAAAATATAAATTTTAAAAATATGTTAATCATTTATTTCAATTATGTTTAACTCATAGATAAAAATGTTTCTGATGTATACGAAAAATATTGAATGTACACTGAAAAAGTTAACATGTGTCGAACAAAAAGAAAATCGACAAATCAATGAGTAAACAAAATAAAAATGAAGAAAACTAAAGTATAACAAAGAAAGAAAGAAAATGGAAGAAAATCATTGAAAAAGAAAGAAAACCAAATTTATAATGAAGAAAATATAAAATCAGAAGAAAACCAGTGAAAAAAACTGAATGAACCAAGGAGAAAAGAAAACGTAAAATGACAAATAAATAAAAAAACGGAAGCAGTGCAACCATTATATAAAGAATATATTGGGGAGCTTTACCTAGTCATCTCCCACCCCAATGACTCTCCCCCTTCATGCGCAAATATTGCCTAAGGTTTAGCCCTTTGAAAACCTGAGCTATGCCATGTGCTAGTATGGCTGTTGTGACTTTGCACCGACTACATATCCAAAGTGGCACTCTCATTTCTTCACTTAAAACATGTGGTGTGCCCTCCAGGTTTAGTTTCTCAGTGCGATAAGGTTTTTGCCTCACGACATGGGAGATTGATGCTCGGAAAAACCCAGCTGCTCCGGTCGAGCTCCATGTGCTACCTCCGTATGCAAGACCGATTGGATGGCTTGACCAAGTGATGTTATTGGATCGTGATGACTTTTGACATCCATGTAAGTGACACGGACTTCGTCCTCATTTGTGCATTGTGTATTAAAAAAATGTTAAACTTGTATTAGAAAAATGTTGATCATGTATTAAAAAAATGTTAATCTTGTATTAAAAAAATGTGGATCATGTATTAAAAAAATGTGGATCATGTATTAAAAATTAATCTTGTATTAAAAAATTTTAATCAAGCATTTCAAAATTCTTACAAATGTGTGTGGAAAAATGTTGAGCGTGTATTAAAAATGTTAAACATGTATGATAAAGTACAATGTGTAAGATAAAATTAGACATAAAATGTAAGTTTTCAAAAGTTGTTAATCATTTATTTCAAAAAGTTTACCTCATATATAAAAAATGTTTCTGATGTATACGAAAAATATTGAATGTGTACTGAAAAAGGTTAACATGTGTTGAACAAAAAGAAAAACCAATAAAGTAAACAAATAAAAAATAAAAGACGAAGGAAACAAAGAAATAAACAAGGAAACCAAAGTATAATGAAGAAAGAAAGAAGAAAGGAAGAAAACCAGTGAAAAACAAAAGAAAACCAAATTTGTAACAAAGAAAATGGAAAAGTTGAAGAGAATCGGTGGAAAAAAACTGAAGGAACCAAAGAAAAAACAAAAAATAAACCATAAATAAATAAATAAAACTAGACCAGTGCAACCATTGTATAAGAAAAGAAAAAAAAAACAATCCATAGACCAAGGAGCACCAGTGTCAAGTCTAGAAATTGAACCCTGGTGAGCTGGTTCCATCACAAAAAACTAACTATATAAACTTACACTTAGTTCGTTCACTCGACGGCTCGATGGTATAACAGACTAGCAATCGTGCACATACGGCGCATGTCCAGTTCAATAACATATTGGGGAGCTTTACCTAGTCGTCTCCCACCCCAATGACTCTCCCCTTTCATGCACAAATATTGCCTAAGGTTTAGGCCTTTGAATTCCTGAGCTATGCCATGTGCTGGTATGGCTATTTGTCACTTTGCACCGACTATATATCCAAAGTGGCACTCTCAGTTCTCCACTTAAAAGATGTGGCGTGTCCTTCAGTATTAGTTTCTCGGTGCGATAAGGTTTTCCTCACGACATGGTGTTCATCGTCTGAGGGTTGATGCTCAGGAAAAACCCAACTACTCATGTCGGGCTCCATGTGCTACCTCCGCATGCGGGACCGATTGGATGACTTGACCAAGTGATATAAATGACACGGACTTCGTCCTCATTTGTGCATGAAAACAATTAGAGTATGCCATTACGAAGATTATTGTGTTATGAAAGCTGGTTCCAAGATGAAATGCGATTAGTGAAATTAATGTTGCTTCAAGAATAAATCAGAATTAATGTAGTTAATACATTTATAAGTCAATTGCAATAAATGTAATTAATATTGTTTTAATTTATCGCCATGTCATGGATAGTTGGATACATTATTTTTGGAGACGTTATCGTCAACTACGAGACGTCTATGGTGATTTCGTCGGTGCCAAGATACGATGCCGGCTCAGTACCTCAGACGTGCTTATAGTGGTCGAATGCTGTGGGATGAGTGTATGCGTGTGTATGTAGACATCTGCGATTGTACTTTGTTAAAAACACGGTGTGAGGGTGTTGAATATAAGTGGTTGTATATGGATGAGATCGTTTGGATTCATCCAACTCGTACTTGAGTAGTAGACACCGGTGGGAGAGGGAGACGAAGCGCTGAGATAATGGTGTAGTAACTATTTTCTGTTGATTTTTCAAATAAAATGGATGGGTTGACTTGGACGCACACCGACACACGACTGCCGCGGGCCCTTAATTTGTCCCGGTCCGCCACCGTCCAAACCGCGAAGAGGAAAACCCCTCCATATGCTACCTTCAACCCCTCCATATGCGTGACCGATTGGATGGCTTGACCAAGTGATGTTATTGGACTGTGGCGACTTTTGACATCCATGTAGTTCGTAACACAGGCTTCGTCCTCATTTGTGCATGAAGACCTCTCGCCCATCTTATTCTTAGAATTTGTTTTTCTTTTTTGGGTGGATTCTTAGAGTTTGTGGCCTGATATGTTTAAGGAGGGAGAAAACAATCATAATATGCCATCATGAAGATTATTTGTGTTATGAATGTTCGTTCCAAGATAAAATGCAATTAGTGAAAATAGTGTTGCTTCTAGAATAAATTACAATTAATGTTATTAACCCCCTTTAGCAGAGGGAGTATATTTTTAAAAAATAATTACAATTAGTGTAATTAATATTGTTTTCAATTTATCCCGATGCCATGGATACATTATTAGAATAGCGTGGGTTGTTTAAAAAAAAGGGGATGGGTTGACTTGGACGCACCCCGACGCACGACCGGCGCGGCCCTTAATTTGTCCCGGTCCGCCACCGTCCAAACCGCGAAGACGAAAACGACCCACATTATATCCGGACCAAATCTTGGTTTGCACCCACAAGCCACAAGCAACGAATCCTGAACCCTTTCCTTCCTGCACGACCTTGCACTGTCTCGTGAGTCGTGACGCCCGCCCGCGCCGCACGCGGAGAATCCAACGCCTTCCTTCGCCCGGTTTCCTTCCGGTTTGCCGCCCCTGCTCCCGGCTCACGCGGTGACCCTATCCCCCGGTGACACGCCGAGCCCAGGCTCAGGAGCGTCCCGAGCACCGGGTCTACACTGGGGCAGCATCCGCCGCGAAGCTTCCTCCTCTCCTCTCCCGAGTTGTACAAAGCATAAAAAAGCTCGCCGTGTCGGCAAACCGGAGGTTGCGGCCACCCGACGACACACACCACCGCCGACCAGCGCAACGCAACAATCTCCAAACCCCAAACTGCACTCCACTCCACACACGCGCGCGCGCGCACGATCGTCTCGTCGACCAGCCAGACAAGAGAAGATGCAGCAGGGGAGGAAGAGGAGCCGCCCGCGCATCGCCGGCGTCCGGCCGGGGCCCTCCTCCTCGCCGCCCCGCCGGGATCGCCGGCTGCCGGTGCAGCTGGCGCAGGGACCGCGGCCGCGGAGGCGGACCGAGGAGGAGAAGAGGGCGCTCACGCGCTCCGCCTCCGAGCCGGCGCTCCGGCGGCACGACGCCCGCGTCCACCCCGCGACGCCCCATCCGCCGTCCCCGCCGCCGCCGCCGCTCGACCGTCCGCACACCTGCTACGACGTCCTCGCGCCGGACTCCCCCTTCGCCGGCTCCTCCTCCTCCCTGCTGCTGCCGCCCGGTCGTCGCACGCCCTGGGAGGTACAGTACGGTCCGTGAACTGAGCAGCGCGCGCGCATTTTTATCAGTTCGTCGTTGCGCGGTTAGCGGAGTGAACTGGGTGTTTTTTCTGTAGGAGGCGAAGGTGGTTGTGAACGTGACGGTGGAGGGGAGCGCGGGGCCGGTGAGGGCGATGGTCAGCCTCGGCTCCAGCATCCGGGATGCCATCGCCGCGGTGGTGGAGCGGTACCACCGGGAGGGGAGGAGCCCCCGGCTGGACCCCGCCTCCGCCGACTCCTTCCAGCTACATCACTCTCACTTCTCCCTCCAGAGTAAGTCATTCATCATTTTCACTTTATTTAATGGATATATGCCATGCCAATTTGCCGATCAAATGGGGATTAAACTTACATTTTCTGTTGCTAAAGATGTGGTTGTTTGATTCTATTTAACGACTTCTTTTTCTAGACCATATATGCAAGGACTTCTAAAGTTATTACTCTGAAAAGCCTATGAACATCATTCAGAGAGCTTCTTCACCCAAAATTTAGTTGCTCGGCCCAAAGCGACTATAAACTATGAAGTCAGCAGCATTTCCGAATTTAACTTCGGTCAAATGGAGAAGTAACATCTTGGGTGTTTTCTTCTGACAGGTTTAAACAAGAACGATAAGATCGGCGATGTGGGCGGCAGAAATTTCTACCTGCACAAAACCGGCGGAAGCAACGGGCTTGCACTTCAGAGGGAAGAGGCTGGTGTGCGTTCAGGTGGCGGTGACACTACACAGAGCCATGGAGGGCAGCTTGCCGGGGTCCCATACCACCACCAGCTCCTCGCCATTGTCATGAAGAAGCTGGATAAAATCGGCAGGCGGACCAAGAGGATTTGGAGGATCCTGACCTGTAATTGCACATGACTGACCCTGTGGATGTTGATGGTAGCCTCACCATATACTTTGACTGTCTGGTCTCTGGTGTGGTAGGCTAGTACTAGCAAGTTAGGTTAGAAATCAGTGCGCGGTGCTGGTGGCACTGCTATTGATTGACGATAAAGAAGGCACGCGGCGCGGTAACTCGAGTTATCCTCGTGTTGATAGATTGGGTTGATCAGGTTAGCAAGTTAAATAGGTATATAGCGGAGTGCACGCTTTGCAGTCCACACACATCTTGTCTCTGCATAAGCACTAGTGATTGTTGTGTGAGTGCAGGTGCAAGGTACGACTCGACTAATATAAATCAATACGGACATATTACAAACACCAAACATTATTCGCTATCAAAGGCCGCGCAGCTTACATACATGTTTTTTCTTCTTCTTTTTGGGGATGCTCACAGGTCATGCTAAGGAGATTTGTAGTCTATTCTTACAATCTATGGAGTCACAGATTGAATTCCTACGCCCAGTTCTGGGACAGACAAACTTGTTGGTTACGATTATTCGAAATCAAATTCTGACCCCAAAGGGAACAAAACCCGATTCATTTTGCGGCCACATCAAACAGCCCGATTTTGGGCCAAAAAACGACCAAACATTTGCACATCACACCAACATGATGAATGCTAGATACATATTCACAATCAGCAGGAAATCAGTGCGTGTATGTATCAAGTGTAAAACCCAAAATAGAATTCCCAACCATGACCTGTGATGCTCGACAAATGATAAAAGAATAAAAAACTGTGCAGCTCACGACGACGGTATTTCCTTTGCCGAATGCTGATCCAGCCAGGAGATTATATCGTCGAGAACTTTGAAGATCCCCTCGTCCGGTTCACCTTCCAAGATGGCATGGTAGGCGTCTTTGTAAAGTCGCAGCGTCTTGTCCGATGTCTTTGCTTTTTCATACAGATCTTTGCTCACGCCTGGGTCGGTGACCAAATCAGCCTCACCATGCAGAATGATTATGGGCAGGGAAACCTAGATGGGAAATTGAGGCAAACTTTAAGCATCACAGAGCAGGAACAGTACAGTAATAGAACATGAATAAAGGCCACTGGCAATGCTACCAGGCCTGAGTGCTACAGCGTAATATGTCACATGTAGAGACAAAAATGACACGCAAATGGCTTTCTCGAAAACGGGATAGCTTTTTTCTTTTTACCGGAAACAGGACAGCTCATTAAGTTGTACTCTATCAAGGACAAATATTTGGATCAAACAGTAGGAACATGGAATGCCTGCCTCCCTTGGTAGTGAACAGACCAAATTACCGGAACTAGGTTCCTTAACCCCCTAGAGAAAATATCGTCACCCCTCAGATCAAAAAATTTCAACCTAGTCCACAGTTTATAACTTCTTATTCTTATTGGAGTAAACTGGCTTGCCTATATTCTTCACTAAGCCAGGAGGCAACATGGCATACCCAAAGAATCAATGCTAATTCACGCATATGTTAAGAGTATGAACAAAAGAATTTAGGAGTGCTATTGATGTCAGAATGAGTAACGACCTAAGCAACTGTACAAGACGTAGATGACGCTTATATAAACAAAACCAACCAGAACAAAGCAAATGAAAACCACATACTTCTTGTAGGCGACTTTCTATCTCTTGTGTGGTCCTCAGCATTTCAAGAGCTGTTCGGAGACGTGGTTTATCCTTGTAGGCAATCACATTGTAAGAACACTGCATTAAGCACCGAATTAATATAAATAGTCTTTTCTCACTAGGCATAACGTGCGAGTAGCTATAACTGAATAAGAAGTTCCCAATGAATAGATTAATCTCTGTATTGACCAAAAAAGGCCAATATTGACCTGCTCTTGTTTTTCTTTCTCTCTGAAAGCCAATTCTGCCAAGTCTTTCTGTGGAACAAGCTTCTCTTTTGGAAGGAGTTTAGCCATGAAAATCAGAACTTGCTGAACAGGCCAAGCTGGTACCACGTCATCTGAAATCTATTAAAGCGAGTTTGTGAATTAGTAACCAATCATAATTAGCATAGGTAGGATCACACGCAGTAAAATCACCTTGCACATAGGTGCAACTAGAATTGCACCATTCCAGTCTTTCGGTTGCTTAAAGTGAATCTTCAATGCAACTGCACCACCCATAGATTGGCCAAACAGAAAGCTTGGGAGATCTCTGTATTCAGGATTCCCTGCCAACATATGAATCGCATTTGAATAGTGAAAGAAGTATATTCACACTACATGGACTGATTTACAGCAAACATTACGAACAAGTATGGACAGATATGAACTCAGTCCAGAATGATAAAAGAAAATTTATTGCAATGAAAGACAAGATAATTTCTGATATATCAAAGATAAAACATCATAGGCCAATTCAATCATTGTGACAGTAGATCAAATTTTGTCAGCCTCTCAGCAGTTCGGTAATGTGGAGGTTATATATTACTCCTATGTAACAATTTATTACCAAGCTTGCCCAATGCAATTTTCACCTATTACCGTTATCAAAAGTAATTGATTGCATGCAATGATGCAGGTATCTCATTAACTCTTATATGGAAATATTTGCAATCAACTTCAGGTATTGCAAGTCAACAGTGTCACATTATTAGTGCTAGACTGCTATGCTCATCCACACCTCTAGTACAAAATACATATTGGTTTTGGCTACTTAGTTTCGTTAGAAATGTCACTATCAAATACTTACTGATAGTGGTATAAGAGCTACAGGAGGAAAAAAAATCCAAAGTGAAGTATGTGTAAACAAATTAAAAATTAATTCATTCCTTCTTCTTGTTCATAGAGCTTAAGCATTACACATGTCAGACTGAAGAGAGTAAAAGCATTCCTTTAGCCTCATTTTGCAAAACCAAAGCAATGTCCTATACCAGGAGTAAAAAGTATCACAAGTACACAACTTCTGTTAATTTCTAAAACTCCTCATATAAAAGATAAAAAGAAGAAAGTAAATATAACTAGCAGTAGCTTGACCAAAAGCTGCAAGTACATTATAGCAATATGTATGGTGGTTAGCAAACATGTCCTTTACTTGCGCAGAAAACAAGTTACTCATCTTAGTGAAAACAAGTTCAATGTAAATAATAATTTAAACCAGAATAAGGCATATCACTGTGGTAGAGAAACAAATTGCACTTTCCAACTGTTCCCCATAAACTCGTATATAGAATGGACATCACGAAAACCCAGCAATAATATAATGACGGAATACCTTTGATCTTAGCAAAATGTTCAGCAACATCGTCAACAAGAGTATCAAAACTTGGAATATATCCATGAAGTCCTTCGGAAAGACCAAAACCAGGGTAGTCCAATGCAAATACTCCATATCCAGCCGAAGCAATCTTCCTAGCAATCCCTACAACAACAAAGAACTTAGGAAATGTAGCAAAAATGAAGCGCCAAAGCAAATTCAATATTACTATAGTTTACTAATATACCATCAAGGAAAAAGGTACAGGTGTCTCCATAACCATGGCAGAGACAAACAATTGCTTTCATACGATGGTTCTCCGGAAACCAACATTTTGAGAATATCTCCACACCTCTGGAGTTCCGCTCATATGACTGTTGAAGAGGAAAAAAATGTCACATTGTAAAGTATCAAACGGAGGAAGGAGTTAGGAGTGCCAATGAGCAAAGTATCAAATGGCACGCCACGGCTTATAGGAGTACCAATGAGCAAACTAACATTGTTGGCATACAACCTTCGAATGTCTATCCAACTTTATTTTAGCTTATAAGCATAGCTGCAGTAATTTCATCCCTCACAGCAGAACTTCTCTATCAACTTAATGGAGGAAGTAGTGGGCATTAAATTTGGTTTGACACTGCATTGGCTAATACTTTTAAACATGGAATTATACAACATGGTACTGAAAATTCTGCTTATTTTCACAAATATACTTAACAA
The DNA here is from genome assembly GCA_021605205.1 of Aegilops longissima. Taxonomy (NCBI): domain Eukaryota; kingdom Viridiplantae; phylum Streptophyta; class Magnoliopsida; order Poales; family Poaceae; genus Aegilops; species Aegilops longissima. The sequence goes on along the minus strand of CM038680.1, from coordinate 504,679,029 downwards.
ACTAGATCACTGTGCCTGTTGTAGTGTTGTCTTATGTAGAATGTAATATCTCAAATCTCTCTATTCAGTTCAAAGCAGAACACATACTAATGCAAGGATGGACCAACTCTATACGCCTCAAATTAATATATTATACCAGTCAAGTGAGAGGTCTAATTATTATGACAAAAATGTACATTGTGGCTACACTACGAAATAGTACCTCTTTTGTTCCAATGTCACTGTATTGTGCCTGCAGCATAGAGAAAATGCAAGTAAGAGATGTCATCCATGTCATGACATAACATCAAAGGCATAGTTGGCTTTAATATAAGTATCAGAACTCAGAACATAGGAGGATCCAAAGAACAGGCAAAAAGGTGAATGTGAAAATTCAAGGGGTACACTTGTTTGGGAATATTCAATTACATTTTTTTAATTTTACTATGCTTGTGGATTACTGGATTCAGTAGGAAAAGAGTTGTAAGGCGTGTTCATTGGAGAAGACATAAAAGCTAGTAGCGAACAAGTTCATTGGAAAAGACATAAAAGCTACTCCTTCCATTCCATAATTTGTGTCGTGGTTTTAGTTCAAATTAGTAAAAAAAGCTACCACACCAAAATGGGCAAGTTCTTCCTATAAATAGTGCTCCACACGCAAAATAGTTTGCTTTCTCATACATTCCTTTTGATTAATTTAAGACCCAAGTATTCATAACCCATATGATGATCCTAAACTAACATTAGAATGCAGAACTCGGTAGTATGTCTGGACCATCCTATTTTACTAGAGCTAGGATTGTGACAGCGATAATTAGTTCCCAAAATGGCTGTAGGCATATGGCATGGGCCAATCAGAAAGCGTTCTCATGGAAACATTTACCAGCGTGGGCCATCTTGATAAGCTCTAGACCATCCCAATTCCTCAAACGGGCCCTCCCAAAACACATCGTGGGACTCAATTTAAACTCTAGCACAGGGAAATCAGAAATCAGAGCACATCAATCAAGATTGCTAATAAATAGTACGGACCTTGAAGAGGCAGTGGTCAATGCTGAGCTGCACGTCCTTGAAGGCCTCGCGCACGCGGCGGCGCTCGGGGGCCTGGTCCAGGCAGGCGCGCAGCACCATCCTCTCCAGCGCCGGGTCCACGCCCTCCCACCTCCTCGGCGACGGCGGCGCCGCGGCCGCAGGCACGGCGGACATCCCCGTCGCGGCCACCGCCGACACCTTGGCGTTCACGTGTGGCATGGGGGGGTCCAGCCACTTGCGCTGAACCTGAGCCCCCGAAACAAATCCTCGGAGCTAGAGGGAGACACGGATTGGTTCGGATTCGGTGGCTCAACAGCCAGAGGAATGAATCGAGTGTGCGGAGCTGGGGTTCGTTACCGGCGTCGAGTCAGTAGGAGCTCAGACGGGTGGATCCCCACCTCACCCGCGGCAGTTGAGCGCCGGCGGTGCGGGGCGGGCGGTCGGCGAGGAGGAGGAAGGCGGCGGGGGGTTGGTGTGATCCGCTTGGGGGAGGAAGGTCCGTGGCTATGACGCCATTTATTATTGCTCGCCGGTGTTTCTCTCGGGGAGAATTATTAGTGCGCTGCGCCTGCACGCATCCGACTTCGTCCTTTTTTCCGAGTCGCACTTGTAATTTATTTTCTCTCGATATAAAATATAGAGAAGCTTGTGCACGGCACCGGAGTTTGGGGAGACCATCTATCGGCCGGCTTGGATGATGTCAAGAACTCCGGCGTCGCGCCGGTCACGTCTTCAGCGGCTACGCGTGATCCCGAGACGAGATCGATACGGAAGAGAATGGAACCAGCAGCCGCCACCGGCCTAGGCTTCTTCCACGCCGCCGTCTCGGTTTCCTGCTCTCCTCATTATTTTTTCTTGTAAGGTTCTGATTTTCTTATTTTTATTTTTATGTTCTATCCAGTGGCATCGGTGATTGACGGCGACGATAGTGTGTTGGAATAAAAAGAACCACAGTGTTATACTCCTATATATTTCCTCTTAGGAGGTGTTTGGATAAGAGAGTGGTAACGTAAACGTATTGGTATGTGATTACGGTGGTATGCCCTTTTTTCACACCATAATACGAACGGAAACACTAACGCCCACACGTGTGGGCGTTACACAACTCGTCCATACTTCTCGATCGTCGTTCAGTGCCTTTTGCATGAATCTTGGCACGAAAAGGTTGATGTTATGTGCCACATAGGACAAGTCGCGTGTGTGGCGTGTAAGGGAGTTTGTCTGCACGCCGTTTTCCCTCTGAGGTCAGCAGTCGGGGCGTGCGGAGGAACTGCCGTCGCGCCCGCACTCCACGCCCGACTTCGGTTGCCGTCTCCCACGTCTCGCCACTTCGCTCTCCCCTCACGGTTCAGTTACTCCCTTCCCCATTCGTTACTCCCCAACCCACCCATCCACACCAGTTGCATTCGATTGAGGAGAAATCGAGAGGAGAAGGCGACGGCGCCGACGGAAGAGTCGACCGCATTCGCGGCTGTTGGTGGGGCTCGCCGGACCGGAGCGTCGTCGCCGGAGAGCCGCAAATTGAAGGTAAGGCTCCCTCCCGTGCTCACGTTCCTGCCTGCGATTTTCCGCGCCCCTCCCTCTGTGGTCAATTTCCGCTCGAGATTCCGGCCGATTCACGATGCTCCGACGTCCCAGTCGGCGGTGGAGTTGCGTGCTTGCCATTTAGGGTGGCATTGCGCAGTTTCATGGCCACACCAGTATGTTTCTTTCTCATATGCGTTACCTTGATTTGCCACATTGGCTATTTGAAGTTGGTCGCCCGTACATCTGTGAGCGTTAGCGCCCTGTGCCTGAACTTGGCATGGTATCCCCGTGTGTATGGTTGGGTCATAAGAACCTGCGAAAAATGACATTGTAGGACATAAGTAGAATGCCATCTTCCTCGTCACAAACATGACAAATGTCCTTTTTTTACCATGCATCGTACCGATGCTCGCGTACTGCTCTAGTAGTGGCAGCAACGGCCCTGCAGAAATGAGTTGATTGTACTCTGCTGCATCCCAAGGTAGTGTTTCCGGCCTTTGAGAAAACCAAGGATCAGTACCGTTTTCATGATTCATTTTTCCGCTTTTTCTCGCACTGTGTATTCAGTCACTGCATGAACAAGAACGCATCAATATCCGCAAAATGCATTCTTGCTGTTTGCACATACAATATAACACGGCAATCTTATCACATTTCTTGCATAGACAACCAACACATCATGGCAAGTAGGACATGCACATTCGTTTAGATACATTATAACTGAGCACCTTTCCTGCCCTCGCAGGCCATCAGCATTCGCAGCCGCAGCCGTTCGATCATTGATTCTGGGCATTTTCGACCGTCTGATTAACTGTGAATCGCATTTAGGCTCGCCCGTTCGCTGCTAACCAACGCTAGCGCGGGCTGCTAACCAACGCTAGCCTTGATGGGCCGCTCCTCTGCTAACAATTTTGGGGGTGTGCCATTAAGTTGGACTGAGCCGCTACTCGTTCTCGTGATTAGCCCAAGCGATGGCCGAAACGACGCATTAGTTCATCAGGATGGCTAAACGAACAAATCCAAACACCTCCCTCTCCCTGACCTATCGTCTTTCTCTCGCGATCTGGGCGGTTGTGTAGCCACTGTCGAACACCCCCATCCGTGTGGAACGGCGCCTCGTCTTTGCCCAACCGCCACCATCCTCTTATTCACGTTTACCCTCAAGATGCAACAGGGAGGGGCTCCACTCTCAGATCGGTCATGGCGCTACACCACTGAGACCTGAACCAGATTTGTTCCTACGTCATGTATGGATTCCTTGGTTGCGCCACCACCGGATCTTACCTCGCTCGATCACCTGGGCGAGGAGGGTGAGCACCTCCTGGCAACCCTGAACCGAGCTGGATTCTTGTGAATCCACGATGCAAAAAGTCTCCCCAAGTGGTTCAGAGGCGCTGGCATGGAGACGACGGAAGGATAAGTTTTTCCCCCCGACGCCTCCCATCGATCTTCTTGGCTAGGTTGCCCACTGTCTCTATTTCCCCTCTTTCATGTATAATTTGGTGGTAAATTGAGATGGTCGCCCCGTTTTTACCATCTTGCGTACATCGTGTCCGATCGTGCTGCAGGTCAGTTACTAGCCCAGTTGCCTCGATCCTGATTCCCCGTGCCTTCTTTTGTCAGGATGCTCGGCAACTTCGCAGGGGCTAACTCCAAGCTTGGTTCATCAGCTCCACTGTGATTGTCCGCCACCGACACACTCCTTCTTTGCCTAGCGTTCCTCTCCTTGGTGTCTAACAGACTGTGGTTCAGATTGAATTCTCAGCAATGTTAGCCCGTCAATTGCTTTCTGGGTTGATTTAAATTTGGGATAATAGGTTTCTTGATTGTTATCATGGTAACCTTTTTTTCTGTCAGGTGAGCATCTCACATTGGTTCTGATCAATGATTGAGACTAAGCTTAATTATGTTCCATCTGAAAAAAGATAGGTATAATTTTAAATGTTTGTAATGTTTTTACAGTGTGATGATGATGTTAATTGTTGCTACTCTACTTAACATACATCAATTTATTTTCAGATTCATGGCTTTGTAACGTGCCGAGGGGGAGTATAACATCATGGCTGATGCTATATATTGTAGTACTAATTCCAGTCATATTCTTATTGATTCCTTTGGATCCTCTATTTGCCGAGAGCACATCGGTAATGAAATCAACTATGGGCGATTTTAATCTATGACTCTTCACGTCTGGGGAAAATGAGAATGGAAACCTTCACCGTGGAGGATTTCTTAGAGAATATAGGGGTGTTAATTACAAGGAGAACTGTTCAGGGCGTGTGAGCACAAAGAAACTCAGCCGCCTTCTTGATATGACAACTGTGAAATCAACATAAAAGGTATATTTCCTTTCTTAATTATTAATCTTGAGTTTATATTCACAAAGAGTAATACCTTGTTCCATTCAAAGGTTGGATATAAAAAGCAGAGTGCTGTTGGGACACAATAGGTGCCTGGTTTTACTGAAGCTGCAATTTTTTTTTATTTGAGTTGTGAAGCTCCAGTACAATAAAACGTGCGTGGAAGAAAATGAAAGCTGAGGTGTCATTTCATTCATGTTTGCTTTGTAATACTCCTATTCGGCAGAACAAACAGCTCAACTATAAGCAGAAAAGCACAGGATGTGTCACTACAGAAATTATTAACTATGTGGTGGCACATAATATTTCAAATTTTGTTCAAAATTTCTTTCCACAATTTTTATATCTAGGCTTTTCAAAGTACTGGTTGATGAAAGAACTACTGTTAAGGTATAACGTCTATGTAGTCCGGCTATCAATAATTATATATTTGGTCCGTATCCTTTTACCTATGAAAGATTGAGATTTTGTAGGTACCTTTGGTTGAGGAAGCAGACTTGCATTCACCAAATGTGCTATAAAATGTTCCGCCAAATACTCCAATTCATGTGGTGTTAATTACTCTGAATATATATGGAGTACAGACCTCTCTTTGTGTGTGTGTGGGGGGGGGATAAAGTATTGTGGCAATTTCTGTGAAGATTAAGAAAATTTAGAAATATCCTTTAACCTGCAGGAATGTTGCTTCAGGCATACTGTAAGGAGTAGCATATTTTAATATGGAATTACTATAATGTCGCGCATTTTTTACAGATGTGTCAATGCAAATAGAGTCCGTGCTAAAAATACACACGGAGCATGTTGTGAGATGGTTATCCAGCGAGGTCTAACACACATGGAGTCCGTGCTAAAAATACAGTGGGTAAGATGCACAAACGTAAATCGTGGTGACGTACTTTTACAAAAACATTTATCCATCAACCATTCAAAGCAAAGATCGATAAGGCTCAAACCAACTTCACATTATTTCCCTGCGTACCAATTAATGTATTGTTTAATTAAACCCTCGACCCAACTTCAAATTATTCCCCTGTGTGCCAGCTAATTTTTAGTTAATTACTAAGATATTTATGGGTTAGTTCATGCAAATTTACAAGCATGTATCATATCTTCATATATTTATGGAAATTCCTATCATTTTATAGCAAAAATAGACGGGCGCGGCGACGCGCTGTCATAGTCTAGTTCTCTTTTCTAAAATCTGGATGCCAACTATCATTTTGAATCGATGGCAACAGCCAACATAATATGATGGCAAGTAACAACATAATATTGTGGCAGCTGACGGCAAAAATAGGTGGCAACTAACATCAGATACAGGTGGCAATTATTTTTCCTCCCTCTTTATGCCAAATTCCTTATTTCTTCCCTATTTTTAGTGATTCCTACGCATCCTTCTGTAGCAACTACTCGCACCATGCCAACCCATAAGCTTAGGTCAACTCTAGGATATAATATGGCAGATCTGGCGTATGTTGGTGGGCAAATGTGAATGCACAGAAATCCGTGGTGTGTTTGTCATGACATCGTAGATCTAGTCGCCATCTTCGTGGGCAATCTGTAATTTCAATTTTCTGGACAGAAGAAGGACGAGAAACAGAAGGAGATTGGAGATCCACCTGTTAGCTCGTCGTCTCGGGAGGGCGGGGTTGGAGGGGGGCGGGGTGAGTAGCGGTGGGAAGGCACTAGGGATCTGTTGGGTTCTACGGTAGGGTGCGTCGACTGCAAATTAAAATTTTCCTACGCGCAGAACATCCAGGAACATGCTACGGGAGATGGATCACAGTTCGTTACCACTAGACGCGCAGTCCCGTGCAGCGGAAGAAGAGTTGGGCCAGCGCGTCCGCGTGGATCGTCTCCTCCTCGTCCGATCTCCCTCGAACAGCCGGTCGCCCGATCCCACGCACAAGTTGGCCGGAGCGGCGCAAATGCACCGCCTCTAACGGTATTCGCGCGTGCAGGAGGAACACCGTGCGGCGGACTTCTAGGTCCGATCACACAGTCGGCGGCGAGTGGAGGTGGCTATTCGCAACACATGCAAACCCTAGTGACAGCGCCGAAGCGATCACCCGCATGAGTGTGCCGCACCTCCACTTTATATAGGCGTCCGTCGCAGGCTCAACACTTGGGCCTTGCACGGACCCTAAAGCCCAAAGTCTACTCGGTCACGTTCCTAGTCCAGTTCAGATCACATCCGACCAGTGTCCTACGAACCGACCTCGTAGGTTCCTTCCCTTAAGCGCGCGACCCCTTAGATTCAAGTCGGCTTGGTCACAGTTCGGATCACCTCCGACCTGCACGGTTGGTAGCGGCCTCTAGCAAGGCGTGCCGACCACCAAGCAGACTATGAAGCTGGTTAGGCGAACACGCATAACGTGTCACACTTACATTCCCTTTGCCAGACGATATATGTTGTCGGGCTCAAGGCGAGACTGTCATCCTTGTGCTAGCCCGACCTCTTTCTCGTTTCACTGATGCCGACCACAATCCGGATTATCTCATAATCCTTGTCGCATGGCCATGCTTATCCTGGTCGGATCACACGAGGGGCCCAGAGTATATCTCTCCTGATCGGAGGGGCAAATCCCATCTTGCTCGACCATGTCTCACGGCATGGGACTGGACAAACCCGAAACCTACCTTTGTAACTACCCAGTCACGGAGTAGCATTTGGTCGGCCCAAAGCAAGTCTGTCACTATCCCGAGTACATGCGTCAGCTCAGGTCTTAGGACATAGAACGTATGTTGTACTAGAGACTCACAGATGACATATCGCCGCGTCTCATAGTTGGGTCTGTCCGACTCGGACCTTATCCGGATCCGACTACGTCGAATCCGACCAGACCTTTCCAAGTCCATATTATCCGGTTAGCATCCAGTGCTCCATGGCTAGTGAGACCAAGCCATCGACCGTGTCATATGCTAGTCTAGTCGGCTGCGCGTCCACACAGCCCTTTCGACTAAGGACCTTTTAGAACAGTCATCATACAATGCATAGTCCCACAAACAAGTCACATACTTGCTGATACACATCATTGATAATGTCCAAGGACTATCTTTATTCATAAACATATAGGAAATATCATCATACATGATTGCCTCTAGGGCATATCTCCAACAGTCTCCCACTTGCACTAGAGTCAATCAAATAGACATCGAATGCCCATAGCTCTAACGTGCCCCTCATGCTTGGGTTGTGGAAGCGGCTTAGTCAACGGATCTGCAACATTTGCATCCGTGTGAATTTTGCATAACTCTACATCACCATTCTTTACGATCTTTCGTATTAGGTGATATTCCGATCTATGTGTCTGACCTTGTGGTGATTCCTCGGCTCCTTGGCTTGTGCGATGGCACCCGAATTATCACAATAAAGGTCCAACGGTTTTACCGAGGCTGGGAAAATACCAAGATCATCCAGAAAGTTCCGGATCCAAACACCTTCCTTCGCAGCTTCACAAGCCGCAATGTATTCGGCTTCTGTGGTAGAATCGGCCACCGTATCTTGCTTGGAACTCCTCCAGCTCACTGCTCCTCCGTTCATGACGTACACGAATGCGGACTGTGATCAACAATCATCTCTGTCGGTTTGGAAACTAGCATCGGCGTAACCCCTTACGACGAGCTCTTCCTCACCTCCCTAAACTAGGAACATCTCTTTAGTCCTTTTCAGGTACTTCAAAATAGTCTTTACCGTTGCCTAGTGACTCTCACCTGGGTTGCCCTGGTATCTACTTATTAGGCTTATTGCAAAAGCAACATCAGGCCTTGTACATATCATGGCATACATGATGGATCCGATTGTCGAGGCATACGGAATCCTACTCATCCTGCTTCGCTCATCAGATGTCGAAGGACTCTGAGTCTCGCTTAGCCTTATACCATGTGAGAGTGGCAAGAACCCTTTCTTCGCCTCACTCATGTTGAACCGCTTCAACACTTTATCTATGTACGTGCTCTGGCTTAGGCCGAGCAGCCTCCTCGATCTATCTCTATAGATCTTAATGCCTAAAATATATACTGCCTCACCAAGGTCTTTCATCGAAAACTTGCCATTCAATGACTCCTTGACCGAGTTTAGCATCGAAACATCATTTCCGATCAGTAGTATGTCGTCCACATACAAGATCAAAAAAACTATCGAGCTCCCACTTAACTTCTTGTATAAACAAGAGTCCTCTTCGCTTTTGATGAAACCGAGACCAGTGACGACCTCATCAAAACAAATGTTCCAACTCCGAGGTGCTTGCTTCAAGCCATAAATGGATCTCTTGAGCTTGCATACCTTACTAGTGCTAGTCGGATCGACAAAACCCTCGGGCTGTATCATATACATGTCCTCGGTTAAATTTCCGTGAAGGAAACCCGTTTTGACATCCATCTGCCATATCTCGTAATCGAAATATGCAGCTATAGCTAGTATGATCCTCACCGACTTCAGCATCGCTACCGGCGAGTAAGTCTCGTCGTAGTCAATTCCTTGAACTTGTCCATAACCTTTAGCGACAAGTCGAGCCTTGTGGATCTGAACATTTCCATCCACATCAGTTTTCTTCTTAAAGACCCATTTGCAACCAATGGCAGTTACGCCAGGTGGCGGATCAACCAAGTCCCAGACTTGATTCTCATCCATGGACTTTAACTCGGATCTCATCGCCTCCAGCCATGCCTCGGAATCTGGGCTCACCATCGCTTCCGCATATGTGGCTGGCTCGTCGCTTTCTAGCAACAATACATCGCGCACTCTGCGCAATCTTTCCGACCTCCGTGGTTCCGGTGCCGCTTCCACTGCAGGTTCCCTGACTGACTCCGGTATGATCTCATCACCAGCCGAGCCGTCCCCGAGTGGTCCTGGAATTTCTTTGAGTCGAACCGTCCTCCCACTGGCCTCCCGACTGAGAAACTCTTTCTCAAGGAAAACCCCGTTCCGAGCAACAAACACTTTGTTCTCTTCCCGGTTGTAGAAGCTATATCCCAAGGTTTCCTTTGGATATCCCACGAATATGCATTTATCCGACTTAGGTGTAAGCTTGTCTGACATAAGTCGCTTGACAAATGCTTCACAACCCCAAATCTTTAGAAAAGACAAACTAGGACTCTTCCCGGTCCACATCTCATGTGGTGTCTTGTCTACGGATTTTGATGGTACCCTATTAAGTGTGAAAGCTGCAGTTTCTAGAGCGTATCCCCAAAATGACAAGGGTAAATTCGATTTGCTCATCATAGACCGGACCATGTCCAACAAGGTCCTATTCCTCCGTTCCGACACGTCGTTTCTCTGTGGCGTACTGATACGTCTCCAATGTATCTATAATTTTTGATTGCTCCATGGTATATTATCTATTGTTTTGGACTATATTGGACTTTATTTTCCACTTTTATATTACTTTTGGGACTAACCTATTAACTGGAGGCCCAGCCCAGAATTCCTGTTTTTTGCCTATTTCAGTGTTTCGAAGAAACGGAATATCAAACGGAATGAACCTTCGGGAACGTGATTTTCTCATCAGATAAGATCCAGGAGACTTGGACCCTCCGTCAAGAAAGCCACGAGGCGGTCACGAGGGTGGAGGGCGCCCCCCCTAGGGCGCGCCCCCTTTCTCGTGGGCCCCCCGAGGCTCCACCGACGTACTTCTTCCTCCTATAATACATACGTACCCCCAACAGATCAGATACGGAGCCAAAAACCTAATTCCACCGCCGCAACTTTCTGTATCCACGAGATCCCATCTTGGGGCATGTTCCGGAGCTCCGCCGGAAGGGGATTCCACCATGGAGGGCTTCTACATCATCACCATAGCCTCTCCGATGAAGTGTGAGTAGTTTACTTCAGACCTTCGGGTCCATAGTTAGTAGCTAGATGGATTCTTCTCTCTTTTTGGATCTCAATAAAATGTTCTCCCCCTCTCTCGTGGAGATCTATTCGATGTAATCTTCTTTTTGCGGTGTGTTTGTTGAGATCGATGAATTGTGGGTTTATGATCAAGATTATCTATGAGCAATATTTGAATATTCTCTGAATTCTTTTATGTATGATTGAGTTATCTTTGCAAGTCTCTTCGAATTATGCGTTTGGTTTTGCCAACTAGATTGGTAGTTCTTGCAATGGGAGAAGTGCTTAGTTTTGGGTTCAATCTTGCGGTGTCCTTACCCAGTGACAGAAAGGGTTGCAAGGCACGTATTGTATTGTTGCCATCGAGGATAACAGGATGGGGTATTTATCATATTGCATGAATTTATTCCTCTATGTCATGTCATCTTGCTTAAGGCGTTACTCTGTTTTCATTAACTTAATACTCTAGATGCATGCTGGATAGCGGTCGATGAGTGGAGTGATAGTAGTAGATGCAGACAGGAGTCGGTCTACTTATCTCGGACGTGATGCCTATATACATGATCATACCTAGATGCTCTCATAACTATGCTCAATTCTGTCAATTGCTCAACAGTAATTCGTTCACCCACCGTAAAATACCTATGCTCTTGAGAGAAGCCACTAGTGAAATCTATGGCCCCCGGGTCTATTTTCATCATATTAATCTTCCTACGCTTTATTGTTGCTTTGCTTTTTTACTTTGCCTTTTTATTTTACTTTGCATCTTTATACCAAAAATATTATCTATCATCTCTATCAGATCTCACTCTCGTAAGTGACCTTGAAGGGATTGACAACCCCTATTCGCGTTGGTTACGAGGAGTTATTTGCTTTGTGTAGGTACGAGGGACTTGCGCGTGGGCTCCTACTGGATTGATACCTTGGTTCTCAAAAACTGAGGGAAATACTTACGCTACTCTGTTGCATCATCCTCTCCTCTTCGGGGAAAACCAACGCAAGCTCAAGACGTAGCACGTACCCGAAGGTGTGAGCTGAGGTACTATACCTCGACTTTTCAGATGATCGTCAAACTCCTGGCTCAAGTACTCACCTCCACGATCAGATCGCAGAAGCTTTATAGTCTTGCCGAGCTGATTCTCAACCTCGTTCTGAAACTCTTTGAACTTTTCAAAAGTCTCCGACTTGTGCCTCATCAAATAGATATATCCATATCTACTCAAGTCGTCGGTAAAAGTCACGAAGTACTGATAGCCACCTCTGGCGGTTGTGCTCATTGGACCACACACATCAGTGTGTATAAGCTCCAACAGCTCAGACACCCTCTCGCAACTCTTTGCGAAAGGAGACTTAGTCATCTTGCCGAGCAAGCATGATTCACATGTCTCGGACGACCCGAAGTCGGACGAAGTTAGGAGCCCATCATCATGGAGCTTCTTCATGCGTTTCAGACTAATATGTCCAAGCCGGCAATGCCAGAAGTATGTCGGATTTATCTCATTAGGCTTATGCCTCTTGACATTCACGTTATAGACCGGTTCCTGTTCTAGATTCAATATAAATAGCCCATCAACAATGGGTGCATAGCCGTGGAACATACCATTCAAAATATCGAACAACCATTGTCCTTTAAATTGAATTCATAACCTTGACTCATCAAACATGAGGCGAAATAATGTTCGACTAAGTGCAGGAATGTAATAACAATTATTCAATTCCATTATGAATCCGAAGGAAGCTGGAGCTGCATCGTGCCGACCTCCAACGCAGCAACTCTTGCTTTGTTGTCGACCACGATGTCAATCTCCCTTGTGCCACACGCCTAGTTCTTACCAGCCCTGCATCGATTTGCAAATATGAACAACCGATCCGGTATCAAATACCCAAGAGCTACTAGGTATGTCAGCAAGGTAAATGTCTATAACATATGCAACAAGTGTACCTTTGCCTGAAGAAGCATTTCCGGCCTTCTTGCCATGCTCTGCAAGCCACTTGCTACAGTTCCTCTTCCAGTGACCGGTTTCCTTGCAGTGATAGCAAACGGTCTTCGAGTCCAGTCCATACTTCGGCGCAGCGGCAGAGGTTACCATCTCCGTGCCCTTTGCCTTAGCCTTTTTCTTGGACCAACTCTTCTTGAACTTAGCCGATTTCTGCACCATCAATACTTGATTCGTGCCTTTCTTGATATCCTGCTCTGCCACCTTGAGCATCCCATGCAATTCAGTGAGCTTCTTATCCATGCCATGCATATGATAGTTCGAGATGAACGTCCCATAGCTGGGCGGAAGAGAACCCAGAACTGCACCTGTAGCCAGCTCATCCAAGAGCGGGAAGCCCAAACGATCCAAAGCTTGCACATATCCGATCATCTTGATCACATGTGGGCTCAGTGGATCACCTTCCTTCAGCTTGTAGTCCATCAAGGATCGCCAGATGTTGAACCTTTCGGTCCTAGCATGTGTCTGAAACATGCTCTTGAGACTCTCGATCATATCGTAAGCCTCAACATTTTCGAAATGCTGTTGCAAATCGGGCTCCATACAAGCCCGACATCGGACAACCGATCTCCGTTGATTCATCAACGAGTTTACAGTAGGCATTCTTAGCTGTGGCACTAGCATTATCGGCGGTTCCTCCGAAGTGGATCCTCTAGAACATGTTCCTTTTTATCATGCTTGAGAACAATTCTTAGATTTCTATACCAGCTGGTAAAGTTTGTTCCATTCAGTTTATCCTTTTCCAGAATTGATTTCAATGCAAAGTTGGGTTGAGCAGGTGGTGCCATTGATCTACAACAGAAAACATGCAATCACTAAGCAATGTGTTTATGTAGAGTAATTCTAGCCTAAATAGAAATACTCCCTTGAAGTCACATCCTCCGCAAACTCTCGGTGATTCAGGATCCGACTAGCGCATGCGACTAGTGAGCTTTAACATCACTGCCAGCCAACATACCTATCCGGTAAGCAACTCCTTGCTAATCGTATCTCTATCGACTCACAGCCGATCGGGAAGGTATCTTATACCCGGCTCCCAACCTTCTTTGCCACAAGGCCCAAAACCGTTTTGATAGCCTTGTCAAGTTAACTCGATGCGGTGCATGTCCGTGTCCGACACGAACCCTTGAGTTCAAGGACACCCAAAGAAGCACCCCAATTTTATGAGCCCACTACTAGGCGTACTTGACGTGCGAAGATGCAACATCGGGGATGGCAATTCGCTTGATATTCATGAGGGATCATTCCATCATTCTAACATGCATAGAAACAAAGAAGCATAACAATCACAAATATAACACATATTGTGAAATAGTATGGCTCCTTCATGGACGTTCTTCCAGGTCGGCTCCGACTCCAATGACCATCTACGAACTCCATCTTGTTTGTCACGCCGGGACGCCAAGCCGCCAACATGATCTCTATTATCCAACTACTACAACTAGTAATGAATTTACATAGAGTCACAAGTCGACACGCAGGTCGTTATACAATATAATGACAACACTTTGGCTCCTACCGGCTGACAAACATGACATGCAGGCCACGTATAAATTACACACATGCATCACATACACATGAGCCATACTATTCACATCAAACCTGCAAAACAAAGTTATGCATAGAATCGCATTCTACCGGTTTGTGTGTCGGGTACGAAATACACGACGCTACTCACACGTTTTCGGAAATTACAGATCACATCTGGACTCTGTTCACGCTGAATTTTCTGATCTTAACCGATCTTATCGATCATCCCGAATCTGATTCAGATTTACGTTTCACTGTTAACCCCGATGGCGGATGACCGACCGGTAGGGGTAGATCGTGTCACGACCTCATCGATCCCGATTGACAGAAAACATAGCCTCAACGATCCCCATGTGCAGTTGATCACATCAACCATGCACATAGCCGATCTCTTCAAGGACAACAGATCTCATCTGCCGCCTCCGCATATCTAATATGCATACGATCTGAATCCAAATCCTATAGCAGAGGCTCTAATACCACTGTTGGGTTCTACGGTAGGATGCGTCGACTGCAAATTCTCATTTTCCTACGCGCAGAACATCCAGGAACATGCTACGGGAGATGGATCACAGTTCGTTACCACTAGACGCGCAGTGCCGTACAGCGGAAGAAGAGTTGGGGCAGCGCGTCCGCGTGGATCGTCTCCTCCTCGTTCGATCTCGCTTGAACAACCGTTCGTCCGATCCCACGTACGAGTTCGCCGGAGCGGCGCAAGTGCACTGCCTCTAACGGTATCCACGTGTGCAGGAGGGACACCGTGCGGCGGACTGCTAGGTCCGATCACACAGTCGGCGGCGAGTGGAGGTGGCTATTGGCAACACATGCAAACCCTAGTCGCAGCGTCGAAGCGATCATGATCAACCACATGAGTGTGCCGCACCTCCACTTTATATAGGCGTCCGTCGCAGGCTCAACACTTGGGCCTCGCACGGACCCTAAAGCCCAAAGTCTACTCGGTCACGTTCCTAGTCCAGTTCGGATCACATCCGACCGGTGTCCTATGAACCGACCTCGTAGGTTCCTTCCCTTAAGCTGCGACCCCTTAGGTTCAAGTCGGCTTGGTCACAGTTCGGATCACCTCCGATCTGCACGGTTGGTAGCGGCCTCTAGCAAGGCGTCTTGACCACCAAGCATACTATGAAGCTGGTTAGGCGAACACTGCACAACGTGTCACACTCATTTCCTTTGCCGACGATATATGTTGTCGGGCTCAAGGCGAGACTGTCATCCTTGTGCTAGCCCGACCTCTTTCTCGTTCGGTGATACCGACCACAAACTGGATTATCTCATAATCCTTGTCGCATGGCCATGCTTATCTGGTCGGATCACACGAGGGCCCAGAGTATATCTCTCGATCGGAGGAGCAAATCCCATCTTGCTCGACCATGTCTCGCAACATGGGATGGACAAACCGAAACCTAGCTTTGTAACTACCCGATCCACGGAGTAGCGTTTGGTCGGCCCAAAGCAAGTCTGTCACCATCCGGTACATGCTTCACTCAGGTCTTAGGACATAGAACATATGTTGTACTAGAGACTCACAGATGACATATCGCTGCGTCTCATAGTTGGGTCTGTCCGACTCGGACCTTATCTCGACTCAGATCCGACTCACGTCGAATCCGACCAGACCTTTCCAAGTCCATATTATCCGGTTAGCATCCAATGCTCCATGGCTAGTGAGACCAAGCCATCGACCGTGTCATATGCTAGTCTAGTCGGTCTTGGCGTCCACACAGCCCTTCGACTAGGGACCTTTTAGGACAGTCATCATACAATGCATAGTCCCACAAAAAGTCACGTGCTTGCGATACACATCATTGATAATGTCCAAGGACTATCTTTATTCATAAACACATAGGAAATATCATCATACATGATTGCCTCTAGGGCATATCTCCAACATGACACTGATCTGGATGATTCTAAATCGCAAACCGGATACGTGCTTATATTGAACGGTGGAGCTGTCAGTTGGTGCAGTTCTAAACAAAGCGTCGTGGCGGGATCTACGTGTGAAGCAGAGTACATAGCTGCTTCGGAAGTAGTGAATGAAGGAGTCTGGATGAAGGAGTTCGTATCCGATCTAGGTGTCATACCTAGTGCATCGGGTCCAATGAAAATCTTTTGTGACAATACTGGTGCAATTGCCTTGGCAAAGGAATCCAGATTTCACAAGAGAACCAAGCACATCAAGAGACACTTCAATTCCATCCGTGACCAAGTACAGGTGGGAGACATAGAGATTTGCAAGATACATACAGATCTGAATGTTGCAGACCCGTTGACTAAGCCTCTCTCACGAGCAAAACATGATCAGCACCAAGACTCCATAGGTGTTAGAATCATTACTGTGTAATCTCGATTATTGACTCTAGTGCAAATGGGAGACTGAAGGAAATATGCCCTAGAGGCAATAATAAAGTTATTATTTATTTCCTTAATTCATGATAAATTTTTATTATTCATGCTATAATTGTATTAACCAGAAACATAATACATGTGTGAATACATAGACAAACAGAGTGTCACTAGTATGCCTTTACTTAACTAGCTCATTGATCAAAGGTGGTTAAGTTTCCTGACCATAGACATGAGTTGTCATTTGATAAACAAGATCACATCATTAGGAGAATGATGTGATTGACTTGACCCATTCCCTTAGCTTAGCACTTGATCGATTTAGTTTACTGCTATTGCTTTCTTCATGACTTATACATGTTCCTATGACTATGAGATTATGCAACTCCCGATTACCGGAGGAACACTTTGTGTGCTACCAAACGTCACAACATAACTGGGTGATTATAAAGGTGCTCTACAGGTGTCTCCAATTGTACTTATTGAGTTTGCATAGATCGAGATTAGGATTTGTCACCCCGTGTTTCGGAGAGGTATCTCTGGGCCCTCTCGGTAATGCACATCACTTTAAGCCTTGCAAGCAATATGACTAATGAGTTAGTTGTGGGATGATGCATTACAGAACGAGTAAAGAGACTTGCCAGTAACGAGATTGAACTAGTATTGAGATACCGACGATCGAATCTCGGGAAAGTAACATACCGATGACAAAGGGAACAAGGTATGTTGTTGTGAGGTTTGATCGATAAAGATCTTCGTAGAATATGTAGGAGCCAATATAAGCATCCAGTTTTCGCTATTGGTTATTGACCGGAGACGTGTCTCGGTCATGTCTACATAGTTCTCGAACCCGTAGGGTCCGCACGCTTAATGTTCGGTGATGATCGGTATTATGAGTTTATGTGTTTTGATGTACCAAAGGTAGTTCGGAGTCCCGGATATGATCACGGACATGACGAGGAGTCTCGAAATGGTCAAGACATAAAGATCGATATATTGGATGACTATGTTTGAACTTCGGAAGGGTTCCGAGCAAGTTCGGACATATACCGGAGTACCGGGGGTTACCGGAACCCCCCGGGGAGTGTAATGGGCCTATTGGGCCTTAGTGGAGAAGAGGAGGGGCGGCCAGGGTAGGCCGCGCACCCCCTCCCCCTCTAGTCCGAATTGGACAAGGAGGGGGGTGGCGCCCCCCTTTCATTCCTTCTCTCTCCTTCCCTTCCCCCTTCTCCTACTTCTACTAGGAAAGAAGGAGTCCTACTCCCGGTGGGAGTAGGACTCCCTCCTTGGCGCGCCCTCCTCCTTGGCCGGCCGCCTACTCCTAGCTCCTTTATATACGGGGGCAGGGGCACCCCAAGACACACAAGTTGATCATTGATCTTTAGCCGTGTGTGGTGCCCCCTCCACCATAATCCACCTCGGTCATATCATAGCGGTGCTTAGGCGAAGCCCTGCGTCGATAGCTTCATTAACACCGTCATCACGCCGTCGTGCTGGCGCAACTCTCCCTTGAAGCTCTACTGGATCATGAGTTCGTGGGACATCACCGAGCTGAATGTGTACAGATAGCGGAGGTGCCATACGTTCGATACTAGGATCGGTCGATTGTGAAGACGTACGACTACATCAACCGCGTTGTCATAACGCTTCCGCTTACGGTCTATGAGGGTACGTGGACGACACTCTCCCCTCTTGTTGCTATGCATCACCATGATCTTGCGTGTGCGTAGGAATTTTTTTGAAATTACTACGTTATCCAACACATTAAACCAAGGAGAGGATGAGGAGGTGGCTGATGGGCTCTGCGACAATTCATCGAGAATTCCAAACGGATGGATTTCTACAATAATGTGAACAAGAAGATGACACTTGTCAATTCGAATGATATAATGTTGTATGCTTAAGGAAAACATACACCATCAATCATTAGTTGAAAGGTGTGCCGGAAATATGACCTTAGGCAGCAAGATCAATGTTAGAGTGATGATTCAATAACCAACAGTCTAAGAACAAACTGTCGATCGTTAACTTCAAAGCAATAGGGTTGCCAGAAGTACAGAACATCGTTAGCATATTGGTATCCCGGTTAAAAACAACAAGGGGACCAAGGAAGAATGGTGATGGTGAGAAGTATCATTATACCGAGAATTTCTAAGAGGTGGAGCAATCCCCACAACATTCTCGACATAAAAGACAGTAATACTTCAAGGCAGAACACAACACTAGCTGGAGAGCAAGTTGTATTCATAATGTGGACAAGTTCGCGATGAAAGGAAGTCAAGGGTGTTGTCGATGATAATAAAAATCCTCGAGGGCAAGGAGGGTATTTCTCATCATGAACTCAGTTGACATCTCAAAAGAAGTCAAAGTGTTGAAGGTGACCTGACACATTTTCCGGTATGTTTCAAGAGGATGCAATCAAACAACAACGGCAACAAGCAAGGGAATGACGAAGTGGCAAGTTATAGGATCAATATATAAGACGCAAGCTCGGAACCAAAGTTGCCTTTCAAGACAAGCAACATGATGTTGAAAGCTTGACGTAAGTCGTGCTCACACATTGAAGAATTCGTGCACCAGAGAAGGACGAGGTAGCACAGTCAATGATAGCAAGACCAGGATGCAACCGATAGTCTAGGAATGACCAAATTGGGTTCAAAATTTCCTATTAAAATACTAGGGGTATTTGATTTGTAGTGCGGAATAATTTCACTAGTCGGCGTCGTCGGTTGACAACAACCCAGAACCCGTAGAGTGATTACGACAAGGAAAGACATTACTTCAACAAAGTTAGTAAGATGTGGTGCAATGGCAAGACATCTTCGAGATACCAGGGGGTAATACTCGAAGGTAGAACATGATAGAAGTAGAACCGGGTCATTGACCTATGACAGTAGATACTTCAACCTTGCCAAAAATAGAAGAGGCATTGGAATGAATTCCCATCAAATATATTAAATCAGGACAGCATGGTCGGAACCATAACTGTAAGGAATTAATTCAAGAATACCGAAAGAATCATACAGCTGGATAATCATTTTGCAAGAAGCTTCCGAGACGGTCTACATCATTTTCATGGGCATGAACACAAAGTTCAAGGTCGACTCCCACTTCTTTAATGCATATCATTTCATTCACCTCTCTCTTTGATAAAACTGTAGTGTTGGAATTTTATCTAGTAGAACACCGGAAGAGTATGACTTGTGAAAACTTTCGGGTTCTCACGGATTAGGAGAAGGCATAGGTTCAACCCATCAGGCATCTTAGTAACATATACCACAATTTTCAAAAGTAAATACACAAGCTCAAAAGCATAGCATGGTTGGCCAAGCAGAGGGTACAATTTAACAAAGGCATTATGTATCAGGGGAAGGACTCACAAGGTGATTGAATATGAAGGACACCGTCGAATAACAATCTAACAATGGATCGGGCAATCCACAATGGAGCTGATGTGAGTATCGGTACTCACTCAGAGGAAGAAAGAATGCATATGCATCAGATTCAAGAATGACCTGATTAGTCTGATGCTTAAATACAAAGAAATTATGGTCCGCAAAATGAAGGATGAGAAGCAGACGCTCTGATCAAGGATGGATAAGTTGAAAACACTTAGTTGGGCGAGTGTCGGATTTCGGGTTCCGGCAGACCCTTGAGGTTCGAACACTAGGGTGCGCGCGGAGATTCGCCCTCTACCTACATGTACCCCGCCGCCTCGCTAAGATAGAAGCTATGAAAGGAACAACACAAGAGACACAAGGTTTATACTAGTTCGGGCCACCATTGTGGTGTAATACCCTACTCTAGTTTGTGGTGTGGTGGATTGCCTCTTGGGCTGATGGTGATGAACAATACAAGGAAGAACAGCCTCGCGAGGGTCTGTTCTTGGCCGGGGCGATGAACTGCTTGGGGGAGTTCAGTCACCTTCTCTCTTGCTCTCTCTAGATCGGATCAAGATCGGAATCCCCTAGCTCTGAGTGTGGCCAGTCCTATTTATAGGCAAAGGCCCTGGGCCTCTTCCCAAATATTGAGCGGGAAGGGCGCCAACAATTGGCCATTTTGAAGGGGAACATCTGGTACACTTATCCTGACTAAAGTTGGTCCTCGCTTTGTCAAAGGCTCGTGTGGTGGCCTTGGCTTGGGCTCCACCATGACTTCCTTCTGCCGTTGGACTGGTCTTGGTCTTGTTGCACGAAATGGGCGCCTTTGCTTGATGCTCTCGCTGCGCTTGCTCCCTTTGCACCAAAGAGGAAAGGAGGACATCTGGCGGGCTGGCGCCACTTGGCGCCCTTGGTCGTCATGGCTTGCATCATGGGCACCTCATGAGGTACCCGCCTTGATTTCTCCGCCTCCTCGCGAGCCACCTGATGAGGCCGTGCACGAGAAGCTCCTGTCGTCCGCCCATGAATCTGGCCCCTCGCGAGGTCTTGAGCTTGTGTTGATGAAGATGGGCCGTGATGGGCCCCCTTTGAGCCACGCCGCTTGGCAGGAAAGTCTGGGACCCCATTCCTGAACGCCGACAGTAGCCCGGGCCCAAGGCCCGCCTGGCCTGGCCGAGCGAGAGAGCGAAGGGCAAGTCTGGCGCCTTGAGCCCTAACAGCCTGCGGCCTTGGGCGCCGCGGGCGGTTGATTGGATGTGGGCGGCCCTGCTCCCCCACGACGCCTCGGCGTCTGCACGAATTGACAAGTCCCTGCATGCAAAGCGGGTCATGATTACCTGCGATCGTGGGGGTCGGCGGTTGGCCTCCTCTGGCTTTAAGTACGGAACGGTGCGCGCTCCTCTGGTCCATCTCCTCTTGCTTCTTCTTCTTCTCCATGGCTCCACCGAAGAGGTTCTCGGCCGCGGAGAAGGGAAAGGCTCGCCAGGTGGAGCCTGACTCTCCCCTGCCCAAGCGCGGTCGAGGCCGTCCTCGCAAACACCTTGTGGCTCCCGTGGTGGCTCCTCGCGGTGGCGGGCGGCAGCCGCCCAGGGGGGGCATGGCTGGCCCCTAGGCCGCGCTTCCACTCGGCAGAGGTGCTGCCGGAGTTCGTTGTGTGGTCAACGGAGCCGACCGGCACCCGGCTCCAGCTTCCTCGCTTCCTCCTAGGCGAGCTTCCGGCTGGTGCCCTGGGCGGCCTCTGGCTTCAGGCGGATGGTTGCTGCAGCCGGGCCTCCTGGGCATCGCTAGAGGTCTCTACCACCGGGAGCCTGGCCTTGACCCGCGGCTGGCAAACATTTGCCCGCTCGCACGGTCTGAGCCGGCGGTGCACCCTGCACTTTAAGTTCGACGGTGATGCCACCCTCTACGTGAGGGTGTTCGGGGAAGATGGTCACCGCGCTGGGTGCTGCCCTGAGAACGACGACGGCGGCCGCGGGTCCAGCCCCAACGACGATGAAGACGACAGCGCGCACGCGGGCTGCGACGCTCGGGTCTCGTCAAGCTTTGATGACTCTTCTTCGGGTAGCGGCTCCTCCAGCGGTGGCCGCGACCAGCCTCCGCGCCGCCGCGCCCGCCTGGATGGGGGTAGCGGGTCCGCCCGCCGTCTCGCCCCGGTGAAGCGCGAGAGAGTCCTCCTGAGCTCCGGAGGCCGTCCGAGTCTCTCCCGTGAGTTGGTGTCAGGCGAGCCACGCCTGTTTTGTTCTTTTTCCTTTTCTTGCGCAAAAAGACAGTAGGGTAGGGCCCCGCGTGGGCGTGCTTGGACTATTGCTGTTAATTATCGTACTGTTTCTGCTATCTCAGTATTATTGCCTTTGTGCTACATGCCTGCGCGTAGAAATTACTTAGCTCGGGGGCGCCCGTCGTGGCCCTCGCTTCCCGAGGCCGAGGCCTCACCGAACGCTTCATGTCCTGCGAAGGTTAGTCTGGAGAGGTAGGTCCCGGCCTCAGCGGTGGAGGCGACCGACCCAGGTCCTGTGTTCGTGTCGCGGTGCCTGTGGGGCACGGACTGGAGGGGTGCTCCTGTAGTGGACCCGGGTAGGGAAAACCTCAAACGATAAAGGCAGAAAAACACTCGCGGGGGCGCTCAAGCTGCCCCCCTCGCGGGGCCTTGCGCGAGGGAAATCGAGGTAAGAGGGCGAAAGGTCGAAGAGCCACAAATCAAAACAACAACAGCTTCGATAAAACTTCAAATGAGATTGAACAAGCCAACTGCGGAAAGCAAATGAAAAAGCGCGTCCAGCACATAATCTAGTCTTGACGTCTTCTCACCGGTAGCAGAGCTAAGTGCTGCCATGGCGTGGGAGGGAGCCCGGGGCTGAGGCGGCGCTCACGAGACTCGGGCGTGTACAGCCCCAACTCATTATTACGTGAGAGTGTCACGGCGGCGAGCTTCACATGCGTTGGCCTTCTTCACGAGCTCGGGCCTTTCTTGGGGAGCAAGCATCACAGGCGGTGGCCCTCTTCATAGGCTCTGGCGTTTTCCCAAAGGATAGCTTCACAGGCATTCGCCTTCTTCACAGGCTCTGGGCCTTTCGGAAGGATAGCTTCACGAGCATTCGCCTTCTTCACGAGCTCTGGGCCTTTTCCAGAAGGATAGCTTCACAGGCATTCGCCTTCTTCACGAGCTCTGGGCCTTTTCGGAAAGATGGCTTCACAGGCATTCGCCTCCTTCACAGGCTCTGGGCCTTTTCCAAAAAGATGGCTTCACGGGCATTCGCCTTCTTCACGAGCTCTGGGCCTTTTCGGAAAGATGGCTTCACAGGCATTCGCCTTCTTCACGAGCTCTGGGCCTTTTCAGGGTAAAACCTCGGAGGTTGGATGTTCCACGCGTTTTGGTGGCACCCCTCCCGAGTCTCCAAGCGCGGAGCCGGGCACTGAAACATGAACAACCTTGAATGGGCCCTCCCACATGGGAGAGACCTTATGCAGCCCCTCCCTGGAGAGAACCCGCCTGAGCACGAGGTCCCCTACCTCAAGGGTCCTGGGGCGGATGTTGCGGCAGTGGTATCATCGCAGTGCTTGCTGGTACCTCGCCGCTCGCAATGCAGCTTCTCGACGACGCTCCTCCCCCAGTACGAGGTCTGTCCCCTGCACGACGTCCTGCTGCGCCTCGTCGAACGCCAGGACCCGTGCGGAACAACGTCTGACCTCGTGAGGGAGGACCGCTTCGGATCCATAGACCAGGAAGAACGGGGTCTCTCCGGTTGGCTTGGTCGCGATCGTGCGGATGGACCACAGCACGGACTGAAGCTCACCTCTGCCGCAGGCCTCCAGTTTCTTCTTGAATGTCCTGGTTTTGAGGCCCCTCAGAACCTCTGCATTGGCCCGCTCGGCTTGGCCGTTGCTCCGGGGGTGCGCCACCGAAGCATAGCATATCTGCGTTCCCAGGTTAGCACAGTATGTTTTGAAGAGGTTACTGGTGAACTGCGAACCGTTGTCGGTGATGATGCGATTCGGCACCCCGAACCGGCTCACGATGCCCTTGACGAACTTGACCGCAAAACCTGCAGGGATGGTGCGGATGGCTTCCACTTCAGCCCACTTGGTGAACTTGTCCACGACGACGTAGAGGTAGCGATAGCCCCCGGGCGCTCGAGGAAACGGGCCCAGGATATCCAGCCCCCAGACTGCGAATGGCCACGAGAGGGGTATTGTTTGCAGACCTCCTGCTGGTTGATGGATTTGCTTAGCATGGAATTGGCAGGCTTCGCAAGCCTTTACTAGTTCGACGGCGTCATTGAGTGCAGTAGGCCAATAGAAACCGCTCCGGAATGCCTTGCCCACGAGGGCTCATGAAGACGAGTGATGCCCACAGTCTCCACCGTGTATATCCGCCAGCAGTTCTTTCCCTTGCTCCCTGGAGATGCAACATAGCGACACATCATTCGGTCGCCTCCGATAGAGCTCTCCATCCCTGATGTAGTACGCTGTGGCTTGCCGCGCCACACGCTCCGCTTCCTCCTCCTTCTCCGGCAGGGTCCCTTGCGTTAAGTAACTCGGGAGCTCCGTGATCCAGCACCCCTCCTAAGGCTCCATCGTCTGGAGCAGGCGCGCTCCTGAGGCCGGGCCATAGACCGGGGCTCCTGAGGCAGGTGGCTGGGGAAGCTCCTCCCGAGGCTGCGCCGTGCTTGATAGTGCTGGCATGGCCGAGGGCTTGAAGAGCCGCAACTCGAACACGCCAGGCTCCTGAGGCAACCGCCTGGATGCCCGCTTGGCGATGTCGTCGGCCTCCTGATTGGTGCCCTTGGGGCACATCTGCAACTCCAGCCCCAGGCTGCTTCTCCATCCTGCGGACCTCCGCAAGGTAGGCTTCCATGTGCTCATCTTTTGGCTCGTAAACCTTGTTGGAGAAATTGACGAGGACCTGCGAATCGCCCTTGATGGTAAGGCGCTTCACTCCTAGGGCAGCCGCGGCCTTCAAGCCCGCTATTAGACCTTCATACTCCGCTATGTTGTTGGAGACCTTTTCACCTTCTTTGGAAGCAGGCTGCACAGCGTAGTAGAGCTTGTCCTGAGTGGGAGATATGAGCACCGCCCCAGCCCCAGCGCCATGTCTGGAGAACGCCCCATCGAAGTGCATGACCCAGCCTTCTGGTGCTTCGCTTCCCGGGGAGAGGGACCGATCTTTGTCGGCCTTGAGGCCCGGTGCCTCCGTCCATTCTGCCACGAAATCCGCCAATGCGGCCCCCTTGATGACTCTGGTCGTGCTGAATTCGAGCTGAAACGCTTGCTGTTCAATGTTCCACTCAGCGACCCTTCCGGCTGAGTTAGGGCTCCTGAGCACCTTTCCAAGGGGTATGCTGAGACGACCTTGGTGGGGTGGCCCTGAAAATAGTGCCGCAATTGCGCGAGGCCACCAATAGCCGAGGAGGAGTTTCTGAGGCATGGGGTACCGCGCCCTTGCGTCCCGCAACACCGTGCTGACGAAGTATACTGGGTGCTCAACGAGGTTTTGGGCGCCAGTGCCGCTGGCGCCCTCTGGGGACCGTGGCGCCCACAGGCGATGGGGCCTCAGAGGTCGGTAGTCTGGGGAGGGACCTCTTCCGTCCCCAAGGCGCTCCCCTGCGGCGGCTGATCCTTCTCATCCGCGGCGGTGGTTTCGTGGGCCTTCTTGTTCCTACGCCGCCTTGACACAGGCTGCCGCTGTGGTTTTGGTTTGGCGCTCTTCCCTAAACGCCACGTAGCTGCTGTTGGCGAGAGTAAGGAGTGGCGGCGAGGTAGAGCACCAGGGGTTCCTGCGGGCGTGGGGCCACCATGACCGGAGGACTGGTCAGGTACCTCTTGAGATCTTGAAACGCCTTGTCGGCCTATTCAGTCCATTCAAAGGGTCCCTTCCTTTTCATTAGCTGGAAGAAAGGCAGCGCTCGTTCCCCTAACTTGGAGATGAAGCGCCCTAGCACAGTCACGCGCCCAGTGAGCTTCTACATTTCCCTGAGGGTCTTTGGCGGGCTCATGTCCTCGACCGCCTTGACCTTTTCAGGTTAGCCTCGATGCCTTGATGGGATGAGGAAGCCCGAGGAGCTTGCCGAGGGACTCCAAACACACACTTCTCCGGGTTGAGCCGTGAGGTTCACTGCGTCGAGGCTCATGAAGGTTTCCTCCAGGTCTTGTATCGTGGTTCGGCCTCCGAGACTTCACCACAATGTCATCGGCGTAAGCCTCAACATTCTTCCCGAGCTGCGGACCCAAGGTGATGTGCATCAGCCGCTGGAAGGTCGCCCCTGTGTTGCGCAGCCCGAACGGCATGCACGTGTAGCAGTACACCCCACATGGGGTCAGGAAAGCCGTATTTTCCACGTCTTCTACCGCCATCTTGATCTGGTGATACCCGGAGAAGGCATCCAAGAAGGATAACAGGTCGCACTCAGCGGTGGAATCGACGATCTGGTCGATGCGAGGGAGCGGGAACGGATCTTGCGGGCATGCCTTATTGAGGTTGGTGAAGTCGACACACATGCGCTCCTTCCCTCCCTTCTTTGGTACAACGACAGGGTTGGCCAACCAATCCGGATACCGGACCTAGCGAATGACCCCAGCGGCTTCTAGCTTGCGGGTCTCACGGGCGACGAAGGCTTGCTTTTGGTGGACTGCCGCCTTGCTTTACGCTTCACGCAGGCGTGCGTTGGGGGCTGCGTGGAGGTGATGCTCGATTCGCCCCTAGGGATCCCTGCCAACTGATCGGGCTCCTGGCGAATACCTTCTTGTTTGCACGGGAACTTGACGGGGCCTCCTCCCTTTCGGGCTCGAGGTTGGCGCCTATGGTGAAAGTGGCGTCGGTGGACCCGTCCTCGTCGACGGTATTTGTAGTCTCTGCCTTGTCTTGGGTGAACAACTGTTTCTTCTTGGTCGGTGCAGCCCCCTTTTGCTCAGGGGCCCCCGCGTCGGCGGGCTGCTTTGGCGCCGCCGTCTTGAAGGCGAGCTTGAGCCGTGATGCATCTCCGGTGTCCCGGGCATGGTGAGGACGCCGTTGCTCCGGGCATCTTCATGAGGTTGTCGCCCGGGTGAGTCGCGCCATGAAGCTGGGCGATCTTGGGTAACGAGGATGGCGTTGTAGGGGAGGCCGATGGGGCGATGTCGAAGTCGACCAGCTCCATGCGAAGTTGTCGTAGGTGCCAAAAGTTACGGGGCGGATCTGTCCCAAGGAGCTGGATGACCCGCCCGACGCCGAGAAGGGCGGCTGGGCTGCAGCCGCTCGGGGTATCTGAGAGGAGGTTGAAGGCCTCAGCGAGAACACGTTGAGGCCCGCACCACCGTCGATGAGAGTCTGGTGATGGCGCTGGCGGATGGTGGGGTGCACAGCAGGGGGGCGCACGAGCAGGCTGAGTTGGAGAGTGGTCCTCGAGTTGAAGGTCGAGGCTGGTCTTGGCGCCGACCGGTTACAGGGGCTCCGGCCAGCGAGGCGGCGCCGACCTGGCGGATGAACGGCTTGACACGGTGACTTGAGGGCGGCGCCCGCGAGCCGCCCAGGAGGGCCGCAACGACCGGGGGCGCCGGCGCAGCGTGATGGGTGAGGAAGAAGCCGCAGAGCTCTTCCCAAGAGGCCACGGAGGCCGCCGGAAGGTGGAGCAGCCACGCGCGCGGAGCATCGGTGAGGGCCATGGGAAGCCAGTTAGCCATGACCTGTCGTCACCCCGGCCGAGGACGGCCTCCTCGTCGCCAGCAGGAAGACCATCGGATCGGTCACGCCCGTTATGGGCGGCGGCGTCGTCGCTTGAACTTGTCCGACCACCGCACCGTTGCAAGGCGGGGCCAGGCTCGAGCCCCTGGCCCCCGCTGGCGCTGGCGGCCGGCCGGGCGGCGCGCGCTGCCCATCGCGAGGCGGTCGTGGCGGTGGCGGAAGAACTCAGCGCACCCCTACTGGCGCGCCAAATGTCGGATTCGGGTTCAGCAGACCCTTGAGGTTCGAACTCTTTGGGGTGCGCGCGGAGATTAGCCCTCTACCTACATGCCCGCCGCCTCGCTAAGATCGAAGCTATGAAAGGAACAACACAAGAGACACAAGGTTTATACTAGTTCGGGCCACCATTGTGTTGTAATACCCTACTCTAGTTTGTGGTGTGGTGGATTGCCTCTTGGGCTGATGGTGATGAACAATACAAGGAAGAACAGCCTCATGAGGTGCATTCTTGGCAGGCGATGAACTTCTTGGGGAGTTGGTCGCCTTCTCTCTTGCTCTCTCTAGATCGGATCAAGATCGGAATCCCCTAGCTTTGAGTGTGGCCAGTCCTATTTATAGGCAAAGGCCCTGGGCCTCTTCCCAAATATTGGCGGGAAGGCGCCAACAATTAGCCATTTGAAGGGAACATCTGGTACACTTATCCGACTAAAGTTGGCCCTCGCTTTGTCAAAGGCTCTGGTGGTGGCGCCGGCTTGGGCTCCACCATGACTTCCTTCTGCCGTTGGACTGGTCTTGGTCTTGTTGCACGAAATGGGCGCCTTTGCTTGATGCTCTCGCTGCGCTTGCTCCCTTTGCACCAAAGAGGAAAGGAGGACGCTGCTGGCTGGCGCCCTTGGCGCCCTTGGTAAATCATGGCTTGCGTCATGGGCACCTCGTGAGGTACCCGCCTTGATTTCTCCGCCTCCTCGTGAGCCCGGCTGATGAGGCCGTGCACGAGAAGCTCCACGTCGTCCGCCCAGCAATCTTGCCCCTCGCGAGGTCTGAGCTTGTGTTGATGAAGATGGGCCGTGATGGGCCCCCTTTGAAACCACGCCCGCGGGCATGCAGCAGAGCAAGTCAGGGACCCCGTTCCCAGA
Source organism: Aegilops longissima (assembly GCA_021605205.1). Taxonomy (NCBI): domain Eukaryota; kingdom Viridiplantae; phylum Streptophyta; class Magnoliopsida; order Poales; family Poaceae; genus Aegilops; species Aegilops longissima. The sequence goes on along the minus strand of CM038680.1, from coordinate 504,650,234 downwards.
ACTCCGACACCGAGAACTAACTCATGCCTGGAATGACGCCTGAGCCGGAAAGATAATTTTAAAAAGGATAATTTGATGACTGCGTGCGTACGCACACATTGAATCAATAGGCTCAAAATGACTAAGACAAGGGATGTTAACGAGGAATACTAGTCATATGGAATTAACCATAATGCAAGCAGGCAAGAATATCAAGAGTAACAGGCTGCAGAGGATTTTCAAAGATCGAAAAGTATTCCAAAGAATTTTTTGAGACAGATGAACAATTGAGAAGAATGGATCCTCGATAAATGTGAGGAAAAAACCGTAAGGGTTTTCATGCAAAATAAAACTGCAAGACAGTAAACTCAAAGGATTCTCGGGACAACGAGGAATATTTCAAGGCATCTTGTAACAACAAGAGCGATGAGGAATGATCATGAGAACGACAAGTGCATGCAGATATCCATAGGGATATATCGGTGGCAGTGAATTGCAAAGGCGGTGAGCACAAGGGTCTCAGGAAAATATCGAGGGATATCCTCAAAATCTTCTGACAAAGCAGGAGATCTTCCGGAATGAGGGCTCTCCGGGAGAAATAGTTACGAGAACCTAGAGTTAGAGCTGGCAAAATCATTTAACCCAAATAGAAGAGGGATCAGAGTCCCAGAGTATAGACGAGGAGTAAAAGATCCTAATACCACCCAATGGGGACGTGGGCCCCTAATCCGCACAACCATGTTAGTAAAATCTTTTTCAATGACTAGAGTCAACTTCGGCCAAGGAGTTTGGAAGGGGGATTCCTATAGGAAATCGGCTCTGATACCAACTTGCGACGCCGCCGATTCAATCGTACACTAATCATGCACGTCAATGTGTATGATCAAGATCAGGGGCTCACGGGAAGATATCACAACACAACTCTAAAAGTAAAATAAGTCATACAAGCATCATATTACAAGCCAGGGGCCTCGAGGGCTTGAATACAAGTGCTCGAACATAAACGAGTCAGCGGAAGCAACAATATCTGAGTGCAGACATAAGTCAAACAAGTTGCCATAAGATGGCTAGCACAAACTGGGATACAGATCGAAAGAGGCGCAGGCCTCCTGCCTGGGATCCTCCTAAAGTACTCCTCGTTGGCGGCGGCCTGAACATAGTAGTAGGCACCCTCGGTGTAGTAGGGGTCATCGTTGACGGTGGCGTTTGGCTCCTGGGCTCCAACAACAAGTCCCAAACAAGTTGGGGTAGGCTAGAGGTGAAACCCATAAGGTCTCGCAACCAACTCCTTTAGTCCCAAACAAGTTGGGGTAGGCTAGAGGTGAAAGCCATAAGATCTCGCAACCAACTCATGGCTCTGGCACATGGATAGCAAGCTTCCATGCACCCCTGTCCATAGTTAGCTCTTTGGTGATACTCCAATCCTTCAGGTCTCTCTTAATGGATTCTTCCCATGTCATATTCGGTCTACCCCACCCTCTCTTGACATTCTCCGCACGCTTTAGCCGTACGCTATGCACTGGAGCTTCTGGAGGCCTGTGCTGAATATGCCCAAACCATCTCAGACGATGTTGGACAAGCTTCTCTTCAATTGGTGCTACCCCAAAATCTATCTTGTATATCATCATTTCGGACTCGATCCTTCCTCGTGTGGCCACACATCCATCTCAACATACGCATCTCCGCCACACCTACCTGTTGAACATGTCGCCTTTTAGTCGGCCAACACTCAGCACCATACAACATTGAGGGTCGAACCGCCATCCTGTAGAACTTGCCTTTTAGCTTTTGTGGCACTCTCTTGTCACAGAGAATGCCAGAAGCTTGGCGCCATTTCATCCATCCGTCTTTGATTCGATGGTTCACATCTTCATCAATACCCCCATCCTCCTGCAGCATTGACCCCAAATACCAAAAGGTGTCCTTCTGAGGTACCACCTGCCATCAAGGCTAACCTCCTCCTCCTCACACCTAGTAGTACTGAAACCGCACATCATGTACTCGATTTTAGTTCTATTAAGCCTAAACCTTTCGATTCCAAGGTTTGTCTCCATAACTCTAACTTCCTATTTACCCCCGTCCGACTATCGTCAACTAGCACCACATCATCCACAAAGAGCATACAACATAGGATATCTCCTTGTATATCCCTTCTGACCTCATCCATCACCAATGCAAAAAGATAAGGGCTCAAAGCTGACCCCTGATGCAATCCTATCTTAATCGAGAAGTCATCAGTGTCGATATCACTTGTTCGAACACTTGTCACAACATTATCGTACATGTCCTTGATGAGGGTAATGTACTTTGCTGGGACTTTGTGTTTCTCCAAGGCCCACCACATGAAATTCCGCGGTATCTTATCATAGGCCTTCTCCAAGTCAATGAACACCATATGCAAGTCCTTCTTTTGCTCCCTATATCTCTCGATAAGTTGTCGTACCAAGAAAATGGCTTTCGTGGTCGACCTCCCAGGCATGAAACCAAACTGATTTGTGGTCACGCTTGTCATTCTTCTTAAGCGGTGCTCAATGACTCTCTCCCATAGCTTCATTGTATGGCTCATCAGCTTAATTCCACGGTAATTAGTACAACTCTGAACATCCCCCTTGTTCTTGAAGACTGGTACTAATATACTCCGTCTCCATTCTTTTGGCATCTTGTTTGCCCGAAAAATGAGGTCCCCGAGACCTTTCCACACCTCAATGAGGATACAATCAGGGCCCATCGCCTTGCCTCCTTTCATCCTTTTTAAAGCCTCCTTGACCTCAGACTCCTGGATTTGCCGCACAAAACGCATGCTGGTCTCATCAAAGGAGTCATCCAGTTCAATGGTAGAACTCTCATTCTCCCCATTGAACAACTTGTCGAAGTACTCCCGCCATCTATGCTTAATCTCCTCGTCCTTCACCAAGAGTTGGCCTGCTTCATCCTTGATGCATTTGACTTGGCCAATATCCCTCGTCTTCCTCTCTCGGTTCTTGGTCATCTTATAGATGTCCTTTTCGCCTTCCTATATGCCTAACCGTTGGTAGAGGTCCTCATATGCCCGACCCCTTGCTTCTCCAACAACTCGCTTTGCGGCATCTAAGAAGAAGAGGGAAAAAAGGGGGAAAAGGAGGGAACAAAGCAACCGTGATTACTCATCCAAAGTACTCGCAAGCAAGGATCTACACTACATATGCATGGGTATATGTGTAAAGAGGCAATATCGGTGGACTGAACTGCAGAATGCCAGAATAAGAGGGGGATAGCTAGTCCTATCGAAGACTACGCTTCTGGCAGCCTCCATCTTGCAGCATGTAGAAGAGAGTAGATTGAAGTTCACCAAGTATCATCGCATAGCATAATCCTACCCGGTGATCCTCCCCTCGTCGCCCTATGGGAAAGTGATCACCGGGTTGTCTCTGGAACTTGTCTGGGTGTGTTTTATTAAGTATCCGGTTCTAGTTGTCATAAGGTCAAGGTACAACTCCGGGTCATCGTTTTACTGAGGGACACGACTATTCGAATAGATAAACTTCCCTGCAGGGGTGCACCACATTTCCCCAACATGCTCGATCCCTCTGGCCGGACACACTTTCCTGGGTCATGCCCGGCCTCGGAAGATCAACACGTCACAACCCTACCTAGGCTCAACAGAGAGGTCAGCACGCCGGTCTAAATCGTATGTGCACAGGGGTCTGGGCCCATCGAGCATTGCACACCTGCATGTTGCGTACGCGACCGGTGAGCAGACCTAGCCTCCCTTATACAAGAGCAGGCATTCTAGTCCAACCCGGCGCGCGCCGCTCAGTCGCTGACGTCAAGAAGGCTTCGACTGATACCACAACGTCGAGTGCCCACAACTGTTCCCTCGTAGTTGGTTAGTGCGTATAGGCCAATGGCCAGACTCATATTAAATACCAAGATCTCATTAAGCGTGTTATTTTGAAGTAACCGCGGACGCCGACCAGGGCCAGACCCACCTATCTCCTAGGTGGTCGCAACCTGCCCTATCGCTCCGCCACAAAGTAACCATCAGGGGGCTGTCGGGAACCCAGGCCCATCACTACCTAGATGGAACCACCTGCCCCTTCAGCCCCCATCTCCGAATCACTTGCAGTTACTCTACGAGCCAACCCGACTTTAGTCACCATCTGAATATTATGTATGATATGTATGTATGTATATACCCGTGATCACCTCCCGAGTGATCACGGCCCGATAGTATAGCATGGCAGACGGACAAGAATGTAGGGCCACAGATGATAAACTAGCATCCTATACTAAGCATTTAGGATTGCAGGTAAGGTATCAACAACTGTAGCAACAATGACAGACTATGCAACATAATAGGATTAACCGAAACAGAAACATGCTACACTACTCTAATGCAAGCAGCAGAGGGAAAGAATAGGCGATATCTAGTGATCAAGGGGGGGGGGGGGCTTGCCTGGTTGCTTTGGCAAGAAGGAGGGGTCGTCAACTCCGTAGTCGTACTGGGTAGCAGCAGCGTCGGTCTCGGTGTCTAGCGAGAGAAGAGGGGGAAGAAACAATAAATATAATGCAAACATATGCATGCATGACATGACAAAGAGCGGTGCTAGGTGTGCCCTAATGCGGTAGTGGGTGCTACCGGCGAAAGGGGGAAACATCCGGGAAAGTATCCCCGGTGTTTCACGTTTTCGGACAGATGAACCGGAGGTGAAATATTGCAGGTTTGCTATGTTAGGGACGTGTGGCTGACGAACGGGCTCCGTATTCGGATTCGTCTCGTCGTTCTGAGCAACTTTCATGTACAAAGTATTTTCATCCGAGATATGGTTTATTTTATATTAATTTTCGAAGTTTTAAATCATTTTAGAATTAAAAGAATTAATTTAATTCGAAAATCGTTTTATGACGTCATCATGACGTCAGCGGTCAACTCTGACCGTTGACTGAGTCAAACTGACAGGTGAGTCCCGTATGTCATATACTAAGACCACTAATCAGGTTTAGTTTGTCTAACTAAATGATTACGTTAATCTAAACGTGATTAATTAAGTAATTAATTATTATTTTAATTATATATATATTTCTTTTTTTAAACATGTTTAGGGGGTGGGCCCCCTGTCATTGCCTGGAGCCATAGCAGGCGCGGCGGTGGGTGCGTGGTGGCGTGGGCGCCCGGCTACTGGCGTGATTCTTGGCTCGCGTGGGGCCGGCGCCCATGTGAAAGCAGCGCGCCAGCGTGATGATCTTGAGGGCAGCAGGCGGCTGCGGTGGGCCTTGCCAGGAGGCGGAGGCGGAGGCGGGTGAAGCCTTGGCAGTGGCCTTGGTGCAGCGCGAAGGGACCAGGCGGGCGACCAGGAAGGTCTGCAGCAGTGGCAGGCGACAGGCGCTGAGGGCGCAGCGAGGCGGCAGGGCGCGGTGGAGTGGGGGCGGCAGAGCGGCAAGAAGCGTGTGATACGTCTCCGTCGTATCTATAATTTTGATTGTTCCATGCCAATATTATTCACTTTCATATACTTTTTGGCAACTTTTATATTATTTTGGGACTAACATATTGATCCAAATGCCGATGCTAGTTCTGTGTGTTGCATGTTTTATGTTTCGCAGAATATCCATATCAAATGGAGTCCAAGCGGGATAAAAGCGGGGAGACTTATTTTTGGAAAATATGGAAAATTCGGAAGAAAAATCCACGCGAGGCGGTGCGAGGTGGTCACGAGATAGAGGCGCGCTGACCCCCTGGCGCGCCCCTACCTCATGAGCCCACCGTAAGGCGGTTGGCGCTCTTCTTTTGCCGCAAGAAAGCTAATATTGAAAAAATCACGGCGAAGGTTTCAGGCCAATCAGATTACGGATCTCCATATATACGAAGCGGTGAAAGCAGGCCATAATGTAAGCAGAAAGCAGAGGATAGATCCAATCTCGGAGGGCTCTCGCCTCCCAAGCCATGGGAGCCAAGGACCGAGGGGAAACCCTTCTCCCATCTAGGGAGGAGGTCAAGGAAGAAGAAGAAGAAGAAGAAGGGGCTCTCTCCCTCGCTTCCGGTGGCGCGGACGCCACCGGGGCCATCATCATCACATGATCTTCACCAACACCACCGTCATCTTCACCAACATCTCCATCACCTTCCCCCCTCTATCTACAGCGGTCCACTCTCCCGCAACCCGCTGTACCCTCTACTTGAACATGGTGCTTTATGCTTCATATTATTATCCAATGATGTGTTGCCATCCTATGATGTCTCGAGTAGATTTTCGTTGTCCTATCGGTGGTTGATGAATTGCTATGATTGATTTAATTTGCATGTGGTTATGTTGCTGTCCTTTGGTGCCCATCATATGGTAGCGTGGATCACACCTTAGGGTTAGTTGTATGTTGATAGGACTATGTATTGGAGGGCAAGAGTGACAGAAGCTTCAGCCTAGCATAGAAATTGATGCATACGGGATTGAAGGGGGACCATTATATCTTAATGCTATGGTTGGGTTTTACCTTAATGAACGTTAGTAGTTGCGGATGCTTGCTAATCGTTCCAATCATAAGTGCGTAGAATTCCAAGTAAGGGATGACATGCTAGCAGCCCACATAAAACTTGCTATCAGTCTAGTACAGTAGTCAATTGCTTAAGGGACAATTTCGCCACACCTACCATCACTCTTCCACACTCGCTATATTTACTTTAGTTGTGACTTTATCTAAACAGCCCCTAGTTTTATTTTCGTGCTCTTTACTTTCTTGCAAGCTTACGCGAAAACACTTACAAAGTACTTCTAGTTTCATACTTGTTCTAGGTAAAGTAAACGTCAAGCGTGCGTAGAGTTGTATCGGTGGTCGATAGAACTTGAGGGAATATTTGTTCTACCTTTAGCTCCTCGTTGGTTCGACACTCTTACTTATCAAAAACTATTGCGATCCCCTATACTTGTGGGTTATCAAGACCTTTTTCTGGCACCGTTGCCGGGGAGCAATAGCGTGGGGTGAATATTCTCGTGTGTGCTTGTTTGCTTTATCACTAAGTAATTTTTATTTATTGTTCTTAGTTGTTTTCTATCTTTAGCTATGGGTAGGAAACGCAAAATACCAAAAAATTTAGTTGTACTTACTGCTCCAATGGTTGAAGAACCACTCAAAATCTATCACACTACTGAAGCTTTTACTTGGATCATCTTGATCCCTTTGTGCTCGTGCTGAAACCCCAACTAGCTTAGTTGAGGGCAAATCTTTATATGAGCATGCTTGTTATGTGCGACACCGTATATCTGAAAAAGGGAAACTATTATGGGATCAAATTCAATGTTTGCAATGCTATGCTTGGAATTTATGCTATTATTATGATTTTACTTGTTGTTCTGAACCCCCTAAGAAACACCTTCTCTACCAATGTGAGTTTATTGATAATGGAATCTTATCCTCGTATGCTAAGGGTGTTTATAATTACTATGATGTTCAACAAATTGAAGAATTAGTTGCTTTTAAGGGTGCTTACGAAATTGCTTCTTTGATTGAAAAGTATGGTGCTACTCTTTACGAATCTGAAAATCTTGCCATACTTAAATATTGCTATGATAATTATGCTTCTAATCCTTATGTTAAACCATATATTGAGAACTACTCCGCTATCCAAGAAGAGACTAATATTTTGCAGGAAGCTATGGAAGAAGAAATTAATGAAACAGTGAGCTCATTGGATGAAAAAGATGATGAGGAGAGCGAAGAACAAAAGGAGGAAGAGCGGATTAGCTACCTGTGCCCACCTTCTAATGAGAGTAACTCTTCAACTCATACATTGTTTAATTCCCCTTCGTGCTTACCGAAGGATGATTGCTATGATGACTGCTATGATCCCGTTGATTCTCTTGAAATATCCCTTTTTGATGATGCTTGCTATGCTTATGGCCAAGATGCCAATATGAATTATGCTTATGGAGATGAACTTGCTATAGTTCCTTATGTTAAACATGAAATTGTTGCTATTGCACCCATGCATGATAGTCCTATTATCTTTTTAAATTCTCCCAATTATACTATATCGGAGAAGTTTGCACTTATTAAGGATTATATTGATGGGTTGCCTTTTACCGTTGCACATGATGATTTTGATGAATATAATATGTATGTGCTTGCTGCACCTACTTGCAATTATTATGAGAGAGGAACTATATCTCCACCTCTCTATGTTTCCAACACAATAAAATTGCAAGAAACTGTTTATACTATGCATTGGCCTTTACTATGTGTGCATGAATTGTTCTTTTATGACATGCCAGTGCATAGGAAGAGAGTTAGACTTCGTCACTACATGATATATGCTACTTTGTGCTCACTACTAAATTACAAATCATTGCTAATTAAAATTGGCTTTGATATACCTTGGGATCCAGGTGGATTCACTACTTGAGCACTATATGCCTAGCTTAATGGCTTTAAAGAAAGCGCTGCCAGGGAGACAACCCGGAAGTTTTAGAGAGTCATTTATTTCTATTGAGTGCTTTCATATAGTTTAAAAACAACAAAAATAAAGAGGGGAACCCAAAACTTTTTCCAAAAGAAAAGTGAAAGTGAGAGAGACGAGCATTGTGAAAGTGGGGGACGTCCTTGAACTTTGTTCATGCCCATGGGAACTTTGTGAATCTTAATCACAGAAACTTTTCAATAAAAATAATTATCCCCTTGTACAATTCCATTGTATTATAAAAATAATGTGCAAAGGTTTGCCTTTAGGATGTTTACAATGCTTGTTGGTTTGTACGGTGCAGGACAGAACCTTTGGCTGTACTGCGCGAATTTTAGTTTTTTACTGGAACGTCAAATGGTTCTGATTCTTTTTGCACTGTCTTGCTGTACAAATTTTGTATTTTTCCTAATTTTGGAAGAATTTTTCAAGTATCAGAAGTATGGTTAATGTTCAGATTTCTACAGACTGTTCTGTTTTAGACAGATTCTGTTTTTGATGCATAGTTTGCTTGTTTTGATGAAACTATCAATTTATACCAGTGGATTAAGCCATGAAAAAGTTATATTACAGTAGACACAATGCAAAAAAAAATATGAATTGGTTTGCAACAATACTTAGAGTAGTGATTTGCTTTATTATACTAACGGATCTTACCGAGTTTTCTGTTGAAGTTTTGTGTGGATGAAGTGTTCAATGATCGAGAAGGTATCGATGTGAGAAGAAGGAAGAGAGGCAAGAGCTCAAGCTTGGGGATGCCCGAGGCACCCCAAGTAAATATTCAAGGAGACTCAAGCGTATAAGCTTGGGTATGCTGGGAAGGCATCCCCTCTTTCTTCAACAAATATCGGTATGTTTTCGGATTCGTTTCGTTCATGCGATATGTGCAAGTCTTGGAGCGTCTTTTGCAATTAGGTTTTTATTTTTTTATGCACCATGCTGGTATGAGATGGTCCTTGGTTGATTTATAGAATTCTCTATGCACTTCACTTATATCTTTTGAGTATGGCTTTATAGAATGCTTCATGTGCTTCACTTATATCATTTGAAGTTTGGATTGCCTGTTTCTCTTTACATAGACAACCGCCATTTGTAGAATGCTCTTTTGCTTCACTTATATTTGTTAGAGCTTGGGCATATATTTTGTAGAAAGAATTAAACTCTCTTGCTTCACCTATATCTATTTAGAGGGATGATAGGAACTGGTCATTCACATGGTTAGTCATAAAATCCTACATAAAACTTGTAGATCGCTGAATATGATATGTTTGATTCCTTGCAATAGTTTTGCGATATAAAGATGGTGATATTAGAGTCGTGCTAGTTGAGTAATTGTGAAATTGAGAAATAATTGTGTTGAGGTTTGCAAGTCCCGTAGCATGCACGTATGGTGAACCGTTATGTAACGAAGTCGGAGCATGAGGTGTTTATTGATTGCCTTCCTTATGAGTGGCGGTCGGGGACGAGCGATGGTCTTTTCCTACCAATCTATCCCCCTAGGAGCATGCGCATAGTACTTTGTTTCGATGACTAATAGTTTTTTGCAATAAGTATGTGAGTTCTTTATGACTAATGTTGAGTCAATGGATTATACGCACTCTCACCCTTCCATCATTGCTAGCCTCTTCGGTACCGTGCATTGCCCTTTCTCACCTTGAGAGTTGGTGCAAACTTCACCGGTGCATCCAAACCCCGTGATACGATATGCTCTGTCACACATAAGCCTCATTATATCTACCTCAAAATGGCCACCATACCTACCTATTATGGCATTTCCATAGCCATTCCGAGATATATTGCCATGCAACTTCCATCATCATCATATTCATGACTTGAGCATTCATTGTCATATTGCTTTGCATGATCGTAAGATAGCTAGCATGATGTTTTCATGGCTTGTCCGTTTTTTGATGTCATTGCTACGCTAGATCATTGCACATCCCGGTACACCGCCGGAGGCATTCATATAGAGTCATATCTTTGTTCTAGATATCGAGTTGTAATATTGAGTTGTAAGTAAATAGAAGTGTGATGATCATCATTATTAGAGCATTGCCCCAGTGAGGAAAGGATGATGGAGACTATGATTCCCCCACAAGTCGGGATGAGACTCCGGACGAAAAAAAAAGAAAAGAGAAAGGCCAAAAAAAGAGAAGGCCCAAAAAAAGAGAAAATAAATGAGAGAAAAAGAGAGAAGGGGCAATGTTACTATCCTTTTACCACACTTGTGCTTCAAAGTAGCACCATGTTCATATAGAGAGTCTCTTCAGTTATCACTTTCATATACTAGTGGGAATTTTCATTATAGAACTTGGCTTGTATATTCCAACGATGGGATTCCTCAAATGCCCTAGGTCTTCATGAGCAAGCAAGTTGGATGCACACCCACTTAGTTTCAGTTTGAGCTTTCATACACTTATAGCTCTAGTGCATCCGTTGCATGGCAATCACTACTCCTCAAATTGACATCAATTGATGGGCATCTTCATAGCCCGTTTATTAGCCGCGTCGATGTGAGAATTTCTCCTTTTTTGTCTTCTCCACATAACCCCCATCATCATATTCTATCCCACCTATAGTGCTATGTCCATGGCTCGCGCTCATGTATTGTGTGAAAGTTGAAAAGGTTTGAGAACGTCAAAAGTATGAAACAATTGCTTGGCTTGTCATCGGGGTTGTGCATGATGTGAATGCTTTGTGTGGTGAAGATGGAGCATAGCCATACTATATGATTTTGTAGGGATTAGCTTTCTTTGGCTTTGTTATTTCAATAAGACATAATTCCTTGGTTGGTATGCTTGAAGTATTATTGTTTTTATGTCAAACGATAGATTATTGCTTTGAATCACTCGTGTCTTAATATTCATGCCATGATTAGACATATGATCAAGATTATGCTAGGTAGCATTCCACATCAAAAATTATTTTTTTTATCATTTACCTACTCGAGGACGAGCAGGAATTAAGCTTGGGGATGCTGATACGTCTCTGTCGTATCTATAATTTTTGATTGTTCCATGCCAATATTATTCACTTTCATATACTTTTTGGCAACTTTTATATTATTTTGGGACTAACATATTGATCCGATTGCCCAATGCGGTTCTTATCATTGCATGTTTTATGTTTAGCAGAATATCCATATCAAACGGAGTCCAAAGCGGGATAAAAGCAGACGGATCTTATTTTTGGAAAATATGGAAAATTCGGAAGAAAAATCCACGCGAGGCGGTGCCCGAGGTGGTCATGAGGTAGGGCGCTACCGACCCCTCGGGGCTACTGATGAAGTCATGTACACAGGGTAGGGTCATAGACCAGCCCAAAGATACCCTCCCCAAGGACACTTTCATGAAAAAGCGGCCTTCAATCGACTGGTAGGTTTCCACTCGGCATGATTCAAAGACACTCGACCATGAAGACCCACTCGACCACCAGGAGTCCAAGAGCCACTCGGTGTCCAAGCGGTGCGTAGTTAAATAGTCTTTATGATCATAATGATATTTTATGTAAGGCGTTACCGAGAACGCCTAGCCTTAACGTACCTTAAACCCTACGCTTTCGTGGGCTGGCTGGGGTCTGGCGCTCTATATAAGCCACCCCCCTCCACAAGTAGAAGGGTTCGCACCTGTAACACATACGCATATAATCCGATCGACCGCCTCCGGGCTCCGAGGCGAGGGCTGTTACTTCCTCCGAGAAGGGCCTGAACTCGTAAATCTCTTGCGTATACAACTACTCCATAGCTAGGATCTTGCCTCTCCATACCTACCCCCATTCTATCGGACTTAGAACCACGACGGTTGGCGCCCACCGTGGGGCGGTGTTCTAGCAATTTGTTGGAGAAGTTGGGATTCTTCGATCTCCTACATCATGGTTTGGTGGAGTTCGGTCGACGGCCACGAGATCCGTCTCGGTGCGCTCACGTCGTCGCCGCCCGGCGACTCCGGCTTCAGGAGGCTCCCTCGGCGTGGGCCGCGCTCCCGTCCGCTGGGCGACGACACTTCAGCGTGTGTCCACGGCGTCCTCCTACGACAACCGTCGACCCAGTATGGGTCGGCTCCTGTGCCGTCCTCGCTCCCAGTTTCCCGCCGGCGCAAGCGTTCCGGTCGGTCGAGGCTTCAGCGGTGGGTGAGGCATGCGATGGCCCGCCAGTCGGCCACCCCCCAAGTCGCGGTGATCGAGCCCGACGAATCTCTCTACGGCCTGTTCGACCTATCGACTGGCTCCGCAGAGACTGCGTCCGAATGCGATAGCAGTGACCCGGCGGCAGAGGTTCTGATGGTCGATGGACCACGCAGTCCCCAGTTCACCCGCACCAGCGGAGGTGACGGAGGAGGCGATCCGGAGCAAGACTACGAAGAGTACCTGCCCGAGCCCCTCACGCCGCTTCAGAGGAGGAGCTTCACCGTCGGAACATGGATCGCTTCACACTCCTATCGTCGGAGAAACCCCGAGGCTCGTGCCTTGGAGGATGCGCAGCCAACCTGGCTGGCGCTTTTCGACCGAGAACCTTCAGCGAGTACTCGACGAGCCTTGCGACCAAAGGTTCAGAATCCGATTGACGTCGCTCTTCCGACCACCGACTCGGTATATCGAACTCAATTCAGAATTTAGCAGCTGCCGCCCGTATAGCAGAGTCAATTCAGCCTTCCCAGTCGGAGGCAGGTAGAGGTTTGCTACAATCAGAGATCTGCTCCGGGCGGCAGGAGACCAAAACTCAGTCGTATCGCAGTCGCCGAATAGGATTCACAGCCGATCCGTTGCTGCGAATTCAGTCCAGTCGGCCCATAGTCCGAGATCGCCCCCGAGGCGTGAGGAACGTGGGGGCCGGCGTGATGATCAGTACAAGAGCCGCGAGCAGTATGAGCACCGATTCGATCGCAATGATCGACGTCGAGTGCCCACTCCTCCCCCAAGGGGTGGATCATACGCTCCTCGACAGCAGGATGACAGACGCCAGCACAGTGTTGGGTGAAGAGTTCCAGTCGACCCCAGGGAACCAGGCTTTGATGCGAGATCTATTATCGTTCAAGGTTTGGTCGACAGGAACAGAGCTCACCAAGACGGCCATGATAGAGATGTTCCCTCCAGCAGCGGAGTTCATGTCTCAGGACCAGAGTGTTTCAGCAGAGCCATCAGAGCCGCAGTGATTCTTCCCAACTTTAGGTTGGCGATCGAGTCGATAAGTTAATCTGGTGAATCCAAGCGACACTTGGCTTGAAGATTACCGAGTGGCTGTTCAGATCGCGGCGGCAGCGATGAGGTAGCCATGAAGCATTTGCCTCTTATGTTGGAGGGTTCAGCAGGCGTGGTTGAATCGATTAGCACCCAATGAGATTTACACTTGGGAAGATCTTGCCCGAGTGTTTGTCAGACATTTGAAGGGACTTGCAAACGACCAACAGGATTGACGGAGTTGCAGTCGTGTGTGCAAAAGTCGAGTGAAACTTTGAGAGATTATATCCAGAGGTGGATCACTTTGCACCACATAGTTGAGAATGTGTCGATCACCGAGCGATCTGTGCCTTCAAAGAAGGTGTCAAGAACGAGAGTTGAGTTTGAAATTCGGTCGAACCGGAGATATGACCCTGAGTCGGATGATGGAGATTGCCACCAAGTATGCAAATGGTGAACAAGAGGATCTGCTCCGGAGTGGTAAATACAAATCGGCCGCCAATGAGGCCGGCGGAGGAAATTCCAGTCGGAAGCAGAAGCGCAAAGCCGAGCCAGCTGCTCCCGGAGAGGCCTTGGCTGTGACCCCAGGAAAGTTCAAGGGGAAACCCAAGGGTCCTTGGAACCCCAAGAAGGCGAAAGACCAGGATGGAAATGACGTGCTGGATTTGCCATGTCACATTCACACGAAGAAAGATGAAGAGGATAAACTCATTTACCCGAAACACACCACTCGACAGTGTCGACTCTTGATTCAGCAGTTCCAAGGGAAACAACCCAAGGATAAGGATAAGGAGACAGACAAAGTCGAGGACAAAGATGACAGTGATGATGGATATCCCCAGGTTAATTCCACCCTGATGATTTTTGCTGACGTTGAAAGCAAAAGTCGATTGAAGGTTATCAATCGGGAAGTGAACATGGTTGCTTCAGCGACACCCAACTATTTGAAGTGGTCCCAGACCCCCATCACATTCGACCAGTCCGATCACACGACGCACATTGCCACCCCTGGGAGGCAAGCGTTGGTGGTCGACCCGGTCGTCGACGGCACTCGACTGACCAAAGTTCTGAATGGATGGTGGTAGTGGCTTGAACATATTGTACGCAGAGACGTTGAAAGGGATGGGCATTCCGATGTCCAGACTCAGCACCAGTAACATGAGCTTCCACGGAGTCATTCCTGGAAAGAAGGCTGAGTCACTCGGCCAAATTGCTCTTGATGTAGTTTTGGTGATTGAAGCATTTCCGGAAAGAAAAGTTGACCTTTGAGGTCGTGGATTTCAGGCGCTTATCACGCTATTCGGGAAGGCCAGCATATGCACGTTCATGGCCCGACCATGTTACGTGTATCTTAAACGAAGATGCCTGGTCCCAAGGGCGTGATCACCGTTACGGGCAATCGGAAGAAGGCGGAAGAGTGCTTCGAGAAAGGCTCTAAGATCACCGATGCTCGGTTGGCGTGGTAGAGCTACAAGAGTATCGAAAACTGCAGATCCGAGTGATTTGTTGCGAGCTAAGAAGCTCGCCTCTGAGTCAGCATTCCAGTCGATCGGTGAGACGAAACAGGTTCACATTCACCCGGCTGATCCCAATGCTGCTCCGACCAACATCTCAACAACACTCGACTCAAAATAGGAAGAAGCGCTCATCCAGTTCCTCCATGAGAACTGGGAAATCTTTGCATGGAAGCCTGCTGACATGCCGGGTGTTCCCAGGGGGCTGGCTGAGCACCGCCTACGAGTCGACCCAAAAGTCAAACCGGTTAAAGAATAACTTCGACGGTCCGCCGTCCATAAGAGAAAGGCCATTGGTGAAGAGGTGGCTCGGCTCTTAGCGGCAGAGTTCATCCGAGAGATCTACCACTCCGAGTGGCTCGCCAATGTCGTCATGGTCTCCAAGAAGGACAAGTCATTGCGCATGTGCATCGATTTCAAGCATATCAATCGGGCCTGCCCGAAAGATCATTTCCCTCTTCCTCGCATTGACCAAATAGTCGACTCAACTGCGGGATGTGAGAGGTTGTCTTTTTAGACGCCTATTCCGGGTACCATCAGATCCGTCTGTATGGACCCGATGATATCAAAACAGCGTTCATCACTCCATTCGGGTGCTTCTGTTATGTCACCATGCCATTCGGTCTCAAGAATGCCGGAGCCACATTCATGAGGATGATTCAGAAGTGTTTGCTCACTCAAATCAGTTGGAATGTAGAAGCGTACATGGATGATATAGTGGTCAAGTCATGAAAGGGTTCCGACCTGTTGACTGACCTTGCTGAAACATTTGCCAATCTTAGGAGGTATGATATCAAGCTTAACCCATCAAAGTGCACATTTGGAGTTCCTGGTGGAAAGTTACTCGGTTTTCTCGTTTCTGAGCGAGGAATCGATGCTAACCCCGAAAAGGTTGGCACTATACTCCGAATGAAGCGCCCTGTGCGTGTGCACGATGTCCAGAAGCTTACTGGATGCTTGGCCACTTTAAGTCGATTCATCTCTCGCCTCGGTGAAAAGGCATTGCCTCTTTACCGACTGATGAAGAAGTCAGACAAGTTCGAGTGGACTCCAGAAGCTGATGCAGCGTTTGCAGAGCTAAAAGCTCTGCTCTCCACCCAGCCGGTGCTTGCTGCTCCTATCAGCAAAGAGCCTTTGTTGCTTTACATTGCAGCCCTTTGGACAAGTCGTCGATACCGTACTTACGGTCGGCGGGAAGAAGAAGGAAAAGCCTTCAAAGTTCAATGCCCAGTTTATTATCTTTACGAAGTCTGACCCCATCAAAGCAAAGATACCCTCACTATCAGAAGCTTGTTTATGGGATTTACATGACCACAAAGAAGGTTGCTCATTATTTCTCTGATCATTCCATTACAGTCGTCAGCGATGCTCCATTGTCGGAAATTCTTCATAACAGAGATGCAACTGGTTGAGTGGCTAAATGGGCAATTGAACTCCTTCCCTTGATATCAAATTTGAGGCAAAAAAGCCATCAAGTCCCAAGCAATAGCAGACTTCCTCGCCGAGTGGGTGAACAGCAGCTTCGACTCAAGTTCACTCGAACCTTTGGACTATGTTTTTGATGGTTCCAAGATGCTGAGCAGTTTCAGTGCGGGGTTGTATTGGTTTCCCCGAGGAGATAAGCTCAAATATGTTCTCAGATTCACTTTGATTCTTCCAACAATGAAGCAGAATATGAAGCACTCTGTATGGGTTGCGTATGGCCATTTCACTTTCGGCGTCCGTCGCCTTATGGTCTCTGGCGACTCAGATCTGGTTGTTAATCAAGTGATGAAGGAGTGGGATGTCGAAGCCCAACTATGACGGAGTTCTTATGTAATGCAGTGAGAAAGCTGGAGAAGAAATTCGAGGGGTTAGAGCTTCATCATATACCCCGACTAAAAAATCAAGCTGCGGATGATTTGGCGAAGATAGGGTCCAAGAGGGAAGCCATTCGAGCACATTCATGCACCATCAGTGCAGGAGGATCCTTTCACAGAAGAAGCCCCGCAGCAAAAGAGTGCCAATGATCCGACTGAAGTTGAGGTCCCAGCCGTGGTCGACCTGATTATGGAAGTTGTGGTCATCACTCCCGACTGGACAGTGCCGTACATCACATATATCCTAAGGAAAGAACTCCCAGAGAATGAAGAAGAGGCTCGACAGATCGTCCGTCGATCCAAGGCCTTTACAGTGATCAAGGGACAATTGTACAGAGAAAGCGCGACTGGAGTCGGCCAGAAGTGTATCACGCCAGAAGAAGGTCAGATAATTCTTGAGGATATCCACTCGGGGACTGTGGCCATCATCGTCCTCTCGGACCATCGTGGCTAAAGCATACCGGCGGGATTTTCTTGGCAAAGCAAATGAAATGGCAAAAGAAATAGTCGACAAGTGTGAAGGGTGTCAGTTCTATTCCAACATGTCACACAAGCCCGCCTCAGCCTTGAAGACCATTCCACTCGTCTGGCCCTTCACTGTTTGGGGATTAGACATGATTGGACCTCTAAGAACTGGCAGAAGCGGCTTCACTCATTTGCTAGTAGCAGTCGACAAGTTCACCAAGTGGATCGAAGCCAAGCCCATCAAGAACCTTGATGCATGCACTGCTACCAGTTTCATCAGAGAATTGATATTCAGATATGGAGTTCCGCATAGCATCATCACCGACAATGGGTCAAACTTCGATAATGACAAATTCAAAGCCTTCTGCGCCTCTCAGGGCACGCGGGTCGACTATGCTTGATTGCTCATCCTCGGTCGAATGGACAAGCGAGCATGCAAAGCGGCCTCATTCTCAAAGGGCTGAAACCACGGCTGATCGTGATCTCAAGCACGCAGCAGGAGCTTGGGTCGACGAACTTCCATCAGTTCTCACGGGGATTGAGGACCACTCCTAATCGGTCATTGGGAGAACTCCATTCTTCTGGTCTATGGAGCTGAAGCAGTTCTGCGAGTGACCTGCTTCACTTGCGCCTCGAGTCGAACTATACTCAAGAAGAAGCGGAACAAGCCCGGCAAGATGCGATCGACCTCTTGGAAGAGGAGAGGAGATGGCCTGATCCGCTCGACTATCTATCAGCAAGACTTGCGTCGATTCCATGCCAGAAACGTGAAGAGTCGAGCCTTCCAAGAGGGAGATTTGGTCCTCCGAGTAGATCAACAGAAACCACACAAGCTCGCTCCCACTTGGGAAGGTCCCTTCATCATCACAAGAGTTCTCCACAACGGAGCGTATCATCTCTACAACGTCGATCGCCAGATCGACGAGCCTCGAGCTTGGAATGCGGAGCTGCTCCGCCCCTTTTATACTTAAATACTCACTCGGTTGAGATGTAATAAAAGTACTTTTGTAGTTTGTTTATCTAAGACAAGAATGTTATAATTTTCCCAGTGATTGTTGTTACTTTTTGTTGAAATTTCCCCCAGTGGGTAGCTTAGCTGCGAATCCGGTTCGCCTACCTTTCCGAGTGGCGAGCCAGTCTCCCACTCGGGGGCTTAGCTGCGAATCCGCTTCGCCTAAGTATTCAAAATCCTACCGAGTGGTGAGCCAGCCTTCCACTCGGGGGCTTAGCTGCAGTCCAAGTACTCGCCTAAGTATTCAAAATCCTACCGAGTGGTGAGCCAGCCTCCCACTCGGAGGCTTAGCTGCAGTCCAAGTACTCGCCTAAGTATTCAAAATCCTACCGAGTGGTGAGCCAGCCTCCCACTCGGGGCTTAGCTGTAGTCAAGTACTCGCCTAAGTATTCAAAATCCTATCAGTGGTGAGCCAGCCTCCCACTCGGAGGCTTAGCTGCAGTCAAGTACTCGCCTAAGTATTCAAAATCCTACAGAGTGGTGAGCCAGCCTCCCACTCGGAGGCTTAGCTGCAGTCCAAGTACTCGCCTAAGTATTCAATATCCTACCGAGTGGTGAGCCAGCCTCCCACTCGGGGGCTTAGCTGCAGTCCAAGTACTCGCCTAAGTATTTAGATCCTACCAAGTGGAGATTCAGCCTCTCACTCGGGGGCTTAGCAACAGCCCAAGGATTCGCCTAAACATCCAAAATAATGAACGCTTCACAAGGACGACGAGGTGCAGGTCGACTGCTACCTTCTCCTTCAAAGCTACACCATGAAAATCCTACCGAGTGGAGAGCAAACCTCCCACTCGGGGGCTTAGCTGCAGCCCAGTGCTCGCCTAAGTAATAGAAATCCTACCGAGTGGAGAGCAAACCTCCCACTCGGGGGCTTAGCTGCAGCCAGTGCTCGCCTAAGTAATAGAAATCCTACCGAGTGGAGAGCAAACCTCCCACTCGGGGGCTTAGCTGCAGCCCAGTGCTCGCCTAAGTAATAGAAATCTTACCGAGTGGAGAGCAAACCTCCCACTCAGAGGCTTAGCTGCAGCCCAGTGCTCGCCTAAGTAATAAAAATCCTACCGAGTGGAGAGCAAACCTCCCACTCGGGGGCTTAGCTGCAGTCCAGTGCTTGCCTAAGTAAGGAATTCATCTCAATCCGCAAGGACGACGAGGTGCAGGTCGACTGCTACCTTCTCCTTCGGAGCTTCGCCACAAGTACAACGTGCGGTCCATCTTAATCCGCAAGGACGACAAGGTGCAAGTCGACTGCTACCTTCTCCTTCGAAGCTTCGCCACAAGTACAACGTGCGGTCCATCCCAGCCCGCAAGGACGACGAGGTCAGTCGCAGTCTTTGCTCCATCTCTACCTGCAAGATAGATGAAGTACAAGTCGACTGGAGTTTCACCTCAAGGATACTACCTACAACAATGAAATATATTCCGAATGAAGAGCAAAGTTCTCTCGAAGGCAAATAAAGCATGTTCAAGGATAGATTAAGTTCGGATAAACGTCCTACGGATCCAAAAGTGCTCAGCGATAAGCACTGTTAAAGTTTGTCGGTTACAAAACCACTCGGCATTCGAGGCAAATTTAAGGTGGGACTTAGAAGTTTTTACTCCTCCGGTTGAGGATTGGAAGGTGCAACAAACTGGTCGAGGTCGATTCCGTCGGCAATCTGGTAGCAGCAGCGATGAAGGTCTCCATGAAAGATCGGAAGTCATACTTCCTGGTGTTGGCAACTTTGAGGGACGCCTTGACTTGTCCTCTGCGCTTCCTTGCGGTGGGACGCGAACCGAGAGACGAGCAACATCAGCGCCACACCGCGAAGACTTTTCCATTCTTGCACTCGACTTGGAATCTCATTCATCGAGTCATTATGATTCAAGGTCATTACGGAGGCCGAGAGTCGAGTCGATCCGCGACACCGCAACTTTCAGTCGAGCAAGATAGTCCACCACGCTAGCAACGCGAGACTCCAGTCGGAGCACATTCATGGTAGCTTCGTCCTTCACAGGAGAGTTAATGGGGTCCAGGCTGGTCTCCACTTGACTGGTTTCTTCTTCGAAGTTTTGACAGAATTCTGAAAACACAGCTCAGACTCAAAATAACAATCATGCGATGAACCGGTGATAGCAAGACAGTCGAGTAAAAGAGATTACCTTCAAGCATGAGAAACAGCTTCTTGGCGAGCCGTCCAAGATAAATCTCCAGATCATTTCGGTTCCCCGCCAGTTGGCCAGCCTTGTCAGACAGAGCAATCTTGTCGTTCTTGATCGACTAACCGTTGTTGGCTGCGTCAAGAGCGGCTTTCAGCAGCATTTTCATCTTCAAGTTTGTCGATTGAGGCAAGCTTCTCTTCATGAGCTTTGTTTTCTCTAAAGCCGCCTTTTGTGCCTCTCTGCAAGGTCAAGGTCCTTCTTCTTCAAAGTCTCTTCGGTTTATCGCAAAGCAACAATGAGAACAGAGTTGAGAATGGACGAGAAAAACAAAGACGATCGTCAAAGTTCTCACCAGCCATACCTTTTGCTTCATCCTTCGCATACGCAAATTCTCTGAGCAAGCTTCAAGTCGAGGTTGAGCTGGATTTGTTTGTTCTCTAACTCAGTATAGCGAGCCACAAGCTCGCAAGATTTCTACAAAGTGTCAATCAAAGAAAGACATCAAAGACAGATCACTTCTGAGTGACTAAGGAAAAATCATAGCATTTCTAAGACTACAGTCGAATCAAAGCATTCGACAGTAGTCTCGGGGACTTCACCCAGCGGGTGCACTCAGCGATACCCACTGGTTTTACCAATTTGGTTCGACTAGTCGACCAAAAGAGGCAAAAAGGTTATGATTCTAAAACCATGGCTAAGTGTCAGCGGTCAGCCGTGGTAAAAAAAACAGTTCTTTAGACTATAGTCATCGCACGCATGATCCACCATAGTCTCGGGGCTACACCGGTGGGTGCACTCAGCGTGCCCCCACGGTTTTCTGGTTCCATTCGACTTGGTCCGTCCAGTCGAGTGAAGAAGTTCACGATATAAAGACTATAGTCGACTGCACGCAGTCCACCATAGTCTCGGGGACTACACCGAGTGGGTGCACTCAGCGTGCCCCCACAAAAACTCAATCGACACACCCACCCAGTGGGTGTACAAATATGGAAATCTCCAGAAAGAAGCAGCAAGGTAGACAATGGAGTTGGGAGTGAAATGATGGAGTTGCGCTCCAAAAAAGTTCAGAAACCCCCGGAAGAAAGGATTCGGCGGCAAAGAAAATCCCCGATCTACGTGAGTGGCTAGAAGAACGCACTCACCCTCTTCAGGCTGCGGTTGCCACTCCGTTCCCGGAAGCCTTGCCGACCCATGGGGGATCAGTCCCTCGTTGGCCAGATCGGTGAGGTCCTTCTCGGTGATGGTCGAGCGGATCCAGTCTCCCTGGACCCAACCTTGCGGCAGTTTGGACCGCGAGGAAGATCCGCCCCGACTGGGCGCTCTCCCCTTAGCCTTCGCCGCCGCCTTCTTCACCCGTTCCAAGGCTACGGTCTTCTCCTTCACCATGGTCGCCGGGGAAGCAGGTACTGAGCTGCGGCGCTGAGCAGGCTAAGGACGCAGCAGGAAGGTTTGGAGGCGGAGGGAGGGGAAGATTGAGGTCGCACTGTTCAAAATACCCCGTCCGATGCTTTATATGGGGCCGCTTCCGAGTGGCTGACCGGTAGGCCCAGGCAATCCCGTCAAATCCCGCAACAGGCGCGCACGCGATACATGGCGAAAAAGGCGACGCGAAGATCGAGGCGTCATCGTCTTATCCCATCCAAGTGCCACAGTTTTCTCCGCTTCGCGCGCTTCCAAAAATTCAGATCCCACGAAATCTGCTAACCGCGCAGCAACCTGTCAGACAACAGATTTCCTCTGATCCGTCGCTCGGAAATCCTCAAGTTCACAAAGTTCACTCGACAAATGTGAAGAATGGATCAAGGCGACTGAAAGAGAAGTTGACGTCATCACTAAAAGGTCGTCGATCCAGAGTAAGACACACTCGCAACACGAAGAACATGTCGGAAAGATTATCAACTCCTTCCTCACTCAAACCTCGATCCATTCGGGGGCTAATGATGAAGTCATGTACCTGGGGTAGAGTCATAGACCTGCCCAAAGGTACCCTCCCCAAGGACACTCGCGAAAGAAGCGGCCTTCCAGTCGACCTGGTAGGTTTCCACTCGACAGATTCAAAGACACTCGACCATGAAGACCCACTCGACCACCAGGAATCCAAGAGCCACTCGGTGTCCAAACGGTCTGTAGTTAAATAGTCTTTATGATCATAATGATATTTTATGTAAGACGTTACCAGTGACGGCTAGCCTTAACGTACCTTAAACCCTCTGCTACGTGGGCTGGCTGGGGTCCTGGCACACTCTATATAAGCCACCCCCTCCATAGGTAGAAGGGTTTGCACCCCTGTAACACATACGCATATAATCCAGTCGACCGCCTCCGGGCTCCGAGACGTAGGGCTGTTACTTCCTCCGAGAAGGGCCTGAACTCGTAAATCTCTTGCGTATACAATACTCCATAGCTAGGATCTTGCCTCTCCATACCTACCCCCCATTCTACTGTCAGACTTAGAACCAAGACACGCGCCCCCTACCCTCGTGATCCCACCGTAAGGCGGTTGACACTCTTCTTTTGCCGCAAGAAAGCGAATATTCGGGAAAAAAATCACGGTGAAGGTTTCAGGCCAATCGGAGTTACGGATATCCATATATACACGAAACGGTGAAACCAAGCCAGAACAGAACGCAGAAACAGAGGGATAGATCCAATCTCGGAGGGGCTCTCGCCCCTCCCAAGCCATGGGAACCAAGGATCAGAGGGGAAACCCTTCTCCCATCTAGGGGCTGATCCCGATCAAGATCGATGGGGGAGGAGAAGGGGTCGTGGGGGGAGTGGTGTTGGGGAACGCAGCAATTTCAAAATTTTCCTACGCACACGCAAGATCATGGTGATGCATAGCAACGAGTGGGGAGAGTGTCGTCCACGTACCTTTGTAGACCGGAAGCGAAAGCATTAGCACAACGCGGTTGATGTAGTCGTACGTCTTCATGATCCGACCGATCAAGTACCGAACGTACGGCACCTCCGAGTTCAGCACACATTCATCTCGATGACATCCCATGAACTCTGATCCAGCAGAGCTTTGCGGGAGAGTTCCATCAGCACGACGGCCTGTTGACGGTGTTGATGATGCTACCGACGCAGGGCTTCGCCTAAGCACCGCTACGATATTACCGAGGTGGAATATGGTGGAGGGGGGCACCGCACACGGCTAAGAGATCAAGAGATCAATTGTTGTGTCTAGAGGTGCCCCCTGCCCCCGTATATAAAGGAGCAAGGGGGAGGTGGCCGACCTAGGAGGAGGGAGCACCAAGGGGGGAGTCCTACTCCCGGTGGGAGTAGGATTCCCCTTCCCAAGTTGGAGTAGGAGAGGGAAGGGAAGGAGGAGTAGGAGAGAAGGAAAGGGGGGCCGCACCCCCCAAACCTATTCCTATTCAGCCTCCTGCCCAAAGGGGGGCGCACCAGCCCCTTGTGGGCTGGTGTGCTTCCTTCTTATGGCCCATAAGGCCCATAACTTCTCCCCGGCGAATTCCCGTAACTCTCCGGTACTCCGGTAAATACCCGAATCACTCGGAACCTTTCCGATGTCCGAATATAGTCGTCCAATATATCGATTTTTATGTCTCGACCATTTCGAGACTCCGAACTACCTTCGGTACATCAAAACACATAACTCATAATATAAATCGTCACCGAACGTTAAGCGTGCGGACCCTACGGGTTCGAGAACTATGTAGACATGACCGAGACACGTCTCCGGTCAATAACCAATAGTGGAACCTGGATGCTCATATCGGCTCCCACATATTCTACGAAGATCTTTATCGGTCAAACCGCACAACAACATACGTTCTTCCCTTTGTCATCGATATTTTACTTGCCCGAGATTCGATCGTCGGTATCTCAATACCTAGTCCAATCTCATTACCGGCAAGTCTCTTTACTCGTTATGTAATGCATCATCCCTCAACTAACTCATTAGTCACATTGCTTGCAAGGCTTATAGTGATGTGCATTACCGAGAGGGCCCAGAGATACCTCTCCGACAATCGGAGTGACAAATCCTAATGTCGAAATACGCCAACTCAACAAGTACCTTCGAAGACACCTGTAGAGCACCTTTATAATCACCCAGTTACGTTGTGACGTTTGGTAGCACACAAAGTGTTCCTCCGGTAAACGGGAGTTGCATAATATCATAGTCATAGGAACATGTATAAGTCATGAAGAAAGCAACAGCAACATACTAAACGATCAAGTGCTAAGCTAACGGAATGGGTCAAGTCAATCACATCATTCTCCTAATGATGTGACCCCATTAATCAAATGACAACTCATGTCTACAGTTAGGAAACTTAACCACCTTTGATTAACGAGCTAGTCAAGTAGAGGCATACTAGTGACAATCTGTTTGTCTATGTATTCACACATGTATCAAGTTTCCGGTTAATACAATTCTAGCATGAATAATAAACATTTATCATGAAATAAGGAAATAATAATAACTTTACTATTGCCTCTAGGGCATATTTCTTTCAGTCTCCCACTTGCACTAGAGTCAATAATCTAGTTCACATCACCATGTGATTTAACACCAATATTCACATCTGTATGTGATTAACACCCATAGTTCACATCGTCATGAGACCAATACCCGAAGGGTTTACTAGAGTCAATAATCTAGTTCACATTGCTATGTTATTAACACCCAAAGAGTACTAAGGTATGATCATGTTTTGCTCGTGAGAGAAGTTTAGTCAACGGGTCTGCCAAATTCAGATCCGTATGTATTTTGCAAATTTCTATGTCAACAATGCTCTGCACGGAGCTACTCTAGTGTGACGCCCCTGATTCAATCGTACACTAATCATACACGCAAACGTGTACAATCAAGATCAGGGACTCACAGGAAGATATCACAACACAACTCTAAAAATAAAATAAGTCATACAAGCATCATAATACAAGCCAGGGGCCTCGAGGGCTCGAATACGAGTGCTCGATCATAGACAAGTCAGCGGAAGCAACAATATCTGAGTATAGACATAAGTTAAACAAGTTTCCATAAGATGGCTAGCACAAACTGGGATACAGATCGAAAGAGGCGCAGGCCTCCTGCCTGGGATCCTCCTAATACTCCTCGTCGTCGACAGCGGCCTGCACGTAGTAGTAGGCACCTCCAGTGTAGTAGGAGTCGTCGACGGTGGCGTCTGGCTCCTGGGCTCCAACGTCTGGTTGCGGCATCCGAGAAGAAGAGGAAAACGGGGGAAAAGAGGGAGCAAAGCAACCGTGAGTACTCATCCAAAGTACTCGCAAACAAGGAGCTACACTACATATGCATGGGTATTGTTGGGGAACGTTGCATAAAATAAATTTTTCCTACGTTCACCAAGATCCATCTATGAGTTCATCTAACAACGAGTGAGAGAGATGCATCTACATACCCTTTGTAGATCGCGTGCGGAAGCGTTCGAGAGAACGGGGTTGAGGGAGTCGTTCTCGTCGTGATCCAAATCACCGGAGATCCTAGCGCCGAACGGACGGCACCTCCGCGTTCAACACACATACGGTCAGCATGACGTCTCCTCCGTCTTGATCCATCAAGGGGGAAGGAGAGGTTACTGAAGATCCAGCAGCACGACGGCGTGGTGGTGGATGCAGCAGTACTCCGGCAGGGCTTCGCCAAGCAACTGGGGAGGAGGAAGAGGTGTAGCAGGGGGAGGGAGGCGCCAAGTGCAAGGGTGCGGCTACCCTCCCTCCCCCCTCTATATATAGGGTCCCCAAGGGGGGCGCCGGCCCTAGGAGATGGGATCTCCTAGGGGGCGGCGGCCAAGGGGTTGGAGTGCCCCCAAGGCAAGTGGGGCGCCCCCTCCCCTAGGGTTCCCAACCCTAGGCGCAGAGGGGGGCCCAGAGGGGGCGCACCAGCCCACCAGGGGCTGGTTCCCCTCCCACTTCAGCCCATGGGGCCCTCCGGGATAGGTGGCCCCACCCGGTGGACCCCCGGGACCCTTCCGGTGGTCCCGGTACAATACCGGGTGATCCCGAAACTTTCCCGATGGCCGAAACAGCACTTCCTATATATAATTCTTTACCTCCGGACCATTCCGGAACTCCTCGTGACGTCCGGGATCTCATCCGGGACTCCGAACAACTTTCGGTTTGCTGCGTACTCATATTCATACAACCCTAGCGTCACGGAACCTTAAGTGTGTAGACCCTACGGGTTCGGGAGACATGCAGACATGACCGAGACGGCTCTCCGGTCAATAACCAACAGCGGGATCTGGATACCCATGTTGGCTCCCACATGCTCCTCGATGATCTCATCGGATGAACCACGATGTTGAGGATTCAAGCAACCCCGTATACTATTCCCTTTGTCTGACGGTATGTTACTTGCCCGAGATTCGATCGTCGGTATCCCAATACCTCGTTCAATCTCGTTACCGGAAAGTCACTTTACTCGTACCGTAATGCATGATCCCGTGACCAAACACTTGGTCACTTTAAGCTCATTATGATGATGCACTACCGAGTGGGCCTAGTGATACCTCTCCGTAATACGGAGTGACAAATCCCAGTCTCGATCCGTGTCAACTCAACATACACTTTCGGAGATACCTGTAGTGCACCTTTATAGTCACCCAGTTACGTTGTGACGTTTGGTACACCCAAAGCACTCCTACGGTATCCGGGAGTTACACGATCTCATGGTCTAAGGAAAAGATACTTGTCATTGGAAAAGCTCTAGCAAAACGAACTACACGATCTTGTGCTATGCTTAGAATTGGGTCTTTGTCCATCACATCATTCTCCTAATGATGTGATCCCGTTATCAATGAAATCCAATGTCCATAGTCAGGAAACCATGACTATCTATTGATCAATGAGCTAGTCAACTAGAGGCTCACTAGGGACATGTTGTGGTCTATCTATTCACACGTGTATTACGATTTCTGGATAATACAATTATAGCATGAATAAAAGACAATTATCACGAACAAGGAAATATAATAATAATCCTTTTATTATTGCCTCTAGGGCATATTTCCAACAATCTCCCACTTGCACTAGAGTCAATAATCTAGTTACATTGTGATGAATCGAACACCCATAGAGTTCTGGTGTTGATCATGTTTTGCACGTGGAAGAGGTTTAGTCAACGGATCTGCGACATTCAGATCCGTATGCACTTTGCAAATTTCTATGTCTCCATCTTGAACATTTTCACGAATGGAGTTGAAGCGACGCTTGATGTGCCTGGTCTTCTTGTGAAACCTCGGCTCCTTGGCAAGTGCAATAGCTCCAGTGTTGTCACAGAAGAGTTTGATCGGCCCCGACGCATTGGGTATGACTCCTAGGTCGGCGATGAACTCCTTCACCCAAATTGCTTCATGCGCTGCCTCCGAGGCTGCCATGTACTCCGCTTCACACGTAGATCCCGCCACGACGCTCTGCTTGCAGCTGCACCAGCTTACTGCTCCACCATTCAACATATACACGTATCCGGTTTGTGACTTAGAGTCATCCAGATCTGTGTCGAAGCTAGCGTCGACGTAACCCTTTATGACGAGCTCTTCGTCACCTCCATAAACGAAACATGTCCTTAGTCCTTTTCGGTACTTCAGGATATTCTTGATCGTTGTCCGGTGTTCCTTGCGGGATTACTTTGGTACCTTCCTACCAAACTTACGGCAAGGTTTACATCGGGTCTGGTACACAGCATGGCATACATAATAGAACTTATGGCTGATGCATAGGGGATGACACTCATCTCTTCTATATCTTCTGCCGTGGTCGGACATTGAGCCGAGCTCAATTTCACACCTTGTAACACAGGCAAGAACCCTTTCTTGGACTGATCCATTTTGAACTTCTTCAATATCTTTTCAAGGTATGTGCTTTGTGAAAGACCTATGAGGCGTCTCGATCTATCTCTATAGATCTTGATGCCTAATATATAAGCAGCTTCTCCAAGGTCCTTCATTGAAAAACTCTTATTCAAGTAGGCCTTTATGTTGTCCAAAAGTTCTATATCATTTCCCATCAAAAGTATGTCATCTACATATAATATGAGAAATGCTCTGAGCTCCCACTCACTTTCTTGTAAACGCAGGCTTCTCCATAAGTCTCGCATAAACCCAAACGCTTTGATCATCTCATCAAAGCGAATGTTCCAACTCGAGATGCTTGCACCAGCCCATAAATGGATCGCTGGAGCTTGCATACCTTGTTAGCATTCTTAGGGTCGACAAAACCTTCCGGCTGCATCATATACAGTTCTTCCTTAATATAGCCGTTAAGGAATGCCGTTTTGACGTCCATTTGCCATATCTCATAATCATAGTATGCGGCAATTGCTAACATGATTCGGACGGACTTCAGCTTCGCTACGGGAGAGAAAGTCTCATCGTAGTCAACCCCTTGAACTTGTCGATAACCTTTAGCGACAAGTCGAGCTTTATAGATGGTAACATTACCATCCGCGTCCGTCTTCTTCTTAAAGATCCATTTGTTTTCTATCGCTCGCCGATCATCGGGCAAGTCTGTCAAAGTCCATACTTTGTTTTCATACATGGATCCTATCTCGGATTACATGGCTTCAAGCCATTTGTTGGAATCTGGGCCCGCCATTGCTTCTTCATAGTTCGAAGGTTCACCGTGGTCTAACAACATGATTTCCAGGACAGGGTTGCCATACCACTCGGTGTGGAACGTGTCCTTGTGGACCTCACGAAGTTCAGTAGCAACTTGATCCAAGTACCTTGATCATCATCATTAATTTCCTCTCCGATCGGTGTAGGCACCACAGAACATTTTCCGAGCTGCACTACTTTCCGGTTCAAGAGGTAGTGCTTCATCGAGCTCTACTTTCCTCCCACTTACTCCTTTCGAGAGAAACTCTTTTTCCAGAAAGGATCCGTTCTTGGCAACAAAGATCTTGCCTTCGGATCTAAGGTAGAAGGTATACCCAATGGTTTCCTTAGGGTATCCTATGAAGATGCATTTTTCCGACTTGGGTTCGAGCTTTTCAGGTTGAAGTTTCTTGACATAAGTATCGCATCCCCAAACTTTTAGAAACGACAGCTTAGGTTTCTTCCCAAACCATAATTCATACGGTGTCGTCTCAACGGATTTAGACGGTGCCGTATTTAAAGTGAATGTAGCTGTCTCTAGAGCGTATCCCCAAAATGATAGCGGTAAATCGGTAAGAGACATCATAGATCGCACCATATCCAATAGAGTGCGATTACGACGTTCGGACACACCGTTACGCTGAGGTGTTCCAGGCGGCGTGAGTTGTGAAACGATTCCACATTTCCTTAAGTGTGTACCAAATTTGTGACTTAAATATTCTCCTCCACGATCTGATCGCAGGAACTTTATTTTTCGGTCACGTTGATTCTCTACCTCATTCTGAAATTCTTTGAACTTTTCAAAGGTCGCAGACTTGTGTTTCATCAAGTAGACATACCCATATCTACTCAAGTCATCAGTGAGAGTGAGAACATAACGATATCCTCCGCGAGCCTCCACGCTCATTGGACCGCACACATCGGTAAGTATGATTTCCAATAAGTTGGCTGCTCGCTCCATTGTTCCGGAGAACGGAGTCTTGGTCATTTTGCCCATAAGGCATGGTTCGCATGTGTCAAATGATTCATAATCGAGAGACTCTAAAAGTCCATCAGCATAGAGCTTCTTCATGCGCTCGACACCAATGTGACCAAGGCGGAAGTGCCACAAGTATGTGGGACTATCGTTATCAACTTTACATCTTTTGGTATTCACACTATGAATATGTGTAATATTACGTTCGAGATTCATTAAGAATAAACCATTGACCATCGGAGCATGACCATAAAACATATCTCTCATATAAATAGAACAACCATTATTCTCGGATTTAAATGAGTAGCCATCTCTCATTAAACGAGATCTTGATACAATGTTCATGCTCAAACTTGGCACTAAATAACAATTATTGAGGTTTAAAACTAATCCCGTAGGTAAATGTAGAGGTAGCGTGCCGACTGCGATCACATCGACCTTGGAACCATTCCCGACGCGCATCGTCACCTCGTCCTTCGCCAGTCTCCATTTATTCCGCAGCTCCTGCTGTGAGTTACAAATGTGAGCAACGGCACCGGTATCAAATACTCAGGGCCAGACCCACCTCTCGCCTAGGTGGTCTCAACCTGCCCTGTCGCTCCGCCACATAGTAACAGTCGGGGGCCATCGGGAACCCAGGCCCACCTCTACCGGGATGGAGCCACCTGTCCTTTCAGCCCCCTTATCCGAATCACTTACGGGTACTCAACGAGCCAACCCGACTTTAGTCACCATCTGTATAGTATGTAGGTATGTATTGTATATACCCGTGATCACCTCCCGAGTGATCACGGCCCGATAGTATAGCAAGGCAGACTGACAAGAATGTAGGGCCAATGATGATAAACTAGCATCCTATACTAAGCATTTAGGATTGCGGGTAAGGTATCAACAGATGTGGCAACAATGACAGACTATGCATCAGAATAGGATTAATTGAAACAGTAACATGCTACAGTACTCTAATGCAAGCAGTAGAGAGTAGAATAGGCGATATCTGGTGATCAGGGGGGGGGGCTTGCCTGGTTGCTCTGGCAAGAAGGACGGGTCATCAACACCGTAGTCGAACTGGGGGTCGCCGGCAGCCTCGGGGTCTACCGGAAAGAAGTAACGGAGGGGGAACACAATAAATAGCAGAGCAATCAAATGTAACACAAAGTAAGACGCGGCAATACGTTGTGCTAGGGGTGACCTAATGCAGGGATAGGTGTTACCGGCGAAGGGGGGAAACATCCGGGAAAGTATTCCCGGTGTTTCATGTTTTCTGACAGATGAACCGGAGTGGGAAAGTTGCGGGTTCACTATGCTAGGGACGCGTGGCGGATGAACAGGCTGCATATTCGGATCCATCTCGTCCTTCTGAGCAACTTTCATGTACAAAGTTTTTCAATCCGAGCTACGGATGAATTTCTACAATTTTTCGAAGTTTTTAAACATTTACTGGAATCCCTGAAGATTGGCTAAGTCCTCAGTTTTAAACATCACTTAGTTGTTTTGTAGAGGCTATAGCTAGCATTATGTACATCCTTTGAGTTAGTGCCTTATATCAAATTTGGGCACTCTACTATGATCTACATGACAGTCTCAGGTCCATCTACATTAGTGACCATCTACGACAGAGAGCATGCGGACGATGAGAACCATGGCGTCGATGGCTCGGTAGTGCGCGAGGAAGGAGGCATCGAGCGGGAGGAAAAGTGGCGAGGCTAGGGTTCTCCAGGGGGGTTTGGGTGGCCTTATCCATCCACGCGATCGAGGGATCGCCGACGCGTGCACATCGCCGGCTATGGCGTCGGTGGATGAGCGCCACGCCCTCCCGTGAACAGGAGGAAGGAGAGGCTCGGCTGGGCTGGGTCATTTTGCCTAATGGGCCACGTGCCCAGTAGATTAGGTATTATGTTTCTCACCTCCTTTTGTTTATTGTTTTCCTTATTTATCTATTGTTTTGTATTTAATTTAGGTACTAAATGATTTTAGTTAAAGTTGAAACTCCTCACATAATTACCTCCTGATATTTTAGGTGTTGTCCAAAAAGTTTGGGTTATTTAGAAATGTTTGAATTTAAGTTTGTATTTTAGCGGGCATAATAAGTGATGCTTGTTCACTTTAATTGTTTCCAGGGGAAATCTAAAAATCCATTAAATAATAGTTCCTACATGGTAATTACGTAGTGAATCTTTTCAACCCAACAAACATTTTTA